>JAFIDM010000179.1:4852906-4896077 GCA_023159025.1 Thereuonema tuberculata
GCTGACTGGTGAGGCCCCCTAGGCTTGCTTTTACAACCAAAAAAAAAAAAAGGAAATACTTAGGTGGATGGGGCCCCTAGGCTGACTGGTGAGGCCCCCTAAGCTTGCTTTTACAACCAAAAAAAAAAGGAAGTCTTGCTTTTACAACCAAAAAAAAGGAAATAAGCTAAATAATTTTTTAATTTTGAGGCCCCCTCGATATGTGAGGCCTAGCACTCCTGCGCCTATTGGGAAATCCGCCACTGTATATTCTACAAGTAGGGGAAGGTGTTGTACCTTTGACCAGTTTTCACTAAATGAATTTTCTAATTTTTTATACTGAAGTAAATCCTTACCTGAATGGATACATGTGATCTTCACGCATCTTGCCATCAACTGCATGTGTTTTATATGTTACATTTTGAGTATAAGTATTTTATTTTTATTTTACAAAAAAACTATACCTTATGGTCAAAGGTACAACTACGTGTTGTACCTTTGACCAGGTGGTAGTAGAAACTGACAGTTAGATACAAGTTATTTAATTAACATTTTTATTCAGAAATGTATACATTTGGCAAATATATGCAATTCAAAGAAGAAGAATAAAACATGAAATAAATTCTAATGGCTTAAGTAGCATACTTCTGCCCGTTTACTCTACATTATACAATGAAAAATCAACTCCAAAAGATAAGACATTCTTTTAGTCGAGCTGGCTGTGCCGCCAGCTGTGGTTGGATTTGGTAGCCTGGCCACAATATCTTGTAGTTCTACGTCGTAGAGCTGGTTATTCTTTTGGATGAATTTTGCCATCTTCGGTAGTTTTTTCAAATATTTAACTTAAAATAATCACATGCTGCTTCCTTTATTTGGACCACAAAGTATTTCTTGGTTTTTTTTTTTTTTTTTTTTTTTTTGTTGTTGTCAGCTTGACAATGACAAAACTTTCTTCAACTAAATCTTCTTTTTCAAAGTTTAATTCCTTCTTCAACTCATGGCATTCATCTGAAAGATCGAAAACACTTTCCCCTGTCCTGATGAATATTCAACATCAGACTCAAAGTCGTGGACAAACAATCGATTGTTTACTATCTTTGGATAAGATTTGGTAAAAAAATAAAAATTTGGCAAAAAATATTTAAATTTCCATCTTACATAGTGCTAAAATGACTGTAAGTAAAAACATTTACATATTATAAAGTAATGTTGTACCTTTGACCTGTTCAGAGGAACAACACCCTGCTAAGGTCAAAGGTACAACATCAGTCGAACTTAAGTTTCACGCCATGCTACAATTTTTAGGTTAATCCAGTCATATTAAAAGTCCTAACAATGAACCTATAGGCATAGATGTATTACTCATTCTTGTTAAATTAATAATCAAAAGAAAACAAACAATGTTATTAAAGACATTCACTTGCAAAATACTTACTTTTCAGTGATGGAATTATAAAAATATTTTTCACTCCTTGCAAGTCAAAGATTTAACTGCTACTGAAGGTTTAAAGGCGCAAATAGTGGGAATATTACACATTAAACAGAAAAGCTTTTAAAGTATGCTCATAGATGACATCACAATCAAGGGTGGTCAAAGGTACAACACCTTCCCTTAACTGAATATTTCTGTGCATTCAATGTATTTTAATTCCAGTTTCCTAAAATTGCTGCAATTTGGTTTTAAAGTATGTTACTTTGTGGCATAATTTGTTTTATTGAAATTTGCCTATTTGAATTGAAAAAATATGATTATGGCTTTAGCGCGGGGTCTGGTGCAGGAGTCTTGTTCCGGTTGTTCGTCGTCCTCTGGGCGGTCCATTTGAGAACCCCTGGCTTAGAAACAATGGGTAGATCAAAATTTATACTTGAAACTAAATAGGAAATTTAATTTATGCATTAAAAAAAAAAAAACCTTAGTTTTCCTCATCAATTATTACCTAAAAATAGGAAGTTAAATACAAAGACATAATATATTATTATCATTTGTAAATGATTGGTCTACCAGTTATGTTTTAATTTGTCTAAATACGTTTTTTTTAAAACTTTTTAAATTGTGTGTCTGGCCTTCATAACTTTTAATGATGTTATAAAATTTTTAACATACGTAAAAATCTCAAATTAAAAAAAGAAAGGTATAATTTCAGAAATTATATATGTCTTTGTATTTAACTTCCTATTTTTAGGTAATCATTGATAAATTGATTAGGAAAAATAGCGGTTTTTTTTATGCATAATTTAAATTTCTTTGGTTAAATATTAGAAATTATTTAGATCCCTGTTTCCCAACGTGGGGCGCACGCCCCACAGGGGGGCAATTTGATTGTTTAGGGGGGCAATTCGGAAATGGAGCAATTTTTTTTTTTTTGGTTGTGAAAGAAAAAAAAAAAACAAACATTTTTTTTAAAGTTATACGTAATGGTGGGGCATAGCATACTTTAGATTCTTTAGGTGGGGCGCAGCACAAAAAAGGTTGGGAAACACTGATTTAGATGGTCATTGCCAAGTTCCCTTCACTGCCACTAGAGTCCGGTCGTTGACTCTTGAGTTTCTTCATTTCCCCAGCAGATGTCACTTATTAGCAATGGCGGTGTTGTGCATCAGTCTATGCGGCACCAAACGAAAGCATTCATTAAGTATTTGATATGGCAGTTAAAAATTGGTTCTTCTTAAAATTTTTGCAAACTATATTATTGCTTAATCTATTTGGCAAGTATCGTTTCTTATTTTTTTCTATGTCATTTAAATCACTTGCAGAAAACGCGAACATTCTCTTGGCGATCTTGTACTTGGCCGAGATGCTGCATCTGATTTCGTCATCATCTGATAAAAACATTGCTATCAGAGAGGAGTTACTTCTTTGATTTCCCCACAGAAAATCTTTAAAATTATAATATTTGATAAAGATTTATTTGTTGTAGTATCAAGTTAAATGAATTGCGATGAGTCATTTTTCTATTTTAATACGCAATTGCTATAAACGATGAAGAATTATCCATTGACAGCAAGGGAGACAAAGTTTAAAACCGATGAATACGAAAGGATCGTCGCTGATTTTTAATGTGTTAACTTTTGTTCATTGAAATTACTTCATTTAATAAGAAAATACACGTTGAGAATTCCGCAGTCATTTCTTCAATCTTAAGAAGTGTAAGATAAAAATAGCAATTCGTGTGTCAGTAATCATGCAAAATAATATCTAATATTGTTTATCAGCTTACGAGAATAGGAAAGAAAAGAAAAGCATTTATAATCGCAGAGTCTGTTAACTTATTACTGTAACCTTATACTGCTAACGGTATCATTAATAAAATTGTACAAAATAAATGCTACAACATTTCTGCAATAATGGCTTGAAAGATAAATATCTGGTAAATTTATAAAAGTTTCATAAGACTAAAATGATAAAATAGGATTTAGCAAGTCCTTGATAAAATATTATACTGAGAGAAGAGTCTGTGCGATTCCTGTGGCATAGATCCCAGTGTTCTTCCACTTTGTAAATCATTGTATCAGATAGAATACACTGGTCTAGATTACATAGAAATAGAGACATTTTTAGAAAAGTGAGAGTGTTGTTTGTTAATGTATTTTCATCTACTTCATTTTCCTAACAAACGATAACGAGTTCAATTGACTTCTGAATGGAAACATTTCTAGAATCTTCAGAAGTTTCTTTTTTATCAAAGTAACTTCTCCAAAGAGCACTTGGTGAAATATTATTTCTTCATTTAAGTGAAACATTAACAAAAGAATCATTGATTCTTTTAATTAATCTTTTAAAAAGTGTACTATTATTTGACCCCTTGCTTTTATTTATTTATTTTTTATCTATTTATTTTTTTTTATGAAGGAAATTTGGATAAATATATAAAAATGACAAAAGTTTGAGTTTTTGATTTCAAAATTAACAGATTATTTCTAGCCAAACAAATGTTTGAGGCAACAATTAAAGCAGAAATTATTTTGTTTTTACTTTTATTTGAAGAAGTAAATGCTTGCTTAAATTATTTAGTAATTTCTATTTCTTGTTTAGTTGATCGTAAAAAAAAATATTATAAATGGTTAGATTTTTTTAATATTAATTATATTGTTTTTTTTTTTTGTTTTGTTTTTTTTATTAAATAAAAAATGGTCAAAGTGAAAGGATTCCTATAAGAGAAGAAATTATTTCAAAATTGTAATTTCTTTATTCTAACATCCAGACACTAGCAAGATTATAAGAAAATCTAAGTTATTTGCTTATAATTAGCAGAAGATAAGTAAATAAACTTAATTGCCCTTCCTATCAAACTGATATTAACTTTATCTTTTTTTAATCTTACTTCCTCTTTTTCATATTACTAATATCCTCAGATAATTATGATACAAATCACAGATTTATTATCAGTTCCCTGATGACAGACCTCTCCTTATAAAGAAAAGATTTAAACATTTTTTTATTTTATTATTTTTTTTTAAGAAATTAAATCTTATTTCATAAATTTTAGATTCTAAAAATAATTCAACTTGTTTATTTTAATATCCAATTCTTATTAATTAAGCTGAAATTATATGTAAATTCATTGAATCCCATTAGTAATAGCAAAAATTGGAGAAATGATAAGTTTTTTTTCAGCTATTAATTGATTTGGATTCCAAAAAAGAAAACCGTAGACACCATAGATTGATTGAAATTATTATCAGATTTAAATCTATTTTTGTTTTGTATTCTTTGTGAAAAGTAAATCGTTGGTTTAGTGGAGGACTCCATAGAGATTGGGCAATTTCAATTCGCACCAAGATAATCTCCTGTAATAATGTGTCTAAATACCATGATTACATTTTATTCAAAATAGGCAGTTTATTTTTGCCATTCCCTTGTGTGTATAGCCTTTTGGTTGTACAGAGACTGATGCTTCATAAAGTTAAAGAGAGAGTTCACTTACTGATGAAATAAAAATAACAAATTCACAATTTTACATTTAATAATATGAACTTTTATAAAAATTTTGAAATTGCAAACTGAAATGATAAATAATTGGCAAGGAAACCATTCTTGAATTTCTTTTCTTTGAATTTATATAATTATTCTTTGTAATAATCAAAATCTGTTGCACTTTACAATAAACATTGGGTTTTTTGGACTTCATATCTTACTTGAAGTGTTAGTTTAGTCAGACAGATTTTTGCAAGGTACTCGATTCCTTTAGTTTACATCATTTAACTTTATGAAGAAAAAAGATTATGGATTTTTATATTCATAATTGCCTTTAAAAAAGGAGAGTGATAAAATTTGATGCTGTTATACTTAAAATCTATGTTTGATTTGATCTTTTCACACACATTGTCAGCAATCCCTTGACTTCTACACATCCTGTAAAAATAAAATAAATAAAAATAGCAGAATTTCACTAATTGATATTTTGATACAGTGTTTTCTATAATGTAGATTGCATTTATTATTCATACTTTTTGGCATTTTCCATGTATTTATTTCCTATTCTTTTTTTCTTTTACAGCCCTGAACAATTCTGAAGAAATACTTACAATATCTTTATACAAAGTCACTAAAGATGGTGCCTTAATAGATTGGCAGATTGTTCCAAAAAATAAACCTTTAGATTTTTGTGAATTTGTTTATGGTCCAGTCTCTGATACAAGTCATCAGCAGATATTTCCTAGTTTTATTCCCAACAAGCCCACTGTAGATTTAACCGATTTGAGTTATAATGTAACTTATCATTTTCATATGGTCTGTTATGATACGCAGAAAAATGTGTTTATATCAAATACATTGAATTTCACAACAGGTAAAACATTAGTATATTATAAATATTTATGTTATTCATTTTCTTTTCCAGTCTAGTAAGGTATTGGGGTACCTTTCAGTAAATCAAAAAGTGTCTTTTTCATTTCTCATTTGGAGGCCTAGGATAGGGTGACCAGATTTTGAAAATAAAAAATACTTGAATGTAGCTAACAAAATCCACCAACACTTAATTGAGTATAATGGACGCTGGAAGCTTTAATATGAACCATATAACAGAAACAGATGTTGTTGTGCGTAGTAACTAATCATTGTAAAGTCTAAACTCGAGCATAATATCCATTGTTGGAAATGTGTTCATAACTTTATAGTTCAGAAACGCTTGACGAATGATTCAATATTGCAATGCTGATGGTTAAATACATATGTCTTCACAGTTTCTCATATTCTCAAAATTCTTATTTTTATTTTAAAATATAGGGTTTTAGGGGTAAACAGTTGATGTCAGTTTTTATTATTGTGGACACCATAAAATACAGTTAATATTAAAGTAAAATTAAATTTTTACTTTATAAAATTAAAGTAAAAATTGCAAAGTTTAAAACTAACATCAAACATTTATCCTTTATTTATTGCTAAACTTTTACAGAAAAGTGCAAAATAAGCTGCAGTTTCATATAATGAAATTCATTCACTTTCAATTATTATCCATAAGATTAGTGTTTGTAATGAAATGAAAGTAATTTGTAGTCTTTGGCCTTTTAATATTAGACAATTATACATTAAATATCATTTAAATAAGAATTGGGATAAACCTTGTAGTATCCCATCCAAGAGCAGAAATAAAATTGTTCTGTGACTAACAGTGCAGAAAAGGTAATATTCTCTGTGCTACATCAACATTTTAATATCTTTTATAAGCTTTTAGGACAAAAAATTACTCACCCCTGCAGTTTGTTACCTCAACTTCTCCGTTTCATCAATACTACTACTAGGCATGAACTTGAAAATCATCAGTAGGCATCTTTCCAACAGCATTACTTACAATTCAGACAAAATTTTGTGGATTCTGGTTTGAGTCTTCTGATCTAGATCAGCAGACTAATATTCCCGATTTTGTCTGTCCATCTGTGAACAAGTATCATTAAAATCTCATTAAATTTTAATGATTAAATTGTTATGATTGCACAACTATTGCGCCTTTTGCATTTGCAACAATCACATTTATAGTGATTGTCAAAAGATGCAATTGTTGCATTTTTTGGAAATAAACACAAGGAAATTAAAGCAATATCAATGATCAGAAGATGTTGCGAAGCATTGTGATTGCTTTACTAATCGCTTTCCCTGCCTTGTTTAATCTGCATTTCTAAATAGTCAGAAAGATTTTCAGTTGAATGTTACTCTGATAGAAATGTCAGATTATTAAGATGAAGTCTTCTTGTGCCAGTCACAAGCAGATTAACTGTGTGCACAGAGCAGTCGTCATCCAGTGTCGGATTAGTGTCCTTTTGTGGGAGGGGACGAATCCAAGAAATCATCCAAGCTGTTATACGTTCTTTGGCTGAACTGCCACGGGTTATGCTAATCATTCCACAAGCGCAAATGCTTGAGGGCAATTGCCCTTCCCCCTATTTAATCCATTGGTGTTGTCATCCTGGAACATTGGAGAGTCTTTGTTGTGTTGATTCTTCGAATGATGCACTAAAAGCAATACTTGGTCATCTAGCATTGTGCATAGACAGTATATATATATTTTTATGAGCTTCCTGGTTTAAAGGAGTCCATTCCCCTATCAATGCATTTTTCCAAAACATCACACAAACCTACCCCTAGCTTGCACAATGCCTCGCACAGATGAAAGACCTTGTTCTATTCAGATGCTCTTTTCATCTTGCATTGTTGGAATATAAATAGCAATGCAAATCATGTGACCAGACAATGTCTTTGCATTATCTATAGTGCAGGTCTGCAGCATCTGGTCTATTGCAGCTAGGCTTCTTTATTTATTGGCACAGATCTCTTCCAAGGTACTTTGCTCCAGATCATGGTCTACAATTTCCTTTGAATTTATATTTAAAAAAAAATCACCTGACAAAGACCTTAATTGAATGAATGAAAAACCCCTTTCTGATTTTGAAATTAGTTGCAGTCACCAAGTGTTATCTTTGCCATTTGCGATTAGTGGGTTCATTTAGGATGGATTGTGTTGTGCCTTTACTTGTTGAACTGTTCAGTTCAAAATATTGGTGAATTTCGCTTCTTCCTTCACAGCATATTCTTTAAATCTACCAAATCAAACATACCCTTCTCCCATTCAGTTATAAGATACTCGTTACTTGAGAGAAACTGATCTTGTTGTTGTGCTATTGTAATATGTTAATATTGTAATTTTAATTGTGTGTGTAGGTTTTTTTAACTTTCAGATATATCATTACTCATATATCAAAATTTTTTCTTTACCTTGATTTCATTCTTTGAACAATTTGCATTTCTCGATGTTGATGACTATGTGATGTAATAGACAAAAAGTTACATTTATTATCTTTATAGTAATATAAAAAAGTTAAAGTATCCCACTTACAGGTCTTTACAGATCCTGGGGGCAGCTGGAGGTTAAGCTCCATCTTTTCGTGACCTAACGGGACGAAGTTGAGGTCAGGAGGTCAGCCTGACGCCCGCCTGTCTTTAACTCCCGGGAAAGAAACCCGGTACCCATTCTACAGAGGGCTGAGTAGACCCTAGGACCCGTTTGGAGGAGAAAGGAGCGTGGAAAAATTCCCGCCCTCCGCCGAGGCCGGGAATTGAACCCGCTACCTCCAACCCGCAGCCAATCGCCCTAACCCACTCGGCTACCGGGCCCACTCTTTATAGTATTAAGATATTTTAAAAAGAGTCACAAAGTCTGTCAAGGGATTTGTATTCATATCAGCTGAGAACAAAAAGCCATATTGTCTTTATAAAAAAGAACAATTCATTGGATCTTCCTTAAATTTCAGAAGATAAGATATTTCATCTTTTCACATTAGGAACAACCATCAAACTTAAATTGACATTTAAAAAAAAATAGCATGTCACAGTTATTTTTCATTCTTATGCTTTTCGATTGTAGAGTTTCAGTGAAATCACATAAATATCTACTCATAAATAAGATACAAAGAATTATACGTTTATATTAGCTGGATACCGTCGCTTCGCTCCGGAACCCTTGCATACATAGCATAAAAAAAAAAAAAAACTTTGCTTATTGAGCAAATTAATATTGAGGTCAGAAAATATACAAGTTCCCAGCCCGTTGTGGTCTTCTGTGGATAACTCATTGTATTGCGGGTTGGCACTACACACCTATATATTGATAAGCCAACTTTAAAGCGAAAATATCAATCCTCTTTATTCCCTAACCCGTGGGAATTTCGAAAAATCCGGCCTTATTCCTTGTCTACATCATAAAGGGAAGCTCTGTGCAACATTTCAGCTTTCTAGGTCCAAGGGTTTGGGCTGAGCGTTGATGAGTCAGTCAATCAGTGAGTCAGGACTTTTTCTTTTTATTTTGGTAGATTATTGATAAAAAAAAGAAACCATGGAGGCTTTTAGGAACAAAAATAGGTAAATAAATGTCAACACACAATTCTTAGAACATATTTCCTATCTGATGACTCAAGAATGTGGGGAACATCCCAAGGGCTTAATAACTAAAGAGATAGTAACATTAGAACTACTGCCATATTGTCTTTGTGACAAGTTTTCTCTGTTGTCTTCATCTTCACTTCTAATTATGAAATTTTGTAATTAATAGGAAACTGCTGAGGTTTTACTATTATCTATAAGAAGATCTTGAAGCATTAAAATTTTGATTTTTATTTATTTTTTGAAAATTGTGAAAGTAATTTAAATGTCTTTTGTTTTTAAAATTATAATATTGCTAAATACATACATTAGAGTTTGTTTTGTTTTTTTCATTTTCTAAAAAAGATAAATTAAAACCTCAAATTGCCTTAATCCAGTTGGTGTAGAGGATTGATAAGTGAATTGAAATCCTTTTTTTAATCCATTCTTTAACTGGAAATGCTTTTCTCTTAAACTTTGTCACCTTCTTCTACTAATTTCCCAATAAGGTAAAAATTACAACAGAAAAGTTAGAGCCTTTGTTATTTCCAGAAGATTCCTTCAGAGGCTATTAAGGGGACAGAGCCTAGGCTTATAATTAGGGAAATAAGGAAATTCATTTTCTTTTGATCACTTATTATAGGGAGACTGTTGTTGGGTCTTGAAAAAGAAAGCTGGGATTCACCTAAATCCCATACTTGAAATATAAGTGCCATTGCCATATTTTGGGTTACCAAAATGTTAATTTTAGGTCCCAAAATAAACTGTTTTGTATTACCACAATTTTTTCCCTGTTGTTCCAGCATGGTATCTAGATGCCATAAATACTGCTGCCAAGACGGGAAATGGCTCAGAAAATATTAAATTAATTCATTGAAATTTGGTCGGGTGTTAGACATTTGACATGCACATTGCGGATGTTACCAGTATTTGACATATACACAAACTTTAAGCAACTGGTGAAAAAATAAAAAATGAACAAATATCTAATAATTGTAATTAGTTGTATGGCATTGATCAGATTCTATTACAATCAGAAAAATTTTCATGTCAAAATTTTGAAAACAACCGGCAATTCAAGTCAAGCGGCCATCTTGGTTCGGACGTTACAAGCATTTGGCACATGGTTTTCATCAAAAAACAGGTTTCACAAATATAGTTAAAAAGGTGCTTTCTACAGCAAAACCTTCTTTAGAGCTTAAACATCTTAATAAATACTAAAAACGAATTTAAATTTGGATTAGTGATTGTTTTACAGAAGCCAATCTCTGAATGTCGGACGTAACAAATTTTGACAAAAAAGAAATTTCCCGTTTCAACATAGGCTTAAATTAAGAATTGTAGCACCCTCTGAAGCTACGAAATTTGCATAACTAAATAAAACAATAGACAGCCCAATAAGCCTAATTTTGATCATTAAACAATGCAAAAAGTATAGTAAAAAGATTGATTGTTTCGGACGTTACATTTTGACATACACAAAACTCAATTCAAGTCGGATTTTTCAAAGGAAGATGTGAGTTTTTGCAGTCGGTGAGATATCTTCCTTTGATGGGAATTGTTGGAACTAACTTCAAACTTGATTTCACAATTTATTCCATATCAAAAGCGCTAGTAGAAGTGGAGCTAAGTGGAGAAGTGGAGCTATTCAATGACAGTGTTGTTTGCTCAGTTAACATTGCGGCTGTCAAAATTAAGCACTTTTTGCTAGTTTTATAGTTAAAGTTAGTCACATAAACCATTTTTATTATGGTTTTTATTGCTTTTCTTGTTTATTTGAATATTTTAAGACTAGGTAATACGTGGGTTTTTTTTGTTTTGGTTGTACTAATGAAACTTGAGACTTTTAAAAAAACCCAGTTTCTAAACTCCCCAGAATATGGCAATGGCACATAAGAGAAAGCAATCTGATGGGCTGTTTTATGTCAGACTTCTCCCAAACCAAAACTAATAAGTACCCCTACATAACCTATAAATTTGGTTTGCTTTCCTTGTACATTTGTTTAATCTATCCAATTAATCAACTGCATACCTGCCAAAAAAACATATCTGCAAATTTATTTATTTTTATTTTTTTTTAGAATATTAGTTAAAGCTTATCAAGTATTGTATGTAATTAAGTTTATTTTACTTTTCAGGTATTGAACATGAAATGATGAACTACATGGTTTCCACTAACAAACAAAAAGTGATCTCCCCAGAGACGGAGGATCCTTATCCTGTGTCTTTGGATACTGATCACATGACATCCTCAAATGTAATTCTTGGAGCAGTTTGTGGAATTGTAGGGTTTCTTATTATTAATGTTACAGTTGTCTTAGCTGTGAGAAAGTATTCACATTGGCAGACTAGAAGACGGAGAATCTTTGAAATTCAGTAAGTTCTTTTTATCTGCTTTCATGTGATCTCTTAAAATGCTGCTTCTCTGATTTAGCTCTGTTACTTTTCAGAATTTGCTTCCACAGCAACAATCATTAGGTAGCTTTATTCTTGTATTTAAAAGCAGAGATTTACATTTGGAAATTTTATGATCTTGTCTTGAAACAACTTCATGTAAATTCCTTATTGGCATTTATTCTACCATTTTGCAAAAATCTGTAGCTTGCCAATATTCAGGCATCTAGTCAGTTCCCATCAGATTTCAGTGTTTCAGTTTTTATCCAAAACTGCAGTGTCCTGAAAGAATGTATCACAGTTCATAGATTTTCTAACCCTATCACACATGTAGCTACGGGGGAAAAAGCCCAGCTCAGAAGCACAAAGAATCAAATATAAAAGGATTAATTGTAAAATGGTAATTTTAAGCCTATTTTTAACAAGACCTGTATGATAATATAGGAACTATAAATTGAGGAAAGTTTTTAACACCTGTCATTTTCCAGAAATAAACTGTGCAGTGAACAGTGAAATGTTTTAGAAAAAAACTCCTTGTATTTTTATGCAAGTTATAAAAAAAAAGCTGGATCTAAAAAAAATAAATTAAAAATAAAGCTCTGGTTTTAGTGAAGGTTAATGTGCAAGTAAAACTAAAAAGATAAGATTAACATTGCACTGAGATGGGCAAATATAAAAAAGAAATTAGCCTGACACTTTCATTATTCCATAACTATCATTCTCAGGATTGAGATTTGTGTGTTTATTCCTATTCTTGTTACTATGTATACATAGCTCATTGTAACACTTTCTACCTGTTCTTTTTACACAACTGTCTAAGGATGATCCATAGAATATGAAAACTCCAATTAATTTCTTTTTTTTATCTTAAAGCAAGTATGTGCAATCCCGTCTTACTTTTAAGATCTTTTTTTTTTTTAATGTGGGAAAGAAAGTAGTTTGCGTTTATTCAGTTACTAAATGTTTATTCCAATATTAAATGCTCTCATTCCATGAAATCTGTCTTTCATCTCATTCCCTCCAAAAAAAGAAGCAACTTTTGACATAGATCTGCAGGGAAGCTGTCTTTTGTCATTCTTAGGGGAGCTTTTGCATGAATGGAATTTACCTCTTAATCAACTTTTATCGGCTGAAAAGCTTAATATGATTGAAAAGCTAAAGTGAATATTGAATATAACAGCAAGTCCAAAAGATGCTTAGAATATTGATGCCTTAAAAGCTACAGTTGAGCTTAAATGTGGACTATAGTTGATCTCAGATTTTGTGAACTGTTGACACAGTGACACAGATCAGTGCTTTCTTTCACCATAACAATGAATTTTTATTCCCAATATTCACTGTAGTGAGGACATTAAAGGAAAGCCTATATCTATATTATTAATAGTCACCTAACATTCATGCGTAGAAATTTGAGACAGACTCTGTAACTTTTGGAATCCCTTCAGTGCTTACTTTGGCAATATTTCCGAGAGCTGTATTTTTACATCATTAGATAGAACCTGTTCAGTGAATTGGTGCTGGAAGTTTTACCATTGATTGTAACTAGGAGACATCAGAACAGGGTTATCTTTATTTGTTTCCTTAAGCCTGGTGTATTAATTGATTTTAAAACTCCTCTTTGGTTAGAATTCAAAAGAATCTTTTTATCTCGCTACTCACTGATATTTGGAGACAAATTTCTGGTTATCTACTTTCTTTAAAACATCCTAAGATATTCAAATTTCTAATTTTATAATTTAATTTTATAATTTCTAAGCTTCAGTCTATCCAGGTTTGAATTACTGGCAGAAAAAGAAAATTCATGATTTGGACATGATTGCCTGGTGAATGAAGTAGACATTGTTGACTCAAATCTTGAGGCAATTGAGGATGTTCCTGCTTGTTTCCCAGAGAGAGAGAGAGACCCTAACGTTTATGTAATACTCTAATAAAAAAGATGCTGGATTTCTCTCAGTTTTCAAGATTCTGGCTTTTGGACCTCTTAGTTCATTCTCATTGCCTCCAATGGCTTCTGTAATGGGATCTTTTATTTCCCTCCTTAATTCTTCTTAAGCTCTTAAATATTCAATGTGTTTTGTTTTTTTACTAAGCAGTTTTGTAGTTTTATAACCATTAAATACTGTCTTACTTCAATACAAACGAAAAACTGAAAATCAAAGAAGAAAAAAGATAAATAGATGATTGCAGACAAATGTTGGTCTATTGCAGATTAGAATGTCAATTGCTGGCTTAGTCATTTAATTTCAGTAACTAATTCTGGGTTTATATATATATATATATAAAAATGCTGGATTTTGTAAAATTTCCAGTCTTCTATTTCTACAGACATTTATAATAACTTTTATGAGCAGCAATGGTGGTAAATTTTGAAACTGCAAATAGATTCACATCATGAATGGGTCCTTTTTATTATTATTTTTTTTATCTATTATCTTTTATTTATTTTTTTATATTTATATTGCAAGTATTAGTTTTGATATGCATATGATGTAAATGGTATAATTGAAATTTAATAAGTTTCGATTATAATGATTATTACTGAATGTGATGTTATTAGGAATTATTTCCGATTACACTGAGTTGCCCATTTATTAGGTATTTCACCCATTTTCATATTATAGATAGATGCAACTAATAAAAAGCTTAAACAGTATTTCTTCTTGTTATTTTCTAGGGACCGTGATTACGATGGCTTTGCTTATCTTAGAGACATTGAATAAGAAGCAGAAGACGTCTCTTACGTTTATACATAATGTAAATAGTCGTAGAGCCATAATTGTTTTACTTGAAGCTATGCGCCTTTTCAACATAGAGATATGTAAATATCGTTTTTAAAAATAATATTCAGTTATTTTTATTCTTCATTTCTAGCAGAATATAATGTAACTTCCAGAAATTCTAGGTTTTTTAATATTTATTTTAATGACAATTGAAGTCGGTCAAAAATTATTAATTTTATAAAAATAAAAGTACAAAAAAAGTTTCAGAGTTCCTTCAAAGCGTTTTCCAGGCTCAGAAATTCTGTATTCATATAAGTTTTAATGATTGTAAAAAATTAGCTACTGAGATTTGTTATTAAATTTGCCTATTATTTGCTAACTTCTTATTTCTAATTCTAATCAATTAAACAATACATATAAATCATTTAAGCAATCTTTCATTTATTTTTCTGTCTGCATTCTGACATTCCAGTAAGGCTTTAATGCTTAGAAATATTTGTAATATAAAGAGATATCCCAATCATTTTTGTAATTTTATATCTTAAATATAAATTTATTGTTTGTTTGTTATTTTTTTTGTATTGCTCAAAACGTTTTTCTGAGATTATCAATAGATGTTTTTGTTAAAATCTGGAAATCAGCTGCTGTTTGCACGTTTTATCCAAATTTGAAATATTTGATATAGAACTGATACCTAACAGTGAAACCTTCCCTAATAGATTTTACCCCCTTGTATCATTGACATGAATCTCAATCTTCTTTGACCATTGTTTTACCTTTACTTTTCACCCTTTTTACTTTTTTCTCTTTAAAATACAAGAAGCTTCCAAATATCCAGATGTAAATCTTTTCCAGTCAAAGCAGAGTATCATTGCAATACATTGTAAAGTAATTTTTCTGCAATATTTCTTAAGAAAACTTCTTTCAATGGAGAAAAGAAAAGCCTGGCAAAACGTGTTGAGTGTAATGATGTAGTGCTTTACATTATTGACAGACTGTGGGAGAAATTGGAAGATGATGACGACGACAAATTTTTAGTAACAATATTTTATGAGATTAATTATTCTCTAATTTTAAATGCTTTTAGAGAAGTGTTGATGTCTTAGATCATGCATCAGAACAAATACTTTAATAAAGGATTTTGCTTTGTAATTTACATAGTCTGAAATTTACTCCTGTTACTTTCTTAAAGCAGTCCCATTGAGATTAACTTCTGCTTTTTGCTGTCTTCTTAAATATTTTCTTCTTCTCTCGGCAGTTTGTAAATGTGTGCTTATAAGTTTGCGAGTTTTTGGATGAGCTTTTTCTTGGTGTTAAAACAATGAAACAAATGCAAGGATTGGATATCAGACACTTTAATTTATTTTGATTTATATTTTATTACAATGAAACTGCTTCTATTAAATGTGTTTTTTTAATTTTTTCAGTTTTTATGTATACATCAAAATTTTCATCTTATTATTTGTGTTTTGGCCACAGTGAAGGTTCAGTATCATGGAATAAAAACGAAACATCGTTGAAAACATAAAGAAAGAATAGACGAATTTGTTAAAAATGATTTATACTGATATTGCTGTGCTTTTATGAAAAAAGAAAAAGGAAATTATTAAACTTGTACTTAGTTGAACATAACAGATTTGGCCCGAAATCGGGGTACTATATAAAACAAAGAAGACAACTCAATATATATAAACAGGCAGCAAAAAACTACTACGTAATATGGAATACAGCTGGTCACATGGTTAATGCGCCCTGATAGGGTGTTTCTTTTCTTTACTGTATCTCAACTAAGTTCAGACTTAATTTTCCTTTTTGGTACATTTTCTAATTACATTCATTTTAGATTCTTTTATACAATCTTTCAATAAAATGAGATTCATATGTGATTTGATTTTTACATTGCTGCTTTTTTTTCACTCTGTGAAAATTATTTTTAACTTTTTTTTAAAATTTTTTTGGTATTTAAGTTCATTACCATTGTCCTTTGCTTACTATTAACACAGTTAAGAATTTAAGTAACTGATTTTTGTTTTGTTTTTATTAATCCCAAATTTCAATATCTTTGTATTCTAACTATCCTAAAAACTGATGTTGTTCTAATTAGTTAATTATTTGCACTGAATCCAGAACTTCTTACATTTGAGAATGAAACCATCAACCAAACCAATTCTTTAGACAAGAGTTGATTACGACAAAGGACGAATGCAGTGCTTACAAATAACTACACTGAAATAGTCTGGCTTTTGACTTAATGAAGTGACTGAGAAGTTAAAAGGAATGACGATTGGTCCTTTTTTTTTCTTTTTTTTTTACAGTTGATATCTATGAAGTTATTGTGAGTCTGTTATTATCCATTCTTTAATATATATTCATACTAAATCTCTATTTCAGTCTTCTAAGACAGAATTAAGCAACAGTACTTAAAATAAACTTCAGGAGTGAATAACTCTTTTTTTTTACAATTAGCTTTCTATGTCAAAATAACAAAACAAATATATAAAGCAGTTTGAACAAATACCTTAAAAATTAATAGTATGTTTTTAATTTTTGAAATGCTTGTTAAAAAATATTTAACAATAATAATATTTTTAATGTCAAGAAAGTAATTGATATTTACTAATTTTATATCTTCTGCTAAAAATTAACATTTTACCACTTATTTTTATAGATCGTTTGATAATAGATTAAGTCGTATTCTTTTTATTATTATAACGAAAATGAAAATAATAAATTGTAGAAATTTGTAATTTTAATTAGGTAGCAACTGTCACTGAACTTGAAGCAAATGGAAGCAAAAGCCATTGATTTGTTAAGAAATATTTGCGTTTGTTTTATAAATACCTATTTGGAACACGATCCTGGTGAAATTGAAAGTTTAGTCTGATGTAATTTTGTATTTGCAGATGACAAGATCCCAGGAGTTCAGATGCAGAACAATTACATTAGGCTCATTTTTCCACTGTTGTTTTACAAAAAATCCAAAACTTTCTCTTTTCTTAATGTTTAGTATAATGTTGTTATTCTAAATAATAAAAAAAATAGCTTTGTTTTCTGACTGCAACAAAGGATTTGAATGTAGTTGCTTTGGCAATCCAAGATTCAGAGTTCTGTTAACTTTCCCTTTCATGTCCTGACCTCATGTCAGTTTCTTTCAGCCTCTACAAATAACACATCACTAGCTGATTAATGGTACTTAGTGATTTCTTGAAATCTTTTGAGTTCCTAAATCTCTCAAGTGAATGTTTTCATTTACCAACAGTAGAAAATATCTTACAATTTTATTTCATTTTTTGTTTGCATATCAAATTGCCAAGCCTGTTTAATGGATCTAGAACATGGGCGAAATGTTTATAGCCACTATCTTTTGATTCATTACAGCTGAATAAATGTATCTTAAGACAAACGACCAAACACGTGCATTAATAATTTTGAAGTTATTTATGTATGTATGTGTTTGATTCTTTATATTATTGCATTGAAACTATCAACATGGAAAATAATAGGGGATGCGAGAAACTTCTTGTAGCAGTACAAGTGAACTGAATTCTTACTATGCTTTTCAGAGGGATTTTAAATCTGTTATTAATTAATTAATTTGATTTGAAGTTTGCTGTTTTATTGGATAGAGGGGCATGAATCAGTATCAGAAAGTAATTACCTTTAATAGTGATTCTTTATTATTCTTAAAGAATAATTATTATTATTTATTTATTATTATTATTTATTCTTTGTCTGATTATTTATATTTAAGGTTCTATGTAAACCTCACTTTTAAAAATTCTGTCTCAGACATTTACAAATATCTTAATTGAAAGTAAATGAATTACTAATAAAAAATTGGTTTTTTGGTTAAATAGTTTATACTCTTGTGGAAAACGTAGTTCATTGCTATTTAAAAATTTTATTATCCTTCCAATTTTTCCGTTAAAAATGTTATGTATCAATTGCTTTCTTGATCATTTCTCTTTGAAATATATTCAAGTGAAATTTAATAAGTAAGATTGAAACTGTATTAGAATATTGTGTTATTTTTGATAAATATTTACAGTTTTTACTTTTATAAAACAGCTGAATTCTAATAATGTTTAAAATGATTAGAAAAAAAAAAATCATAATTTCATCTCATTGATTTTTATCAATTAAATAGGGTAACTTTTTTTTAAGTTTATAATTACTTATTATAAGATGTATTTGTTTATTTGTTTTAATAAAGTGATTCTTTTAATGTTTATGACTTCATTTTTCTTAATTGACTTAATTAATGAAGGCTGGAATCCGTATGTTACAATTGACGGCTCATAGAAACCTCTTTGGAATTTTTTAAATACACTCATGTTTGTGAAAAATGCAACACCATGAAGGAAACGGGCAAATGAAATGAAACTTACAGGAAATGTAAAGCAGGGTATGATATGCAAATGATTAAAATTTGGAAATGATTGCGCATGCCCAGACTCAGCAGCGCCCTCTGAACTGTCATGTAAGAGCTTATAAGTAGAGAACTGTTGTGAATCCAGACAAGTAGTTTTTCATGGTCAGTGAGCTGTACAAGTGCCTACTGGAGTCAATATGCCTTGTGGATGCCAAAGGACGCCTTATAAGCAAGCTATGGAGCTTGAATGGGACCAAATGACGGCTTGTGTGAAGGCAAATTTTCATAATGTGAAATTGCTGCTCATCGGCCAGCCACAACAGCAATGCGAGTGTTGAAGCAGTGGACTGAGGAGAACAAAACAAGTCGAAAATCCAGAAGTGGACCACAAAATGTGATGACGCCACAGGATGATAGACACCTTATCCACATGGCAGTGATGGACCGTTTAGCAAGTGTCTTTAAGTGTTAGCACAACATTGGTACACTGCAACAGGTCTGACATTATCTGGTTCCTTGGTTCGATGGCTGCAGTGCAGAGGTCTGCGTGCATGCATTCCTTTGAGGAGGATTCCCTTAGGCCTGAACCATCGATGCCTTAGACACCAATGGGCTCACGAACACACCCACTGGTGTGCAGATTGGCACCATGTCGTGTTTTGGGACGAGTCCCACTTCAACTTGGATTACAATGATGACCGCAAATGCATTAGATGATATCAAGGTGAGTGCCATCTTCCAGACTGCATTGTCCAGCGTCATACTGCATGAACGATAAGGTTGATGGTTTGGGGAGCAATTGGGGTTCATAAGCAATCTCGGCTGTTATGAATTGTGGGTACTCTCAACAGCAACCACTACATCAGGGAAGTTGTGGAGGCTGAAGTCTAACCCTTCCTTCAGCTCACTCCTAGAGCCATATTCCAACAAAACAAAGCCCGATCACATGTTGCCAGAAATGTCCAGCCGTCTTCGAAGTAAGGCAGATACCCCTTCTTCCCTGGCCTGCATGTTCGCCGAATATGTCACCTATTGAACATGCCTGGGATATTATTACTCGGCAACTAGCCCGTCGTTGTCATCCAGCAGCCAATACCGATGAACTGTGAACTTGGATAGAAGCAGCCTGGAAGGCGATACCCAAGGAACACATCCAAGGCTTGTTTGATTCAATGCCATGGCGTATAGCAGCTCTTATTGCAGCTCTACACCACACTGATTTCTTGCAAATACTGTTCTTGCATTGCTCTGAAACTTTAATCGTTGTTGTATCACTATTAGTAATGTGTCTTAATAAATTTCCTTCCATTCTGATGGTTCCTTCAAGATGTTGCAATTTTCTATGTCCCTGTTACACTTGTCTTGATCTTAATGATTTTTAAAAAACAGCTACTAAAATGTTTTAAAATGTTTGGCTATAGAATGAGAGGTTTACTCAGAGCATAGAAGATGAGAATTATGGTAAATGACATCTTACACTAACACACAAACATAAGCAAAGCTAAATAATTTTCATAAAACATTACTCTCGTAATTAATGTCAATAAGGTAGATGGAAAGAGAACCAACTTTAAATCTGAAAGACCTATGTAACAAAGTTTGTAATTTACTAGGATTGATTCATCTATCTCAACTAGTCAAACATGTTGATAGGCACATTCAAACTATCTGTTAATAAAAGAGAAAAAAAGGAAGATTAAAATATTAAATTTGTTGAAAATTGGTTTTGTTGTTACTGATGCCAACTTTGCTAGTTGCTGTTTTTCTTTATCAGAAGGACGTTATTTTTTTTTTTTGTAAAAAATTGTTCATGATTCCTGTAGAGTTAATTGATCAACAAATTTCAACAACAATGCTCTATAGAGACACTGATCAACACATTATAAACATTGAGTTTTAGTACATTTTGATGGAATGAGTAAAACCTGGATGACGTAAAAACCTGGAAGGTATTCCTGGAAACAGAGAAGATCTATGCTCAAAGAAGGTAGTTCTAGAAGTTGGAGAGAATTAAATGGATTGCTCCTGCTAGAAAAGGAAGACTGGATATATTAATGCTTCATTAATTCTTCAAATTAATTTATTAAGCTATAGATGAGAATGTGTATAGGGTCTATCAGAAACAATTGAATCGGTCAATGCAAGAACTTCCCAAGTCCACATAACTTTATTTGGAGATAAATAAGAAAAACTGTCTGGATTCGTTACTTAACATGTTATTGCTGTCAATGTAGCGTAATGCCAGCCTCAGCAAGGCAGTACAATGGACTTAAAACATTGTTGCTTCGTATATCGCAGCACTGATGCTTCAAGACACCTAAAACACTTTGATCTGGAATTTTCATATTTTTGGACTTGGGATGTTCTTGCATTGACCGACTCAATTCTATCTCTTGACTTAAAAGAATAACTCAAATTTACCAGGGAATCCCAAGTCTTATTCTTGATTTAAATCTCATGAAAGGCACCATCTTTTGCATTCTATTATAAACTATCAACTTTCACTAATAATATTTTGGAGGGAATTGAGAACAAAGATATAATTTACCATTTTGTTAAGTTTTTAGTTATGAACTGTGAAAACTCATTTCAAGTACTTCTGGATTGGATTTGGTTATGGTAAGTGACCAGTTCTTTAAACAGCAAGAATAAGTTTATTTTCCTCATTGCTATTAAGACTTGGACCTACATACATTATCTCTCAGTATCTTCCATTAACGGTAATTACAAGTTTGTTTGTTTGTTTTGTTTTGTTTTTTATTGGAAAGGGTAATAAGTGCATCTCTCTAGTTCTTCAGCTGCTAGGCCTATTGTACAGACCTGAGTCTGTACAATAGACAGTCATAGACAACAGGAAAGAGAAAAAGACAAACATGAAAGAAACATCCATGTTCTGAGATTCAAACCCAGTAACAGATAAACAGGCATGTAATTTGCCACCGTTGCTTGAAAACACTTGATTTAAACTAAGGACAGTGCTGAAAAATAGAACATATAAGATACTTAAAACTTTCCATCTGTTTGAAGAGTTCTCATATCTTTTATACCAAGGAAACTAGAAACCATATAAAGTTATTATAGCGATTGACAGGATTTACAAGACTAAAAATTCACGGTCTTTTGTTGTCATAAATCAGTTGAAATTGAAGCCACTAGTCCTCCAAATGCAACCGTTCCTTGAGATCGATTAGGAAAGTGTCCTGAAAAAGAACCAGGGGTCATTATTCCAAGGTAATCATTTGCACTCTCATTTACTGTGTAAAATCAGTACAATTTAAGAAAGACGATGAAAATGCAAAATATATTGGAAAAAAAAAAATTAGAAAAATAGTTTCACTTTTTAATTTTGGGAATCCCAAAAAGGAGTTTTCACCGAATCTCCAACACAGGATTGCATTAATCTCAAAGAAAGAGGGAAAAAATCAAATTCAGTTTCTAATTAATTATTATTTACTGAATATTATTTCTTTTAAAATGCAAAGACAATGGTGGGGATGTTGGGTTTTATTTTAAGGACAAAGGCCAAGTTGGAAGGTTGATCTTCAACCCAAAAAAAAAAAAACTTTCAAAAATTTTGGAATGGAGATTCCCATATCCTTATAAGCGTAAATTATTTCATATAATGTTACAGTGATTAAAAAAAAGACTTGATATATTGACATAGAACTTGCTTACATAAGGATTAATAACTTAAGCTTGGGAACAGTGACTTACATGATGCTATTTGCACTATGTACTTTTATTAATAATAGCTTTGAAGATTTACAAACAATTGGTAAAAACAAAGATATAAAAATGTAAGACTGAATGAGGAGTTTCCTATTCCAGATAATGCTACTGGATGTTCTGGAATACTGGATATTCAGTGCCTTTTCCAGGAGAAATTCAAAAACATTAATAAGCAGGAGCCATTGTTGCATCCATCTTAATGTTTGTGGATTGGATGGTCCTTGAGACCTTCCTTATCTGACACATTACAATCTTTATATCTTAGATGAGAAAGGTTGCAAGCGTCTTCCATTCCAAAAACATTGATATGGACATAACAGTAGCATAAATTTATTTAGTTTTTAATTCGTGTGAAGGTGCCAAGCCAAAGTATCAAGTAACTTTATCTGGAATAGGTTAATTCCATCTTAATACTTTTATATGCTGATTCGGATGGACTCCTTCAGATTTAAGTTAGCGGTTAAAAATAAAAATATGGAGAGATTTATTTTAAAAATTGGAAAAAATATGTCTTATCAGATTCAAAATCAAAGCTCGAGACAATTTCAGTCCTTATCTCAGTGAAAGTACGTTTCTTTTTCATTCCTTCCCAACCTAGAGAAGAAACCTGAGGCTGGGAATAATCGTGCTGTAAACAGGCCAGAACTCTTTAACATTTTTTAATAAACAACTTTTGATTTTGAAAAAAAAATAAAAAAATATGTTGTTTATTTTTAATTTTCAGATTGTTTAAGTGCATATTAGTATTTCTTAAACAAACTGTAGATAAAAAAATATATTTTTTTTCAGAGTCTTACGAAGTAGAAATTACAAAGTTGAAAGTTAACTGTCAAAATATGTAAGAAATAGCAAACAATGCACAGCAAAAAAATTGGATTTGGCAATATTTGATAATTGAGCATCCTAATTCCAAATCTTAAGATATTTTTATAATTAAACTACAAAAATCCAGATTTGGAAATGAATCTTAAAAGCATAAAAGGATTTTACAAACGATCTAAGTGAGAAATAAAACTCAGGAAAAGATCTAGAAACGTCATTGAAAGTTAATGAATTTATTAAATGATTAATTTATTATACACATTATTATTTTTATTTATTTTAACCACTTTTAAAAAAAAGGAAATGGATAATTAACAAAGAGATATAAAACTTGACACTGACTAAGCTGTCATTGTATCATATTCTTTAAACAAAATAATATCCTTTTAAATGACCAAAAATCTTATGGAAGACTGGTCATAAATTCAGATGATTTTATTTGATTGGTTATAAGCAGTTATACATTAGTATTTTCAAGGATATTATTTTTTTAAAAACCTATTGTCATTTTCAAGAAATGTAATGAAGAATGGGAAATTGTTAAGTCATAAATCCAGCAAAGTAAGTATTTGACATTTGAGCCTTCGTGGCACCAAAGGCAGAGGCTCGGGCATTTCAATGACCTTTAGGACTAGTTGATGTCATCCCAATGGTCGCTGTCTTAACACCTGCGAAAGAAACCAGTTCCCATTTTACAGTGGGCTGAGGAAAGCCTAGGACCCTTCCAGAGAAGAAATAACATAAAACCAACTCTCGCTGGGAATTGAATCTGGCTGCTCCAGCTCAATTCCCAAACTGTGGACACTTGTAAATTGTACAATTAAATTAGTTTTTTTTTCTTCCTCTAAAACCTTAATGTTTTTAACTTTGAAAAGTATCCATAAGTAATTTAATTTTGAATTAGGACTGTTTAATTAGGATTGTAAGTAATTTTTGAAACCATTTGCACTGAAAAAAAATGCAAAATCAACTTTGGTTGATAGTTTGTTGCTGTCTGTCCATATACTATTGGACTGATACTCTATAACTTGAAAAGTTACATCCAATTTTCAAGTTGAGATTAATTTATCCTTACATCTTCACGGCTATCTCATCTCCGGCAAAATGAAAAGTGAAAACATTTAAGAAATGCTAATAGTTGCTGTATAAGCGTTTTTGTTTTGCTTGGAAAATAGAAGCTATTTTAAAAAAAATTAATAATAATGTTAAGTGAATTTTAAATACATTTCTAAGAAACATTTTAGTATATAAAAATCGCCTTATCGTATGACAATTTTAAATATTACATTTGTTTTATACTTAATAAATATATACTTATTAATAGAATACTGCTGTTTGTATTAAATTTTATGAAGGTTTTACTTAGATTACTACTAAGAAATACCTTCTTCTTCTTCCTGTGGGAAGTGTAAGTTTAAAACTTTGTTCAGTACTGCTTAGCGGTACAAAAATGGCATTTTCAAAAGAGCAAATATTATTTTTGGTGTCATTTTCAATAAATTTGGCTAGGTTTTTTAGAAATTTAAAACTTATGTCTTTTTTTTCCTCCCCCACTATTACAAACATACAAAAAAGATAATTAAATAAAAATAAAACGTCAGTTCGTATAATTTATGTATTATGGTTTAATTTACTCAATAAAATGATAACTACTTTACATTCTTTCATACAATGGTCAATCTATCTAGATTTTATTATATTTTAAATTCTCTGTTTATAAATATTTTGATGAAAATTCTAAAATTTTAGACTTTTATTTTTCTGTTGATTTCTTTCGAGATCTCCTTCAATAGAACTTGACTATTTTAAAAAGAAACAAAAGGAGAACTCCTTGAATATACAATCTGAGGCTGAGGTATGTTTATCTGGAATCTCACCCTCCCAAACAAGATGCAGCCTCTGCTCCTCCAGCGTTGGTCTTATGTTTTCTTATGACGTCATCGATTTCCGCGTTGGGTAATGGCGAATCCCAGACAGAGAGAGTGTTGTTGAGGAAGTACGCTGGGCCAAAGGCATGGGCCAACAACTGACAATTCTTCTTTCTAAAAATTGCCTACGGTTTGTAATATTCCAGTATATTTCTTTGAACTGAGTGCTTATCGAGTGGGTGAATCCGAAGTGGGTTAGTCACTGGAGCCAATGAGAGGGAGTTGTAGTAGTACCTCCAATTAGGCCTAGCGTCTCCTTCACATGGACCCGAGTGATACAAATGTCTCGCTAATTAATTCTTTAATTGACCTCAGGATTTGAATCAGTTATCTTTTATTCGTTTAAAATTCGTCACAAAACTCCTCCTTCGTAAACTCAACTTCATTCTCAAGGGTAATAATAAGGAACGGACGACGATTTCAGAAAAGAAAGCTCTGGTTGATAGTTTAAAAATAATATGAAATAGGTTAACTTTAATCTTAATTTCATTTGAGAATAATTCTTCTGTATTCAGCAAAACCTTTTTCTCAATTGAAGTATTTATTTTTGTTTAATTCCTTTGCTTCAGTCATAAACTATTTGATTCTGTGTCAGTTAGTGAAGGAAATTCGGTTGTTAATCGTTTCTGTGCTTTTTTGGGGGATTAAATTTTAGGATCAGGAATAAAAATTTGAAAGTTACTATTATTATTTTCTTTTATCCAATATAAATATATCTATTTTTCTCTTTTTAAGTTTACTAACAACTGAATAGAATAAAGATCCGAACTTCAGCGCAACTATTCCATTTTGACATTAGGATACATTTTCTCATGAAATTGTTTTTAATGTTTGTTTGTTTTTTTTTTTTTTAATTTTTCATTTTATTACAATTTATTATTAATATGTCTTCGAATATTATTAACAAACCCATAGTTAAATAAGTGTTTCTTTTTTTTTCCTTATATAATTATTTTTAGTGTGAAAACAGTGAATCCCTTTTATTTTCTTCCTTAAATCTTAATTAATATTGTTCGTATTTTGCCTCATGAGCTATTTTTATAGTTAATGCGGTAAAGGTGATTTAATAAATCAGTTGGTTTTTTTTTTTTAATTATCAATTTTTATCTTTATCAGAATGATTGATTCGGTGTTGATAAGTGATTATCAGAAATGTTGTAAGAAATGTGTTATTCATAGAGTGAATAAACCAAATGATACATTGTGTAAATATACGATCGTTCGAATTTTGAAGATTAAAGTAGCTTATTTGCTTACTCCATAACAAAAAGAAAACAGCTATTCAGTGAATTTGTTTTTCTCTGGGTAAATTCCTTAGATAAATTTGTTTCCTCTTACAGCCTTATCTGAAATATTTTTGGAAGCGGAACTGTTTATTTGTTATGTTATTTTAATGTATTTTTTTCATTTCTTTTTTAGGACTTTTGATGGCTTCATAATGCCTTAGAATCAAGAGAGACCTTGAATACTTAGTACTTGTGGAAAGAAGGCTGTCTTGTAGTGATCTAATAAGACTGGAATAATTGTGACGATGAATAGTTGCTACGGATTGAGAAATGATTTGAATGGGTTTACATGATCAGCAAATGGGTTGACAGCATGGGTGAAATTGTCTATTACAGTGCTGTGGACCATTACGAAAAAGAAGGTGATAATGAAATATCACTAGAGAAAAATGACATTGTAGAAGTGAAGAAGCCGTTTCAGTTTTCATTGGAAGGAACTGAAGAAAATCCAAAAGGATGGCTCATAGGAATCAATACAAGAACAGGAGAGGCAGGCTATTTCCCAGGTATAAAAGGTTTTTTATTTATTTTTAATTTTTTTTGCTTTTTTTGCCTAGATTATTTTTTGTTAAAAAAAATAATGACCTTACATAAGTAAGTTTCTAAAACGGACTTTTATTGTCAAATAGATTTCATCATTTTTTTTTTTACAAGGTAAGTGTTATAAGACTTAGTCTAATGTGATCGAATGGTATCATTCATTAATCAAAGTTAACATATTATTTACAACTTATGCTACTGGGAAATAGTTCCGAGTTTTAAATAAAATAGTTTGAAAATTTTTTGGAAGCAGTGATTAAGAAAATAGCCATTTACACAATTAAAAGCAGCTCTTCATTGACACTATTTTTCATGTTTCTTATAAAGGAGGACACATATAGAACAGAAAGCTAATTTTTATGTATTAAATACTGTTCTCTTCAAAAGTGTTCAGAATGTGCTGAAATAAGTTACACCAGTCATGTGAAGGAGAAAACATCACTATAGGCCAGTTGTAGTAAAGAGGTTGAATAATTTGGAGTGAATTGTTGTGACCTATAGTAAACTCTATTTGATAGATCTTCCTAAACAAACAGCAACAATTTTAAAATGATTGAAGAGGGAGGGAGGAGCAAAAAAAAAAAAAGAGAGAATACCAGAATGATTTGTTGCTAAAGACATTCCCAGAAAATAATCTCTTTGAGGTTAGATGCTATAAGGACTGCCTAAAATTCAAAGCTCAAAGTTACTGAAGGTCTTTGCTCCAGGTAAGAGTGAAAGATGATGAATACGTTGGAGATGGTAACAGTATATTTGGTAATTCTTGAAATCCTGTGAAACAAACTTATATTTATCACCCATGGCATAGGTAAAAGCTAACAAGTATAGTTTTCTGTATCTAAAAAAAAAAAAAAATGTAATTCACAATCAACAGAAGTTGTAAATATAGTATTTTTAAATAGGTTTATAAAAGATATATAAAAGGATTTACATACTTTGCATTAAAGCCTGCTATGAGGGTTGATTGGGAAAAAAAAATTACAACCTCTAGAAGTTAAATTTGAATTTGCCGGTGATTGATCTGATAGAAGCTGTACTGGTCTTCTCGTATATGTCATTAGGGGTGTGATTTCAAAAGGGCCTCCCTTTGAAAACTGGTCTCCTGTTGAAACATTAAAGAAATTGCACAACAACATTAGGAAGAAATGTCTTGGGCTTCTGAACGATCCTCCTTCATGACAATGCCCGCACATTACACTAAACACAAAACTTACTGCATGGTTTGCAATGGGAAATTTTGGGTCATTGCCATACAGTCTGGCATTGGCTCCCAGGGATTTTCATCTGTTCCCTAAAAGAGTACGTATCAGGTCAATGCTTCACATGCAATGAAGTCTGTGATGCAAAAAAGTGGCTACAATAGCAGGGCTCTGATTTTTATGCTACTGGGATGGACAAAAAACTGATCAAATATTGTGTACGTTTCAATTGTCGAGGTGACTTTGTAGAAAAAAAATAGCGTCTGTGTGCCACTTTAAGAGCACCATCTCAAATTCTTCCAATGAAGGGTTTGCTTTTCATACATAAGCTTTTTTTCTGATTGATCTACGTATATTAAGATCTGCACTCAAGACACTATGATTATTTTGAATTACATAACACTTTTTATCTTAATAAATACAGTAAAGAATATGGTGCTTCAAGTTGATCTTCTGTTAGTAGCTGTGACCAATTCTTTATGAAAACCATTTGGATTAATAGGAACATGTTCTAGACTTGAGGTTTCCTCTAAATGATTTTGTATTGTTAATCACCAATGTTATTAATAATACAGTAAGATATTTATAATTTCTACTAAAAATATTGATTTGAAATTGTTGACATCAATTTTCATCTTATATAAATGTTTACAGCATTGTTTTTAATGTTCTTTGATGCTCAGTACACAAACATAGTTAAGGGATTACCTCTTAAGTTTTTTTTTTTCTTTTTATATCTATATTATTAACTTTACTCCTCTTAATTAAGGATGATTTCAGTATTTTTTATTACTGTTGAGTCAGTCATTAACTTAAACCTTCCTTCAAAAATCCTTGATTGAAGCGATAGAACTTAGTTATGTAGAACATTTCTGTTCAATGAAAGAAACATCTTGAGATTCTTCTTCTTTGTTTTCTTATTCCTGTTTTACACTTGGGAATTCCTTGTAATGGTTTAACACAATTCAGGAACTTGTGCATGATTAGCAAAAAAACACTGACTAGTACTTTACCGCCAGTTTTGTAAAGACTTTGTTATTAAGTTTTCACTAGACGTCAGCGGACTTTGTTCTTTGGTGTTCTTATTGGCAGTTGAAGTTTTGATCCTGTAGATACAGCTGATGTCTCTTTGTCTGCCTCTTAGTCTTCATTAGATCTTTTTCCATATAATTTTGATCAGTAATTTGTTTTGCTAACTTTTTGCAAAGTTAGCTTTTAAAAATCTTCACATCAACACATTATCATCTTTTAAAACCTTTTTATCTGTGATATTTCATACTCTTTAATCAAGAGCAGACAGTTAGGGATAGGCTTTAGAAACCTATTCCCTAATACAGAGAATTCATTACAAATGATAGAATTTTATAAAGTGATACATTACATTTTTTTGTTAAAAAACAAAGGGAAGGTAATACATCATTAATACAATGGAGGTGATGTGTTAATACCACATTATTACTAAATTACAATATAATGGATGGAAGAGAAGTTTATAACAATAAGAATTTTATAAAGTGATACACTAAATTTTTTGTTAAAAAATAAAGGGAAGGTAATACATTATTACTAAATTGCTAGTTCATTAAAAGATAAGTTGCATCCAAAATTTAGAGGTTTCGGGAGGATCCCATAATATTCTGACTTTCTTAAGAAGCATTTATGGGATTCCCATTTTTGATGCTTTTTACACATTTTTGATGGTTCTTAAGTAGTGTATACGCAAACCAAAATTATGTTTGATATTTCTTATAAAGTTCATCATGTAATGAAACGGAATACTTACAAAACTCCTTGATGCAATAATCAATATATTTAAAAATTGAATTTCACGTAAATGTTCTAAAAATCTTCACATATCATGAATATCACAATATAATATTGTATGAAATATCATGGATATTAAAATTTTTTAGAGATGATAATGTGTTGATGTGAAGATTTTTAGAACACTTACGTGAAATTCAATTTTTAAAAGTTAGCTTTGCATAACATTTGTTGAACACACACAATGTTATGAGAAAATTATAGTAGAATCAAACTAAGATTTTATTTAGTTGTAAAGAACAGTTTACGATTAGAAAGAAAGCTAATTTGATCTTTTACTAAAATGTAAATGATTACATTAGCAAGGGATGAACATCATGAGATCTCTTGCTGTTCAGGCAAATATTCAAATATTTTTATTTTAGGCATTAATGTATGTTATATTTTACTATATTTGAGACAGATTTCTTTTTTAGTGATGTACTAGATGGATATTTGATAAACTTTTTTAAATAAATCCCTTTCGATTGTTAGCTGAACAGATAGATGACTCAAATTGGCAAAAAGAAACGTTTGAAACAGAACATTCTAAGACTGTGGTTGGTTGGAAAATAAATGAGCTAAAATATCAAAATTCTAACACAAATAGGAAAGCTGAGGACCAGCTCGGTGTTTGAAATTCTATTATTGAAGTTATATAGTAATTACCTAACATTAGATACTTGCCTTACCGATTGAAATTGAAGTAATTTACCATTGATTTCAAACAAAATAATAGTTTATTTCTATTCTTTGATTGATTGATTTATTAACTGGAGAGCAGCTGACAAGTGATCATTTAGTGTTCTGTGTGGTTCTGAAGCAGGAACAGAAAGCAATTAATGCCATAGAAAGAAAAATCCTTTGATATTTGGATCTACTCACACTGGTGGCAGATAAACCCAGAATTATACAAAGGCCCACGTGGCATTTGAAAATTGATCCTTCGTAAGAAGCTGCCTGGTTTAGTTAGAAACAATGGAAAGATCCTTACACAGAACTTTTTCTGAATGAAGGAATTCTGAAAAAGTTCTGGAAGGATCTTTGGAAAAAGAAGGTCTTGAAGTAGATGGGAAGGAATTGTACAATGAAATGCTGTCAGTCTGGACAATATTGGAACTGAAAGTGAGCAGCAAGAAGTAGAGAAGAAGATTGTGAGGAGTTATTGATTCAAAAACAGGAGAGAGAGAAAGAGAGACTGGATACCATGTACCTGGAGAAATTTAGAAGGAAATTAGCAAAGAATTATTGACAATTACCTAAAATAAAAACTAGTAAATCAGGAATAGCTGAAATATTTCAAAATTACTTTTTAGAAATATGTTGTTACCAGAGTTGAAATTCCATATCCAAGTTCTGTGAGTTGATAAAACTCACGAAGATTCTTCATTGAAAGAAAAGTTATTGATTAGCTCAGTCATATCAGTTTCTGAACAGATGGAACAAAGGTTTTTCTTGTGATCAAATAAAAACAGAATTTACAGTTCACTTAGTTTAAATGAATTTAATTGAACATTACTAGACAGTGAAATTCTCATCTTCAAAGTAAGATTGGAACATGCAAAGAAAAATGACATTACTTTAGATCAGAATGTGCTCATAAACTGTTTTGGGAGAGTCTGTTTCTTCCTTAACCTGTCTCCTTCATCTACAATTTTTCGTGTTTGAAAGATTGCAATAGCAAAGCTCATTTGTTAGCCCCTAAATTATATCATATTTTGAATTTAGGGGAAAAGCCAATAAAGAATGAAGTGTGGATGTTGCCATCAGATTTTTTTTTTCTTTTTTTAGGGATAAACTTAATGAATTGGAAATTTACCTTGTGGACATGACACTAAAAAATTATAAGTTTAACAATTGCAATGCAGTTCAGTAAGAAAATGCCAATTAGATGACAAAATACAAGTCATTGCTGAAAATGGTGTTTTCTACTTCATTTCTCTATTAGTAAATTTTAATTATATACTTGCTTAATTAATAAAAAAAAAGAAAAGTAACTTTTATAAACAAGAATAAAATTTACACTGCTTGCCATTAAAAGTACACTACGAAAGACAAGAGCTACCAAAGCCATATCTATTTTACAGATAACTTATGGTACAATGATGAAAGCATTAGAATTACAGCTCGGTGCCCCTTGCCCATAAAGAAATCGGTATCTTGTGTAGCCACCAAGGGCAGCATTGTCTGCTACACGGCCCAGCGTACGGAGGAAGACATGTTGGATGTGCATTTGGGGTATGTCAGTCCATACAGTTTTGACAAGGTGCCAAAGTTCATCTGTTGCCACAGGTAGTCTGTGGTGGGCCAGTCATTGTGCGATCATGCCCAAAACATGTTCAATAGGCGACAGATCCATGAATGCGCAGGCCACCGAAGAAGTTGAACATGGTGGCCATCTAGGAATTGTTGGACGTTGCATTCCACAGTTGCGCATTGTCCTGTTGGTAAGTTACCTCAGGCAGGTCCTGAAGATACGGGGCAGCAAAGGCTCCAACACCTCAGAGATGTAATGTTGACTATTCAATGTACTAGGAATGCATACTAGGTACAAGCAGGACTTGAATCAAATGGCACCCAAACCATAACACCAGGTGCTGGACTGGTATGGCAATGCATAATGCAGGACTAACTCTGTCTTTTGTCTCAGTGCTGCCAGACATGGATATGACCATCATGGTGCTGCAGACAGGAGCAGGATTCGTTGGTAAAAATGATGTCATGCCATTCGTCTCTCCATGCAGAGCCGTCGCATGGGGGGGCGACACGGCAAAAATAAAAAAAAAATTGGAAATTCCGGTTTTTTTTGGGGGGGGGGGGGGGGGCGCAAATATCAAGTGTAGGGCGCCTGACGAAATCTTGCCTGCAGTGGCCTGCAGTGTATTTTAAAGTAAGTAAAAATAAAAACGTTTGATTGTACATTTCCATTAATCTTAGCAATATCCCTCCGTATAAAATTTTTTAATCAAGTAAGAATTGCTTAGCAAAATAACGCAAAGGATTATATGTTAAAAAGTTGACTGAGGCCTATTGTAATTCATTAATTTACTTTGTTGAGTGATTTTTCTCTTAGAATCGTCTTAAGAAACATTTAAGAAGCTTAAAACTGCAGTTTCTGAATGATTTTTGAGAAACGGGAGAAACCTAAATTTATTTATTTACTTTTTGAAGGATAGCTGCGGAAGGCTCATCAAGTGAAACTATATTATTTATCATGGCTTCTTTTTTAAAGCTTTGTAGAAAAAAATAAAAGTAAAAATTGACAATATTTTAATATACGAATATTGGCCATTATTAATATTGATTCTGAAACTACACAAGTTAAAAACGTTATTTATGAACTTTGTATTTCACATTTTGGTTTGTGACATTTGCTTTGTTGAGAGAAGGTTTTATACATAAAAGAAGTGGGATTGACCCTAGAACGAGGAAGTGTCTCCGTCTGCTTTTATAAACTTCATAAAAGGCCTCCATTAATTTTCCCCTTCAGTTGCTAAAGTACTGCGAGGCTTACAAAAATACACCCAATTCATTTATTTTCTGTCTTTTGTTTAATTTTTCATTGCTTTATTTATTATTTTGCAATATCATTTTTATTAATGAATAGTATTTTTATGTTTTTCTTCTTTTAATATTTGTTCTTCATTATTATTTTCCTTTTAAAACCCAGTTTCCTATACATCTCAGCATTTCTTCTTCATTGTGTTTTTTTTTAATGCTCTTTAGTTTTTAACTTTTTTATATATTCTTTAGATAATCTCCTCTCCTTTGCTTTATTATTCAGAATGAAAACAGTCAAGATATCAAATTTCATAATGTGTTTCAAAATCCTAAACTAAGCTTTGAATATAGAAATTTGTGTTTATGATTCTTCATTTCTTTCAATTCTTTCATTTTCTCTTTGACCCTTTGATGAAATTATTTTTCAGAATTTAATATTTGTACAAATGAAAATTCATAATTTAAAATGGAAATCCTATAGATCCTTATTACATACTTTTGTACCAGATGTTTAATCATAATTTAGAAATTTGTAGTGTATTACTTCCAACTATAAAATAGTTAAAGCAAAAAAAAATAATAGGTACCATAAAAATTTTCAAATACTAACACAGAAAGTGTTGTTATAAATGGAAAATAATAATGAAGGCCAAATATTAAAAGAGGAAGAGAAACAATAAAATACTATTCTTTAATAAAATTGATATTGTGAAAAAAAAAAAATAAACAAAAGACAAAAAATAAATTCTTTGTAAGAATTTATTATTTGTACACAGGGCTGCGAAGTCAGAGTCTGAAATTGATAGTTTTTGTTGGAGTTGCACTTGACATTTTATCTGGAGTCAAGAGTTAAAAAAAAAAAAAAATCCCGACTCCATAGCCCTGTTTGTAAGTAGGAAAATTCAAAGAGCTGTATTTATAATGGAAATCCTGTGGGACGATCCATACTATATATTTTGTTTAATCATAAATTAGTAATTTATAGTGAACTACTAGTAACTACAAAATAGCTAATACAAGAAAATTACTGGCCGTCCCCATTTATTTGACCAGAGCACTAAAAATCTGTTTTGAAAACAGAAATCATTGAAATGCGGAACCCATTCCTTTTTTTAGCTCAGGTATGCATTTTGCTCACTGAACAATGTAAATAAAAACTATATATCACTTGTGAATGCACATTTTTTTCCTTAATTTTACTATTCTTTACTTACCAGATTTACAAGTAAAAATTTAATAATAATAATAATTTACTAGAAGTAACGGGGATTTGGAATAAGGGAATTTTTGTACAACTGTGCTTCCACAAGCAACAATAGAATCGTTTAATCTTATCTTGTGTTCAGACTTTTTATCTGCAATCTTAACATGAAAGAAACCAGAAAATTTGCATCATAAAATAAGCGATCAGGGAATAGGCAAATGAATAAAAATTCTAGGAGAAATGGAAAATCTTTTTTATCATATTGTCTGATGATATTTTGGTTCTCCTCGAAATACATCTTATTACCTAGCAGTTCAATGAAGATGACAATTAAAGAAATCCTTGAATGTAAAAAGACATAGTTTAAAAAATGTGAAAAAGAATGACTACTACCTGAAACAGCAAAAACCCATAATTTAGAAATATGAAATTAACTGAGTCAGAAGGTGAATTTTTACCCAATTTATTGAGATTTACATTCTCTGTATCAGTAGATTAATGTGACTTCTGCTCTTGTTCATTGGCTGTCACTCATTTACTTCCTCACCAATCTACTTTGAAATACCCTTTAAGTCTATTTGAAAATTGCTTTTTAAAATACTTGAGCATCTCATTGCTGTTACCTTGTGATTCTCAGCTTGGCTGTTTTGTACTTAAAAGTCTAAAATTTGTCAGAATGTTCATAAGTAAATGCTAATGGACTTATTATTAAGGGTCTTTCATCATCAGATCTAATGAACAATTTCCAAAGAACCTCAAAAATAAAAAAAATCTTTTTTTGCCTATCTACACTTCAATTTCCATTCCAATCTATTCTGAAATGTTTAGAAACCAACAACAAAAATCATACCAATATCTTTATAATAATAATGATGATAATAATCACTCACAGAAACTACAAATTTAGTTTTTGTCTTTTTCTTTCACGTCACTTGTTTCTTCAATAGTCGTTCTTTTTTTCATACATGCTCTTTTTCACAAATTTTGTTTTTTCAGTCAACCACTGCCATACGTAACATTCATTCCCACAGCATAACAACATTTAGTAAGACATTTTGGAATGTCCTCTATGTAGAGCATTCACTACACCCTTTTTCATGTCGTCTACTTTTCTGACTTTTACATCAGAACAAAGCGACCTGAAACAACAATAACAACAACTAGGCTATGATACTTCAGTTGTCTTAGATGTTTTCTATTGCTTTCATGCTAACCCAAGCGACACTCCTTTGTCAGGGTAGAGATAGTACTTCTTTTTTAAGTAGCCATTCTGGCATCCGTAGATACATTCTCGTTCTGTGGTTACATACAAACCAGAATTCTATTTCACCATCAGTACCACTTTCTCGTAAAGGAAACTTTCTCAATTCTTAAATATATACAAATTCTTTCAAGTGTTTCATCAGGATTTAGAACAAAACATATCCTCTTACCTTCAAGTTTTACCTGCCCTTCCCACTACAGGAATATCCACATATACTGATGTACATTATATAGTGGGGGTGGAGGCATCCTCTGCATTACATCTTCAACAATAGGAAACCAAACAGATATAAGATTGTTTACCCTCAGTAAATATCACAACAACTATACACATATTACTTTCACGGCCCCAAATCAAATGGTCATTCCCATGGTTCTCTCTGCACATTTCCAAAAGTCTACTTTTATTTAATTGTTTATATTTCTTCTCCAGATCCATAAATGCATCAATCATTTTCTTTCTCACATAAAGATACTTCTCACAATCATGTTTTCAGAGAATAAGATTTAAATTGAAAACAAATCTATTGTAAGATATAGACATTTTAAAGAATTCTGGATTTATCTTATGTTCGTTTAGCTCAGGAATTCTGGAAAAATATGGAATTGCCAACTGAGGGATTGCCAACTCAAGCTCAATGCAGTTTGTAAAAAAATCAACATGCATACATCATCAATATTTATTTTGTTTAAGAAACATTATCAAATTCTTTAATTCTTATTTGTTTAAGAGTAATGACAGATTTAATTGAAAAAAGAAAGAAAAGAAAACACACTTACTGTAATGGAGAGATTAAATTTACAATCACATTACTATTGGATAGAACACACATCATTGTTGCCGAATTGTTCATCCTTCCTCGTGTTGGTTTCCCTCCATTTGTCCTTTATTTCTTAATGATGAAGAATTCATAGTACTTTGAAATTGCCACAGCTCTTTTTATTTCTTACATTACTGTGTATGTGTTGTTGTTTTTTAATATGCTGAAATTTATAGTTAGTTTTTAGGGTTGCCATTCAATTTATGATAATTTTCTTTTATTTTCTTAAATTTTGCTTTCTTATGTGTTTTATCTGACAAGTGTTCTACTAATTTTCAAAGTATTATTATTTTGATTTTAGTTTTAATTTCTTTAAAGTAATTTCATTAATTATTCTTTTTAGGACCATTTGTTGAATATATTCGGACAGCACCTGCCAAAACTCCACAGGCACCTCCACCACGTCGTCCTGTACCCAAACCTAGACCTTCCCCAACTAAAGGCAATGATTCAGGTTACATTGGATCTCCTCCTTGTAAGTACATTTAAGTTTGTTTTTATAAACCTTGAAAATAGTAATGATTTCTATGTTGTTCCAATGATTTTTTATTTTTTTTTTATTTTAAGGTAATGTTGGGCATATTTAGATGATATAACTGAAATAATATTTATTTCAGTTTCTAGCAAGATTTCTAGCAATATAGAATGAATTTATATAAGATGTATATGTTATAGTTGTAAGCAAATTTTATTTAGCCAGATCCATTTTAAAGCTGTGGTATTAAATTGTGATAAAGTTGTCTTACAGAACGAGGCCAGTGATGAGGTTTGAGCGGACCTTCACCCATAAAAGATAATTTCTGTTTAAAAGATTTATACAATTCTCTAAGTTTTAAACCTAATTCTTCTCCGCACAAGAATTCTGCATCAATAAAAGCTTTCTAAGATTATGAAGCAACTATTGTATAAACAAAGAAAACAAAATGAACAAACATAAAAGCCCAGTATTTCAAAACAAATAGGAAAATAAGAATTTCAAAAAGTATCTTTGATAAAGGATAAAACACATGAAGGCAATTGTTAATTTGAAAAAGGTTTGCAATACAATTTATTATACAGAAAAGCTATTGAATCTCACATTCAGATTCTTCATCTACATTACTATTGTAGTTAGCTTTTTAGAAGCCTTTGTTAGCATGGACTTTGTCCATTAAAAAAAATCTTTAAAAGCAAGAATGTTTAGTTTTAGTTTTTATTTGAGCGTGTTCAATTGTTTTGCAATAAACACTGTCAAAAAAAATGAAGCACCCTGAGAAAATCACCCAATCACGTCCAAACATAACATGCAAATATCTCGGGGCCTAATATGCAAATGATTAGAAAATCACGGCCAATGTCTAAACAATGGCCCACCACAGTACACGGGAACCATGCATTTAGGAGGGTATATGAAGAGCAAAGCTCACATGCAGGGATAATTGTGACAGAGGATCGTAGTTACATTAGTCACAGACTGTAAGAATGCCTCAACATCGAATCTGTGCACATTACGAGCAGTTGAGCGAGAACATATCATTGGGTGAAAGAAGGCAGTTGTTCACTTCGTGATATCGTCCAGCATTTGGTATGAAGCGATGCGGCAATCAGATGATATTAGAACAGTGGATCTAGGAGGGCACAACCCAGTAGCACTTGGACAGTGGATGGCTGGGAGAGACAACAAAACGCAAGGATCAAGTGATTGTGAGAGCCACATAAACAGCACAAATTCATCGCTGAACTGTTGTGGCCATGTTGCAGTGTCTACGGTGTACGGAAGGGGTCATTCGGACCATTGCCAGACGGCTTGCTGGACAGGCCCACATTCGAGAAGGCCACTGAACATTGCAGATACCGGTTGCAGTGATGTCTGACTCGATCAGCATAGGATAACGTCTACTGGAGTCGTGCTGTCTTCAGTGATGAGTCATGGTTGGCACTGGGTGCTGATGAACATGACATGACATATGTGTCTGGAGACGACCTGGTCAGTGTACAGACCCTGACTTTATAAACGTGGAATGGCTCATGGTTCCTATACCTGGACTGACTGTCTTGAGAGCCATTTCCTACAATAGCTGGACACCCTTTGTAGTCCTTCATATCACCATCATGGCACAGTGGTACATTGACAACATTCTATGACCTGTTGTGTTGCCATTCCTGTCACAGCATCCCCGGGCCATTTTACAACAGCATAATATTTGACCACATATGTCACGGCTCTCCCAGTACTGTCTCCGAAATGTTGACATCCTTCTATGGTCAGCCTTATCATCCACCCTCATCAGTCAAACATGTTTAGACCCAGATGCAATGCTATATCTCAAGACACAATCTTTGAACTGTGTGCATCTATGCCAAGCTAGGTAATGCTTGTATATGAGCCAGAGGTGACGCTACAACATACTGACTTGTTCCATTCGTGTAGCTGTTTTACCTGAAGAAATGACCCAACTTCTCTGGAATTGTAATGGTTTCCTTTCTTATACATGTACATTGCGCAAACCAATTGACATCTCGACTGGATGATTCTTCCGGTTGCTTTATTTTCTTTTGGTCAAAGAGTGTATTTAATAAAATTCCTGTAGCTGTTAAAATATTTCAGAATTTGCATGATTGTAGGTTTAGATCCAATTTCCACTAAAAATTGCTGTGAATAAGATTTTTTGACACATCTTTTATTAGGTAGCAGTAGTTCTAAATAGATCAAAACTTTTGTCTTAATTTTCCTTATGAATAATTTGCTTTCTTGATGACTTCTGTGTGTGTTAATATTAAGAAAGAGTTTTCTGGGCATGATTTCATGGTGAACACAACAGAAGGATTGAGATCTTGGTGTAGTAATATTGCGTAAAGAAGCTAAGATTCGACCTATGTGAAAACAAAGTACTTTTAATTGTGTTTTTGTCATATTGGATGCTATTATCAATATTTTTCGATGCCAATCTTTCTAGGACCTGATTTTTTCAAAATTACTCTGTTCATTTTTATTTTGAAAGGAAAATTTCTAGAAAAAGTGTTGCAGATATTGTAGTGGTATTCCTAAAAAGAATCTGAACTTAAATCATATTCCCAAGAATTCTATTAGAAATCTACACGTGGAATCATCTTAATCAATAATCAATTCAGCAGTTTCATTGCATTTAATTGTCTGGTTTGGTTAATTGTAATGAATTAGTTGGTCTGAAGATTCAAGATCATTTGCAAAGTATGAGACCAGGGAAAAAAATAAAAATAACCTTTTTTGGAGATTTCTGATAATCAAAGGTGATTTTCAATGTATTTGTCTATATTTCTTTGTTTTAGCTCTGAAGGCTTAATTTCATTGGTCTAGTTAGTAGTATCATTCATGTGAACATGTTGTTGCCATGGTTACAGTTGTGATTTCAATGAATGAGGTCTAGACATCTCTTCTTTACAAAACTTATGTTCTGAATGACTATTATGGTGACATTATTACAAAATTTTTGTTTGCTTGAATGTTATGTATTAGAAGGAAACGAGCGCAGTTATTGTCCTGTACACTGTATATGTGTGTATATATATTGAAGAAGTGGTTCTGATTGAAATACACACATTCCAAAGTTTTTGATCAGTTTAAATGCAACCATTCCATTTATATATATTTATTTTCTTATAAGTGGGCAATTATTTTGCTGAAGATTATCAGTAGTGGGAAATTGGTTTTCCTGTTACAATGTATAGTATTTCATAATTATGTAACTTTTCAAGTAATCAAGTTTATATTTGTCTCTAAAAGAGAATCAATTATATTTCTTTTTGCTTTGCTCCATGCATGAAACATTGTCACCTGAAATAAATGTAGTAAAAGATTTTTTTTGACTTTCATTGAACATCTTTTCCTCTGCAACTTGTTTTTTATATGTGAATGTATTAAAATCTTGGGAAGTTTGTCAGTTACTCACATCCTATTGAAATGGATTGTGAATATTTGAAGTACAGTGAGTGCAAATGTGATATTTTAAATATAAATGCAGTTTTAACAGTAATTTAACAAAACTACTTGTTTGTGAGCTTATTAAAATCCTATTTAATTTTCAAGAAACATTTTTATAAGATTACTTCTTTTCATTGAAGTCCACAATCGAGTTTTATCGAAATTGAAATGGAGCTTTTCGAACGTCAGGCCATTCAACAGCAAATGTAATGTTCAGCATGTAATTAGATGACACTGTTGGTCATCTTAGAAAAGATTTTTAAGAATTATCAACAACAAAAAAATTGCTTTCTTTCAGGAATTATCATGCCAAAAAACCCCAGCTTATTGGCTTTGTAATTCCATGAAATTAGTTGGTTGATTGTTTTGACAAGGGGAGAGAGCTGTAAATGGGTTTCATTCAATAACATCCCTAGAATTATCTTTAAAAAAAATGCAAATCATGTTGCCACTCTACATAATGATATTCCTCAGTTATTATTACTACTATTAATGTAATAATTAACCTTTTTAAAATATTTTTGATTAAAATATGGTTAGTTATATTCTTACTACTTTGAATTGTTTCAGAATTATTTGTAGCTTTTGTTTTCCAAATGATATCCAACTTTTCTTTAGTCTTTTCTATTTAAAAATTAATATTATGATTGAAGTGAGAATATTCTAAATTGATGTTGCATTTGATGCAACAAAAATATGAAACAACTGATAATTATGTACAACGATTTTGTAAGTCCCTGTTCAGAGCTACCCGAGAACGAAGGAAATTAGCTAATGGAGTGGAGACGTATAAGGTCTTCATAAACTGCAATATTATTTTATTTTGAAGATCAACCTTTTTACTCTAAATTGTTTAATTAGTAGTTTAATGAAGTGTATTTTCGAGATTGAAAATAAATGAATGGTTTTGAAATGTGGTGTTAAGGATAAATTGATCCACATATCTTTTAACAATAAGCGAAGAAATTGAGGAATTTTGCATTTTGAGAATAAACTAAGTAAAAAAATAACTAATTTTTTATTTTTTTTCCCTTATAATTTTGAGATCGGAATGATAGAAGTGGCTGCTTTCACAAATGGTTTATTAGAAATTATAAAAACCGCTCATGTAGAAAGTCCGTTATGTCGTCATTTGTAGTTCCTTTAACTATTTTTCGTTTATACCATGACGTTAAAAGAGGGGAAAAAATGCCGCGTGGTTGAATCATCTCAGTGTTATTGTGATTTATAAACATCTACCATTGCCTGTGAATGGATTTATTATTCTGACGAGACATTGGAGGAACTGTTTCTGGGAAGGTTAAATGCTAAGAACTTTGGAAATGGCATTATTAGTTCAGAATTGGGAGAATTTATTTTGTAAAAGTTTGATTTTGTTTTAGTAGTGTTCCTAACAAACTTATTCTTTTTGCAGAAACATCAAAAACAATTAAAACCTCAACGTACGATATTTTTATGTTGAGGTTCGTCCTCTTAATTTACAGATTTCGGAAAGTTGATGCCGAAAACATGATTTCCCAACGTTGAAATAAATAGATTGACTAAAAAGGGAAAATACTTAATTATAATAACGGTGAAGGAACAAACCTTGCGTATAAAAAAAAGCCTCTGATATTTATTTAACAAATTTCATTACAGTTATCAGTTGGAAAGAAATTGTCATAAATCGTCGGATTTCGCATGTATTCTTTCCCCCCCCCCATTCATATCGTAAGTTTTCTCCTTCGTCTTTATGTCACTTTCAGTTTCTCATCATTTCAATCCTATCCTAACATTGGCAAACTTCCTATTTTGTTTTGTTTTTTCCACTGATCTAAGATACCCCCTAGCGGTCGCGGTTTCAAATAGAATTTTATAACATTCGTTTTCCATTGGTATCTGTCTTATAATCGTCAATTTTGTCAGTTTTTTTCTTTCTTTTCTTATTTAACTTTTTTTTTTTTTTTTTTTTTAAAGAGAGAGTAATGTTTATCGGTCGTTTCCAATTTGATTTTTCTTTCTACAACGAAGAACGTTTAATTTGTTCAATTTAATAATAATAACAATAATTATTATTAAAATTATTATTAACTTATTTATTTGTCGATTTAGCATTAAATAAGCATTTAGATAAAAAAAAATAAATCTCTCCCCACACCGGTTTGTAAGTTGAGTAAAACATTGTTTGAGTCTGAAGGGTCTTAAGAGGAGGGTCTCCTATTTCGTCGATGCGAGATTTACTTTAGATCAGTGGTTGTTAACTCTTTATTATTATCCCGATCAAGTGTTCCCGCATTCTTTAGTAAAAGATTGCCCAAGTTTATCAGCTTTTTTTTTTT
>JAFIDM010000179.1:4896351-4973722 GCA_023159025.1 Thereuonema tuberculata
TGATTCAGAAATAAAGAATTTTTAATATTTTTGAAAACTTCAACTGCAAATCATTAATTCAGGTTCTTCAGTCGGTTATTTTGTGGTTTTCTTTTGAATTTTAATTTGTAGTTGTGTTACATCGAAGGCAGTGTTGCTATTGGAGTCATTTGATTACGGATCCAACATTAAATATGATACTTGCAGTATCAGTCGTTCTTCTTATATAATTTTTCCCCCGATAACTTCGTAGATTTTGCGATTTATATTAAACGGGATTATCGTATGGATTCTTCCTAATTTGGTTAAAGAACTGTAATGAATGATAAATGTAATAAACTTATCGTGTGATTCATCAGTCGCATTTTGTGAATTATTACCAACAAAATGGTAATAAAAACGAAAGGAAATTTAACGTGCTCGATGATTCAAAGAATTGAGTAAGCACAGTAAGGCACAACGCTACAAGAAATGATTCGCACCCTGAGTTGTCACCGGGAAGAGACTGGGACGGACCGTTTCTTCCTTTTTTTTGGACTCATCAGCCAGCCAAACTCCACCGATGACAGACTCAGAAGGTGCGCGAGGTTAGGAGGTGCTTCCCGGGTCTCGCTCCCTAAAGCAGGAACTCCCCCCAAAGAAATCCTAACCAAAAATTAAATAAAAACAGAAAACAACTATACCTTGTCCTGCAATCTACTAGGCGCAAAAGGAATTTAAGTATGACATTAAATAAAGCCCAAAGGTCATGTATTAAAAATGAAAGGAAATTTAACGTGCCCGATGATTCAAAGAATTAGTAAGCAAACTGAGGCACAACGCTATAAGAAAGGATTCTCACCCTGAGTTGTAATAATTATTACCATTTTGTAAAAATTATTAACAGTGGCGTATTTAAGGCTTTACTCCCAAAATTTCCTTCATCCACAAAAGGTATACGAGGGTAGTTTGCAAAGTTTGGAGTCTTCAAAATAGGGGTGAGAAGAAATAAAGAGGGGATGTTTACTTTTTATCTGTGTTAGTTTACTAGTAGCTGCGTTCTATTTGCGCTTTTCGGGAAAGAATTATGGAAAGAATAAATACTATTGCAAAAATAAAAGAATAGGTCTTAGGAAAGTGCCCATCTCAGCGTATCACCCCTTTGCGGGGTAGAATTGTCCGCCAGTGCTGCTTCTCGCTTTTGAAACCGAACAGTAAGTATGTACATCGTGAAAAATGTTTTTGTCTATTTCGTGTTGAGGTTTGGCATCAATTCCAACTGTGCGTTGCAGTGGGGGAAAAAGTGTGTATTTTGGCTTTTATTCACAGATTTTAAATATGAACATGACGTTTACTATATTTATCTTTTAACAAATTGATATACATTGTACAGTTAGTTCTTTTAAATCCTAATTATCTTACTGTGATTTATTTGTTTTAAAATTTTTTTGTGAGGATACAAACACTCAACCAATATAACTTTGCTATTTTGTTAATCAAAATAGAATAAATAAATACTTCTTTAATTTATTTATTTTTATATTATTTCGCAAAATAATAAAGTAAAGACTTAAATCCCGAGCTATTGATAATCCGTTAGCTATTTTACGTGGCGTCATCTGGTGGACAAAATGGAATAGATGTTGATTGATGTCCACATTTTTTTCTCTACTTTTTACCAGGCTACAGTAGCAGTAGTTTTACACGAACTGATATAGGAGCTGAACAAGTGGAATTCAGAGTTTGAGCAATTTCTGAATCGTTGTGAACTCCTAATTTAAAGAATAACGCCGTCATCGTCAATTGACTAAAGCCATTCCTGTCCTTACCAGTTGTCTCCTACTCATGCACAACAAACATAACTTATTCAATTTGATCTTAAGCGCTGAAACTGGAGAAAAAAAAAAAAAGATAGATATAAAAAAAAAAAAATCCCTCAATTAATTGATAAGTTGGAATTTTTTCTTAATAATTTTGAAGAGTATTTTTTTTTCTTCCGATTTAAATGCCGTAAACATAGCTTTGTTGCCGCCCTTTTGTTGGTCATCTTATTGACTGCTTTTTTCTTTTAACTTACAAATATTTAATGAGGTTCAAAACTGAAAATGACGAACTCCTTAATACTTTTCGATAAGAATTTGAAAGTAGTTTTAGTTATAGAAAGTTTATAGAAATTTTTTACATGAACTTTTTCTTTTTTACTTGAGGAAGATTACTATCTTAAGTAGTTATTAGGATATTCGTCGCTCTCCTTCCCTCGCCTGAGGTTAATTTTTCTGCTTCCGTTCTACACAAAAGCCCAAGGGAGCATCAGCGAAATTGCGGCTTTTTCTTTCTTCGCTGTCTCTGTAACGAAAATATGCAGTAGAATGTTACATAGGAAATGGTGAACTTCAACAGATTAGAAACTATGCAGACAGTCAAGTAAAGCAAGGAATATTGCCAAAGACTTAGAAGGTTTTATATATTTATATACAGAGGGGGCCAAAAAATGTATATACACTTTAATAGATGTTATCTATGGGCTTTTTTTTGAATTTGAATCTAATTACGATAGCAATGTGTAGTATCACTTCCAACATGATGGCGCACCACTACACTAACATGGAGACGTAAGAGCTTATCTCGATGAGCGTTTGTCAGGACAGTGGATGAGGTGCGGTTGAGTTCCCTACACTTTCTTCTGATTTAACACTTCTGGACTTCTACCTATGGGGGACCCTAAAGGATGTGGTGTAATCGTAGAAAACCAGCTACACTGGCGGCATTTCGGATATAAATTGCAAAGGCACGCGCAGCAATTCCACTGGCCTTTTTGGCCAACGTTGCTCAAGCAGTTGTTCGCCGTAATGAGAAGTATCTGGACGCTTATGGTAATCATTTTGAGCACCTGTTGTGATTGTGGTAAAGGTGACTTATATGCATCCCTTGATATATTTATAAATTTAGTATTACAACTTCTATACACGTTTTCTTTTTTGGCTCACTCTGTGTGTGTGTGTGTGTGTGTGTGTGTGTATGTGTGTGTGTATATATATATATAAGAAGTCTGTGGGAGTGGAACCTTATGAAGTCATTTTGCTCCATTGTGGTTTGATGTGTTTGCCAGATAATTCTCCAAAAGCCTGAAATATAGTAGCCGACCGAAGTCTTTTTAAGTCGAGTGAGTAGGCAGATTCTCAACAATCCCACATCTGAGCTTCTTATTATTTCCCTTACCACGTGCATTATCGTAGAACAGCGAAATGTCCGATCTCATGAGGTTCATAGGCACCAGCTTCAAATCAGAACGGTATAGAGCAGAATGTGGTTTTATCTCGAATAGCTGTGTTGATGTTCTGTCGACCTCGTTCGTGTTTCTGCCCAGTTTCCACTCGCAAGGGCAAATGATTCGCACATGACGAGTTCCGTCTTGAATCACATCAATAACTTTAGGAACAGCTGAGATGCTTCAAGAAGGTCGATAGTTTATGTTTCCATTCTGCCAACAGGTTTTAAACTAATCCTGATGATATTTGGTTGTTCTTACGTTTTGGTGCGCTGAGGGGAGATTCCACTTTTCCTATTCATATGTAACATCCTCATAGTTTCGAAGAGCATCTTTGAAACTGTTGTAAATAGGAATTTATATTTTTTTTTTCCACATTTTATTGACTGACAGAGATAAATCTGAAATAGTAGAAACAATTTCTTGATATTCAGTTGTTGAGGAAAATCGTCTGCGCTCTTAAGTATTTAGATATTAATTATGTAAAATTAATTAATTTTACGATTAAAAGAATTCAAAACTAAATACGCACTTGCCATCATCATGAAATGGATTTAGATTTTTTTTTTTGAAGTTAGTAAACAAGAATATGATAGTCTAGAAATGATCTTATGTTCGAAGATTTTTTTTTTTGGAAAGTGGATAGATATGATATTTTTTTTGGCAAGGCTTTATTGTGGTGTGATGCAGAATTTATTAATGATTTCTAATCTTGGAGCTTTGACCTCTTGTCGGCTGGAGATGGGATTCGGATCAGAGCTGTCCTAACCGGTTTCTCCATCAGCCGTTAAGATACAAGACATAGTTATTATGGAGGAGGCTTTGATGTGATATCGAACAACGATTCTAGACATTTTTTATGATCTTGATTTACAGTGGAATGTCCCAGTGCGATATTAAGATATTAGAATCATGTAATTTAGAGAATCGTCTCAGTTTTCCTGTTACATATAAAGAATTTTTGTTGGATTACTTGCTACTAAATAATCCAATAAAGTTTGGCGGAAAAAAATATGATAAAAACTGTGATGTTTCGCAAACTGTGACCGATTTTTATTGGAATCTTTTTACAGTTTTGGTATTTAATACAAAAGATACTTCTAATAATGTTGATAAAAGTAAGAAAAATTTGAATTGATCTTATGAAACGAAGCCACAGGTAGCCTTAAATTTCCCAAAATGTATAGTGAATATCTAGAGAAACAATGTCGATGAAGACATAACTACAGTAGACTCTCGATAACTCGAAGTCGAAGGGACGCTAAAAAAAATTCGAGATAGCGAGTTTTGGAGATAACAAGGTCATAACCAAAATATAAAATTTCACGTAAAAACGCAAGATACGGAATAATATTCTAAAAATTAATTCTTATCTAACAAGACTTAATTTTTAGAATATTGTATCTTGTGTTTTTACGTGAAATTTTATGTTTTGATTATGACCTTGTTATCTCCAAAACTCGCTATCTCGAATTTTTTTTAACGTCCCTTATTCTCATCTAACAAGACTAAGTATAAATATGTAATATTAGTTGACAATAAGTCTAAATACAGCAATGATAATTTTAATTTTTAAAAGTAGTCGAAAATAATTACATTAAATTGAAAAGAATTAGTAAAATACAATGAACTTACTTTGCTAGAATTTCTTAAAAAAGTCCAGTAGACAACTGGCGATTCACTGACACGTTTTATAACTTCCCTAACATTTTTCGCCGACTAACTTAACTATACGCAGTAAATTCTGAACAATTTAGAACCACACGCCTAAGCAACAATGTAACAAATGACTGGCGCGACATAGTAGCGCACACTCGCACCCTCCTTTCCCCAAATGGAGTTATCGACCAGATGGATTTATCGGAATCGTCCTGGACCCCTCGGAGAGATAATGAAGGGTGTGAGAGATTCTTGAAAAAATACATTTGTTTGCTTCGACACAACTGAACGGCGATTTTTCCTGAAAAATTCATTTTTTACTTCGAAAAATATTCGACATAACAAGGTTTTGAGTGAAAACTCGTCGACATAAGAATTAAATGAATATGTAATATCAAGGGGAAAAATAATTTTTCGACATATCAAGTTTTTCGAGATATCGAAGTTCGAGATATCGAGAGTCTACTGTATTTAGTTTGAGTTTTAAACTCTTATCGTTCTGTTCGAAGTGAATGAAAAGGATGTTTTGCTGGCACTGAATCACTCTGCCAATAATTTCAAAAAACTACTGAATTTAGCAGATCTCGGGCAAATTTCAGTTAATTTTAATTATTGTTTGATTTGAGGTTGGGGGAGGAATTATTCGTTGGATTTCAAATCACCATATTGAATCCAAAATTTAAAAAAAATATGGAATTCGTATGTGTGATCCTGAAAACTTCCCCTAGATTTCAGTTATTATCAAAATAACACTGATATTATAAACATTTGTCCAATTTGGATGTTGTAAAGGTTCCCTCGTTTTCCCTTTGCCTGTTGGGTTGTCTAATTCTTGAGCACCAGTTCACAGAGGGGAGTCTATTAGATCCGTAAATTTGATCTTTCTAAAATCAACGAAACGACTGAAATACCTAGAAATATACTTTGATTATTATAGATTATACAGTAGTGTTTAATTTTAGAACACTAAAAGGTCATATAGCATATTTAGTACCTGGAAGACCGAGCTCTGTTCGGTCAAATAAAACGAAAATAAAGTAAGAACTCGGTAGACAATAATCTGGTACCCAGGTCAGTCATTTACCTCCTAAATGAGTTTCATCCCGAAGTCGAGACTTAGCTAAATCGCTTTCTCGCACCCGATAACAGTAGATTCTCTCCATATCATCAAAATCCTTAGGCCCGTTTTCAAGATAAAATTTACAAGAATTGCTCGCTTTATAGCGTTGGATTGATTTATCAAAGTTCTGGAATACTTAAATTGGCAAAGGTGAAATCGATTGTACCATGATAGAGAAATCTACGCTGTTTGTTGAAATACAACTCTTAATTTACATTGATTGACAACAATAAATTAGTGTTTTTATTGAATCTGCTTAGTTGAACCTGATTCAAATGCGTTTAGTATTAACTGGATTTTAGAATGTTTTAACATAGAAATTTCTGGAATGAATCAAGAATATGGAAATTTTAAAATATATTCTAGTTCACAGATTAGCAAATCAAGTTCAGTTTCTGTTTCGGAAGTTGTCCTTTGTGTTTTCCTTGCCCAACAACTTATAAAAAGATATTATGTCGTATTCTTAAAACAGAAAGAAAAAAAAAAGAAAAATAATTACTATTTTGTAATTGGAGATCAACACTCTTCAGCTGGAACTATCCAAAGGTGTCAGTAGTATCATATAAAATAAAAAACTAAATTCAGTTGTCTAAAGAATAATTTATGTAATAAATGTGCACATAGTGAATTAACAAAATAAAAAGCTACGCGATGACCACGTGATTAAGATTGCATTGTTATAATAGAGTTGAGCAAATGGAAGGTTTTAGAAGGTCTTTCTTTTGCATATGTGGATAGTTTATAAATCATTACATAATCATTTTTTTCTTTTATAACGATGTCGTGAAATCCGATACAGTTTAGAGTAGGATAAAAAATCTAATGCAGCTTCAGAAAACTAAAATCCATTTTGTTTTCTATCTCTGAAAAACTCCTTGCGTCTATTATTGGAAGCAAGAAGAAAAGAAAAAGGAAAAAAAAAGAGAGAAAGTAATTCACGGTTGAATAGCCGCAAAGATATTCAAAGAAAGGGAAAAATACGTAGTTCTTTCACTCAAGTACTTGCTCGTTCCTAGTTTGTTTCTCAGAAGCATTGTTTGCTATGACGCATCGTTCAGGAGAAACAGTGTTTGCAGACATGTGACATAAGAAAATGAGTCTTTTTTTTTTTTTTTTCTGAATTGCAATTTACAAATAGACATTAACGTTTTTGTTTATTTTGTTTTGCTACCACATGGCGTTACGAGGACGGGGATTTACATTTTGTTCCCATGTTACGCCGAAACAGTAGAATTAAGGAAGAAAAAAAGCGTGCTGGCTTCATTTTTATGTTACCCTTATATAAATGAACATCGATTTCAAATATTATTTTTGCTTCATAACCAATGTCTAATCCAGTGTTTCTCCTATATTTTTTGATATGGAATACATAAGATTCAGACAAAGAACGTATTCGGTTAGAACGAAAGGACTGATTATGTTCGAAATACAGTCGGTGACAAAACTTTCCTATGTTTCTGCAAATGGCTTTAATTTTAATAATTTTTTGATTGCGATCGTAAGTCAATCACAAATTGAAAGGATCGTCCATTAAACATCGTTACTCAAGAGTTTTTGTAATAATGACTGAAGGAAATAAAAGTCCGCCTAATGGGTAGGTTTTTGAAGTGTTGTTGATTCTCAGGAGCATCAGAGAGAGAATTCGAACAATCAGAAAACAATTGGGTAGTTTTAAGGGAGTTCACTTGCATTTGTGTCTTTGTTTTTTTCCCTCGGCTTGATATTAGCAATGGTGTTAAACAAATATATTTATCCCATGTTTTTCCAGAGAAAACAATTAAAAAGAGCCTTAGAATGGGATTGAATAAAAACAGCTAATGAATTTGCTTCCCTCAATTCTAGTGGACTTTTTGAACGGAAATTCAGCTGCAGGAACAAAATCTATGGAATAAGAGCAGACATGAAATAGAATGATGAGTTTAAATGGAATTGTCCCTTGTATTATTGTAGGTCAATAAACGGGACTATTTGTCCAATGATTAGATATTTGAAGAGGGCTCACACGAGCACAGGGATAAGAGATTGGACTATCTAAAAATAAAAAGTTTAGGTACATTTAAAAAGTACAAACATGACTGTTAATCTAGATTACTAAAATCTTCTATTTCTCTGTCTGTCTGTCTGTCCGGCGCAAGTTCCTTCGAGAATGGACAAATAGAAATAATTTTTTCAATGAACCGTCCGCGATGGGAATCGAACCTGCAACTTTCTGATCCGAAGTCAGACATCTTATCCATTAGGTCACGGGTACTACTACTCACTTTACATTGTTTTTTGACTTATGTTTCCTTCCCCTTCCCCCCATCAATAACAAATGTATTCAACCTTTTCTTTTTCTTTTTTTTTTTTTTTTTTGAATCTCAAGATTGCCGATCCGTCTATTTATTTGTAATTCGGAAATGACAATTAGAACTATAATTGCCGAAACGTTGCAATATTTTAAATATAATATTCTTACTTAACCAAATTCTGTGATATAGAAAAACAAGCGCGTGTACACGGGAGATGGCCTAGTATTATATAATGATTAATGAATGCCTACTTCATTTCTCAGTTTATTTTACAGGTGATGAATTAAAATGAACTTCACAACCCTTCTCTTTTGCTTTTTTTTTTTTATTTTAATCCTTGAAATCAAATGATAGTTTTTCTGTTTGTTTTCTGTGATTTCCGTGACTTTTCCTCCGCTGGGACTTGGGTGTGATTTCTCTCGTTAAAGTCAGTGGAGAGAAGTTTCATCATCTGCTCGATGGATCGTTGCCAATTTCTCGAATTATTCCGAATGGAGACTTTCTTTTTTAAAGGGTTGTATTTAGGACCTCGCCTTGAAATGTGATCATTAATTACTAGCAAAAGCAGGTGCGATTGTTGCCCAACGAAGAAAAGAAAAAAAGTGTTTTACGTTTCTGGATTTATCTGGATTAAGTTCATAAAGGAAATGTTCGTCATCGTTTATGAAGTGAGAGGAGGGGAAAGCTCTTTTCGAAAAATAGGACGTTGATAATTGTACATTAAGTTCTCTTATAGGTTGTTAATCGTTACGAAATGGGAAATCGAAAGTTCGTTGTACGATCGATTCACTTAAAGGCTATTAAAATTGTTTTAGCGAGTTTTTGAAGTTAAACCAGTAAAGTACTGAAGCAATTATCAAGGTCAATGCTGTTCCAAAATAACACAAGAAATTAGGCAAATAAGACACATGACATCACTGTCAGATGAATGTTGACATAGATTGAGACAAATGGTACTGGCTTCAGCCGTCTTTTCTGAAAGGACTCCCGTATTTACGTTACGTAGCGCAACAATTAAAATGGCCGCCAAAGAAAGATAAAAATGGTTTGGTGAAGGGTGAGCAATTCGTAGAAATAAACTACATGTTTCACCTAGATGTTTCCCAAAATCTAAGGGTGGAAATAAATAAACATTAGTTCCTGAGACAGTATCGATATCAATGGAGTAAGAAATACCGGAGCTACAACTTCCCAAAGTGCTTGGGAGGATCTTTGTACATGACTAAAAGATACGTGGAACCATATTTTAAATTATATTATTAGGCCTCTGTTTTCTTTTATTGAGAATATTCAGGATTTTTAGATAAAAATCAAGATTGGTTTTATTTGTTTGATATTCTGTTGGAGGACAGACTATTTCATTTGAAGATATTTTCGTTGGTGTTGATAAAAAGTGTAATGAAGCCCAGTGAGAGATTGGATGTTTTCGCTTTTCCTGAGCTTATCAATGATGCTAAAGAGCAGCCTCGTGCAAGATTAGCTTCGTATTTATTTATTTATCTTTTTATAAACGTCGTTAAGTGGAAAATACTTTTAACTAAATTCTTAAAGGGGTAGAGTGATGACAATTCAAGAAACATTAGAAAATACATCCCTTGTTGTTTTTTTCAATCAAAGATACCCCTCTCCTGCTAAACCGGTTTTTTTTTCTCTCTCTTTTGTTTTTTTTTTCTTTAATGTTGAAATTAAGAACTTTCTTACGAATTTTGGCAAGTGGTCCCTCCACACCGGGAACAGATTGACATACCTTAAATTGTAGGAAGGTAGGCCTAAAGTCCATTCTTTGACGCTGCAGATTAAAGTTTAAGATATCTCTTTCCTGTGTGCTTGGACTACTTGCCAAAATTCGTAAAAAAAGTTCTTAATTTCACCATCAAAAAGAGAAAACCAAAGCAGATGATGTAGGAGATGATTGATGATGATGATGATGATGATGAGCAGCTCACGTAGAGCTTTACATTTATTCGTTGTTTGTTTATATTTAGGAAGAAAACGAGAGAGAGGATCAAAAACAATTTGATGGAAACAATAACGATGGCTTTGGAAAACAAAATAAATAATGAAAGTTACAGATGAGAAAATCAGGAAATAGTCAATTTCTCTTTTTTTTTTTTTTTTATCTGCAATTCATTTGTAATTAAGTCAAAAGAAAAATAAGTTAAACATTCGTACGATTAAAAAAAAAAAAATGCGATATTTTTACTCTGAAAAAAAAATCGCAGAAATTTTGAAATGTGGACCCTCCGCCTTAAAAAGAAGCGATTTTCTGCAATCAAATATCTCGAAGAAGTGACAAGCGATCGTGTAAAATAGCCCATAGACAATAATCGCAATGGATCTACTATCAGTGCGTTGCATTTATGAGGTGAGATCGTCTTGTGAAGGTCGTAAGATGATTTTTCTGTGCTTTTATTTGCTAAAACAGTTTGTCTTTGATGCCAACGATAGGAGTTTCAGAGAATTTGAAATGAAGATATTCCTGAAATCATTTCAGTAATTCTTTTACAAACAAAATGGTCTAATGTTAAATGTATTTAATATGTTCATTTATTAGTAAATCTTTCCAACAAAAATAAATACATACAAGAATTCTAATTTGTTTTCCAAAGAATTAAGTATTTTTTTATTTAAATTCGTTTAAAACGATAATATTTTAAAGAAAAAGAAAGAAGGGATTTAGTCGTATTTAGTTCTTTTGCCAAGTGACGAACTGTATACATTGAAAACGTAAATATAAACACACACACATTGAAGTGAATTGAAAGCGCCTTAACTTGAAGCGGAATTTGTGGTTAGCGAATTGACTTTCTCTCCCTCCTCTTTTATTTAATCTTTTTTTTTAATGATGTCGGAAAAGAACTATTGAAATTGGAAGTGAGCTCAGCGTTAGATGCTCCATCAGCGCCGCTTCCCAAATTAGATTTCCGCTGAAGACCGACCCATAGATCAGAGGAGGAGAGAGAAAATAATACCAGGGAAATGAAGAACGGCCGGGATTTATCCATTCTTTTTTAATAAGAATGACCAATGATCTCAAAACAAAGAAGTCCTAATTATTTTTGGCATTCTTGGAAGGGGGCATGAATGATTCCGTTGTGGCTTTAATCTGATTCACAGTCCAAAAGAAAGTTTCTGGGAAAGATTCTGTTGCGTTCTTATTGCGTAAACCTGGGTTCATTTCAGTTCTCAACGGACAAAGGAAATGAATTAATACAACGGCCGTGATTTTAACTCGATTGAAGAAGAAATAAAGAGGAATAAGAAAGGGTTGGTTTTGAACGGTTCGATTGCCTAATGAGATACTGTCACCAATGAAGGATCCCTGTTTATCGTGTCTCCCTTTTCTGATAATGTCCTCCGACTTGCTTACATAAGCGTTGAATATATATATATTTACATATATTTATATTTTATCTTTTGCAATTAATTTAAACTATGATATAATAAGATTTCATTTTGTAACAGATTCGCAATTATTCGAGGCTATTGTTTTGGAGGCTTTTGATTATTTCTACAAATATTCGATTTATTTACTTAATCTGGCCCTCTTAGAAGGCTCATTGTTTTTAGGAGCAGATGCTTTAAACATTAATTTATTGACTAAACCTGATAATAAGTAGTTAATCGGGTTACTAGAAATAAAGATAGTAAACGGTATTAAACTTTAAAGTTGACCCGAAAGTATCGAGAGCACTGGGAGCAGAATAAGGTGGCAAAAAAACTAAACAAAACCAAATGATGCTTCTAAACACCGCTACGACCTTTCATGGCGCTGCTAACAGAATATCTGGAAAGATGGGACCGATGTAGTGCAAGATATTTGTAAAAGTGAATGTCTGGTGAAATGCTTATTATAATACTCTTCAGATAAACAAATTACAGTAGCTGAGAAAGCAGCAGACGTAATGCTTATCGTGGGCGTTCCAGATAAACGGTACCTCAGCAGATTTCATCACAAGGCTGACGATGAGAGGGTTTGTGTCCCACGATATAAAGTCAACGACGATAATAGGAGCCTATATACCGTTAGCCAATAATAGAAGATGTTTCAATTAGCCTTATCTTACGCTGACATTTACATAATCTATCCGGATTTTCTAGACATATACTGTGTGTGTGTGTGTGTAAGTGAAATGCACCTGTTTGTCGCTGTGTTTGCAGAGCCTCTACATCGACTGTTGGATAAGATACATTTTGTAAGGATCCGAGCAGACATCTTCCACACTCCCTGTTTTGTCACTAGGTGGCGTTGTTATCGTTTACTGCTTTTCATCATACATCGGACAGGAATAGTAACACATTGTATTTTATCATACTTTTGTTTTTTCAAAAGAGGTGAGGGGGGGGGGGGAATTGATCTCTTAACAATTACTCTAAATGAAACATCAATTTTCAAGAAGGAATTTATTAAGATTAAAAACTTCTCCAACTTTATTTCGATCCAATGAAAGTGAATCTGTAAGTAATTGCAACTAACTCAATTGTATTAAGATTTACACTCAAATAAGGTTTTCAAATCACGAAGATTAATGTTAATCTAAATGGTCTTTGATTTTCATTGGTTTAAGGTTTTAGCAGAAGACGATAATGAAAAAGCTTTAATCTTTTATAAAATCCTTTTTATTTTCTTCAAAAATTTTATGAATTTTTAATAGTTTTAAAAATATTGCTGTTATAAATGGAAAGATTACTCTTTAGTCTTTCCTTAATTAACAGAAGATTGCGATGTACTTTTCTTCTGTTCTTTTTTTCACAAGGCATTGGGCTGTATTTTTATTTTTTTTATAAACAATATTATTATTTAAGTTAATTGAGTGAAGTTAGTAAAATTCGTTTTGTTTTCAGGAGGTTTTCGAATGACGTTATTGTTATAAATTGTTTTGTGTTTTTCAAAATGTTTAATTTTCTTACAGTATCGTTTAATTTTCTTACAGTATCATTTAATATACTTTTGTTTTAAATAGTAGTCTATATTATCATATATATAAATCCTTGTAATTTTTCTTCAAATCCAGAATTAACAACAATTCCTTTGCAAACGAAGAAGCTTTTGATCATTTATGTTCAGTAGATAAGTGCGATGTTAGTATCAGAAACCATTAAAGGATTATAATTTCAGATTTTGATGAAACTTGTTATTCAAAAACTTATCTGCTACGAAATCAAATTTGGTTAAAAATGGAAGAGGGTTATTTCTTCGACTCTTTTAATGAAAACGTGGTTGGTTTTGAAAAAAGAAGCTCCTTCCACCAAATGAATTCCTTGAAATTTAAAATCGCCCTTTTATTTAAAACCGTCTGAAAAGGAGATGACCCAGTAGAAAAACGGGAAATGGTTGCCTTTAATTCCGAGCCAGCCATTCATTCACTTGTAGGTTGACTTATTAACTGAAATAAATTTCCGCGGGAAGTGGAGAGGCTCTATTTCGAGATGTCCTCGTTCATATCGGATTCGTGGCACGTTGAAGTTGAAGGTTTTATCCTACAAATGTATGCGTATCTCTTTCGTGTAACCTTGATTCTGCGTAGACATCATGAGATCTTCTTTGCATGGACTTCTCAAAGGAAGTGTCCATTTCCCCCCCCCCCCCCCCATTCTATTATATATATATATCGAACGTTCTTAAAACAGGAAGTAAAAGTGAAGGTACCTTTTAGTTAATGCTGACATTATTACATTAAGATTTTTTTTTTATTTGTACGTGTAAAAGCGATCCTTAACTGTTAGCATAAAGGGCTTTATTTCTAAAGCCAGCTTCTCATATACATTAAAGTGGTTTTCATATTAATAAAAACTTACTTCTTAATTTCTGAGGTTATTCATGTCTTAGAGTCTTGTAATTCCTTCTCCAGAAGCTGTTCAGTTTTAAAAATTATTGCACCCACAATAATATCAAGATTAACATCTATGTATTAATAATATATTGAAATAAAATTCATGAAACACACATTTTGATTTTAAAAATGTATTAAAAAACTAATATTAAAAGATGTTACATTGCGTGAACAGGTTTTCATGCCCTTACACAGGGCTTTTCAATAGCCTGAATAAAATGTCTTTTGATTACAACAAGTGAATAGACAGATTGTTGAGAAATAGCCAATCGTGACTGTTTACCTTGAATTTTGGAAAACCGTTGGTTGATAGTGGCGTCGCCCGATGGTCTGAGATGGACCTACGATGACGTAATTGGGTTGTCATCTTGAGATTGAGGTGGGGGTTGATGCATCTTTATATACAGAGTGATTCAAAATTCCCTGTACAAACTTTAAAGGTAGGTTAGGAATACAAGAACAAATTCATAGTGGAACGTATATCCGGAAACGCCATCCGAATGTGCTAGAAGGTACACTAAGGTTCAGAAATAAAAGACAACAAGGTAATCACCGCATTTATTAGCCTTTTGTTTAACCTTGTAGCCTTTTTAGGTTTTGTTTTCCATTTGACTTGCACATTTATTTACGGAACCGAAGCCATTTGACCCCGGAGATATCATCTTTTAATGTTTATGACAGAAAGATGTACACTTGCATGTTTACAGTAGGTGTTCAAAGTTCCTTCCACCAACAGTTCTACGGTGCAAACATTAGATGATTGGACACACGTCTGTTGGGAATCCTCCACGATACAGTCGTGTAGCGGCTCGTCTGTCTCCGTTCGCTGCCCCATAGGCTAGGTGCAAATCTGCCCACTCAGCATTAGTGATGCGATACGCCCTACTCTTACATAGTCAACATCTCAAATAATGATGGCTCACACTGCCTAACTAATGTGCTGCCGAACAGCGCCCTTTAGCACATTCGTTTGGCGTTTGCGGACATACGTTCTACTAAGAATACGGTTTGTTTTTGTTTTCCTGACCTACTTTTAAAGTTTGCACAGGGAATTTTGAATCGTCCTGTATTTAATTGAATGATAAGCAGAAGGTAGTAGAGATCTGATGTAATGTACATTAATACACAATGAAAAGTAGAATGCCTTTTTAAGCTTAATTAAATGTTGTGAGATAAGAGTGTAAATAGATATTTGATCATATATTCTCCATCACGTTAACTGTCGTCAAGTATTTAGCAACCGTGAGGTATGAAAATCGGATGCCATTTTATAACCAAAAAAAGTTCGTAAGAAAAAGTAGGACCCGTAAAAGTCAGTGTGTGTGTGTGTGTGTGTGTGTACGCCCCCACTAACTTTTGAACCAATGAATGATTTTTTTTTTTAACATTTTAGTCTTCTAGATCTGCATACTAATATTCCCGTTTTATCTGTCCGTCTGTGAACAAGTATCGTTAAAATCTCATTAAATTATCATTAAGCACAACAATCACAACAATTGCGTCTTTTTTTTTTATTCGCAACAAACAGATTTATAGTGATTGTTGTGATTGTCAAAAGGCGCAATTGTTGCGTTTATTGGAAATAAACACAAGGGAATTAAAACAATATCAATGATCAAAAGACGTTGCGAAGCATTGTGATTGATTTACTAATCGCTTTCCCTACCTTGTTTCTATTTTATGTTATTGGTTTAGAGATGATTCATACATTGAACAATACTTCTTTCCGCGAATCCTTGTAGACAGATTTGCGGGACAAACGTTCCCATTGAAGCACGACGTCATTGTCAACAGTAATGAAGGAGGTGTAACAATATATTTTGTATTCGAGTTTAAATTAACAGGTTTGAATTGATTTGATTAAGGGAACTCAATTAAATATTTAGGTAATTTGATTAAGTTGCGGTAAGTAGAGCAAGTGAAGATATTATTTGAGGTCTTATATTTTACAAATACGGAGGATTTTTTTTTAACGTTGTTTCCACGATTGTAAAAAAAAATAATAAAAATATGTCCATTTTAAAGAAAGTACAGTATGTATTTTTAATTTTATTTGAGAGGTTCCTAATATGTAAACTTTAAATTCTAGTAATGAAATTGATTTCAAAAGAATTGAACATGAGCCACTGGAAACTTAGGTTTTGTTCTCCATTTGACTTGTGCATTTATTTCTGGAACCGAAGCCATTTGACCCCGGAGATATCATCTTTTAATTACCGAATCCGTAGTTACATAGGAATTGCTTTTCAACGTCATCGAATATCAGCACTAATTATAAATATTGAAGAAAAAAATTACTGACCCATTAACATGTTTCTTTTTGTACTTCGAACAGCACTGCCCGCAATTTTTGTACAATTGATCTATCTTTTTTTTTTTTTTTTTTTTTTTTTTTTTTTAATTGGCAATATTTGCAAAACAATCCCGGAGTCAGTGCGCTAACTAAAATGTTGTCGAAGAAAGACATTAAATCATTTTTACAGATCATGAAAGCTTAGAAAAAGAGGAGGAAGTACAGAGTTAGTTACTAACACAAACCATCTGCAACTAAATAACCCATAAACAAAAAATAGCAACTAGTTTGGCATCAAGAATGGGGCCAACGACTTGTTACGTTAGGATTATCGAATTCTCATCTCAGCGGGGGTTTTAGAGAAGGGATAGGAAGCACTTTTAATTCACCTGCGTCTGTCTCACGGGGTTTAAGGATATTTATTTTGGAAAATTCACGCAAAGAACGTGTTACGAAACGACGGAAATGAAAACAAAGACATAAATGGAGTTTGTGGAAATGGGACTCAATTGTTAGTGGAAGTCAAGGTTTTTTTACCAAGATAAGATTAAAAAAAAAAAAAAAATCTCTATCATAGTTTGCGTCTACTTTCCAATAGTAAGGTTCCTAATTCACTCAGTCAGTCTGTGTGTCCCTTTTTTAACCACGGGATGGATCCTCTTGAAACTTTGAATGTTTATTCAACGACCTACCTTAATACATTGGAAACCTTTTCCAAACGAGTCTTTTTCTCGACAAATTAGCACAAGAAATACAAGATAGAAAAACATTGAAATGAAAACAATGCATTTCTATTTCTTTTCAATATCTCATTGTTTTAAACAGTGAATATTAAGTCCATTTGTTTGATAGGATTAAAATCAATCCGATTTGGACAGTTTAAGTGAATAATGCGGATTTAATGGACCACTTGAGGTTTACGCCCCTACCGACGTCACGTATGACGTGCAAGCACATGCTGCGAGATAAACAAACATATAATTTAGTGTAAATTACTCAAAAATCGTCGATTTTTGATATTTCAAGAGTACTGAAATTGTTCAGTACTGTGCAGTTCCTTACTGTAATAATTCTGTAAAAACGCTTGGAATATCCATCTTTAATATAATATTTCCTCTTTAACTATACGGGTTAAAACGAAGCACATGGCTTTGTTTATCCCACAAGCCAAGCAGTCGCCTGGTGGGATATTTTGTAACTACGAAGCCCCGCCTATCCTCAAATGGTCCATTATTATTATTTTTTTCATGCGATGTGAAAACATCCAAATTGAGTCTTATTGTTTCTTCAATCTTTGGCTTTTGCTAGATATAATTAGTTGTTGTTTTATGTTGATAACGGAGATTCAGTTTTAACCTAAACGAGTAGAGATATTTTTTTTATTAGACAAGATGACAGACGTATGTCTTTCGACCGATAAGTACATTCTTAAAGGTTTTTTTATCCCTTCTTCTTTATTTCCTCCGATATCAATCAATGGATGCTGACGAACCTTTAGAATCCTTTGGTAGCTTAGCATGGGTCTGAAAAGGTAAACATTCAGAATAATGCGGAACATATCGAGATATCAAAATAATAAATTTAACGTGCTATCGAGATATATTAATATTAATTTCTTAAATTGTAACTTATTTGTATTGTAATTTTTTTCTTTCTTTTATTGGAAAGAAGACGTGTAAAATAGGAATCTATTTGTAGGTATTATTTAAATGACCTGTAGAAGTAAGCTCTCTTAACTATGCCAAGGCTTTTACCAAGACACATTTTAAGAATTCCAATGTAAAACTCTTGAATTCTTGAAATACTCTCCAATTGCTATCCAGATTTGAATCCTTAAGCATTGGTATATTACTATTGATTGATAAGAGCAATGCCTCTGTCTTATTAAGGGAACTATTTCCATGTTTTTGTAAATGTATTTTGTTGAGACGTGAAGGAATGTTTGATCTCATTCACGAATGGTTCTTTTTATTTTCCATATTTGTGCGAACCTTAACCTTGTCTGTTCTTTATGGACGCATGGCAAAGGCCAATGCATCATCGGTGACCATCTGCAGACAGAGGTGAATGTGAGCAGCATTCCTTAGGTTACATTCATTCATTGTGTCTGCAGATAACGTCTTGAATGACGTTCGCAGGAAGCAGAAGAACCCCTTTGAATAGAAACGGATTCAGACAAAACCCATCTCTTCACAGAAACAAAATAAAAATTATTATATTTATAAAATATACACTACTCCTAGATCCCTAATTACCACTACTATTCTATAACATAAATAAATTCCTGTAAAATAAATTTGACATGCTTCGTAAAAGTTGACATGATCATGAGATAAAGTTGTCGATATAGTAGAGCGTCGATTATCCGATTATCAATCAACAGAAACATCGGTTAATCGAAGGCGTTTCAGTAGACAAAAATTGAAAAAAATAATTTACGAATTACTTAATTTCTTTCCGAGTGATAGGTCTGATGATGGGACATAGTTCCCGAAACGAGTAACGACAAAAACAACGCAACGAAGTTACAGGCCCGATTTAAAATAAGGTAATTTATTATCTAAAACGTGACTTGGACCATAATTAGCAGTGTTTAAAATATAATATAAGGTTTTGTGTTTAATATGTATCACTATTTCTGTGTTTCATATTGCTCCTATGACACTGGGACAATTTCTTTTGTAAATGATCGGCTATCCGAAATATCAGTTATCAGAACACCCCCCGTGCAGCATTTCTTCGGATAATCAATGCTCTACTGTATTTATATATTTAAAAACATATAATAGCTTTCTAAACAATTCCCGTAATTATTATAAGTTAAAAAAAAAAAATTAGAAATCGATAACTTTTTATCCTGGTCATGATGATCATGAAAATGTCCCATTTACGAAACATGTCGGTGTAAAAAATTTTTACCTCTTTTAATCTACTGTGGTTGTCTTATGATTGATGTACTGCTTAGCTAGACGAAAGAGACTGTATACTGGTCGCTCCTATATCTTTATCGGCGTGAAAATAGGGGAGATGCCGACAAGAACAAAAATATCAAAGAAAAACACAAAACTAATAGAAAATAATTAAACGTGACTGATATGACGATCGGACGATAGAAAGAACTAATTTAAACAAGCGCAAAAGGGAGAAGCGTATTTTTCCGTTCCTCCAGAGCTTCCATTCTCCCCTTCGGCTTGGTCCATTGTTTTGGCAGTGTGCCAAACCCAGTCTTTATCGCTTGGGTTTTACGAGTACTTCACTCGTATTTTATTTTTATTTTTTTTCCATAAGAACTTAAATAATAATTAACACAACGTTGATCGCAAATTCAAGTTCAATCTTATTACTTCTTGCAACATTATAATGAAACGTCATTTGTGTTGATGACAAAATCGAATTCCACCACAAAATAACACTAGGAAAAAAACCACCCTTGGTTTCACTTAAAGTCACTGGTTTTGAAGAGATTTATATTTTAGCCTTTTTTTTTTTTTTTTTTCACAACGTACTAAATAAAAACCAAAGAAAAGCAGTAACATTACATAAGTAAAAAGTAAATTTACGAAGTAACATATGAATATTGTAAAAGAACTATGTCGTTTTTCTTTTGGAAACGAAGTTCAAAACTATGAAACTAATAGTCTTTTGTAATGTGTCATTACGAGCCATTTTAAAAACGAAACTTACGAATAAAACACATTTCACATCCAAATGGTGCATCTTTTCTTGAGGATAATAGTGATAGGTAAATCTTTAATTTTTCATATTCTAGGGAAAAAAAAAGATATTCAATTAAACTTGAGATTTGTGTTATTGAAAAGAACTGATTACGATTGAAAAAATAATGCATGATAATTAAAAAAATATTAAGAAAGCTATTCCTTAATAGAGACTTCATTGTAAATATGACAAAGGAAATGACTGGATGGACGTTACGAAACGTTATAATGTCTTTTTAATAACCTTCAGTATGTTAACCTAACAGAACTCAATGATTCTCGAACTAGAGGTTTTAAATGATAACTTTATTTATTGTTATGAGTTAACTTTTTATTTAAATCCAGTCTTCTGTGTCTGGTAGGGGACATTGCCTTGTTTGACTGGACCCTGATATTTGACGGGGGCAGTGTTCTGCTTATTGTATCGATATTTTTTTTTCTTTAATCTGATTTCATATTTTGTTGTTTAGAATTACGGATTCCTTGAATAACAGGGGAATGGATATTTATAAACGGGCGGTTATTGACCGCCTCGTGTAATCAAGGTGAGCGTTCAGCTGATCAGGTTTCGATCTCGGGTGGTTATGAGATCAAAGGTGGGATCAGATGAATTCCATGTTATTTTGGAGTAAAACAATGGCGCCTCGAGTTACACCAGTGCTAAAATAAGAACTGTTCATCCTGGATCGTAACTTCACACATTAAAAAACAATAAATCTTTGACTATCCTTGAAACGTTGCAAAAAAAGATAATTCTAAATCTTAATCCAGAAAAACAATAAAAACGTAAGACAATATGAAATAAGTTTAACAGTAGAGGAAGTAGTAAAAAAAGAATTCTTGCTGTTATCATTTTCGTATGATTGTTCATTCTGTTTAATCCAGTGATCTCAAACGCTAGCCATGCATTTTTTATCTTAATTTTTCTAGTTCAAAAATTAGCATTCAATTAATGTAGCCCAAGAAATGCTCCGGACTTTGATCAGATATTTAAATGTCGTGGAAAGAAAAGAAAAAGTTGATTTTTTTTGTTGTTGTTTTCGATCTGCGTCCCGCGAAAAGTCTTGGAACATTTCATTTTGGCCCGAAGACAAAATGAGTTGGAGAGCACTGACTTAACCGCAGGAAGCCACTTTGTTATCGCCGCTCAGAATCATGTCTCTGTGGCTTTCAAAGTCGAACACGTGCAATGTCTGCACAGTCTGTGGGCGGCAAGATTGAAAAGCGATAGTAAGGTATGACAGGTATGCCTTGTCATGCAGTATAATTAGCTCTTGTAGGACCATGTGGACCAAGTCGTTTTTCTAATTGCGCCGTTATTTTTCTTATATTTTTTTCCCCCAACAAATCACGAAGATTTCTTTTTGTTGATCGTTTGTAAATAATTTGATAAATATGAATACAGTTCGTCTAATTTAGGAAGGCAGTTCCCTCAGGCATTGGGACTGAGAACTTGAAAAAATAGGGTAGAAAGGCTATAAGGTAAGTGGGGGTAGGGAGGAAAAATTACAACAGTGTTTGCATAGCTTGACCTCGTTATTATCGGCTTTAAGTAACTATATTTCCGAAGAGCTCAATTCTCCAAAATCCAAGAAAAGGATCACATAAGACCTTTTTTTAATTCCGTAAAAATACCCTGATACCCTTTCACCCCTATTTTTTCAAGTTCTCAGTCCCAACGCCTGAGGGGACTGCCTTCCTAAGTTAGACGAACTGTACAAGTGATATCAATGGGTCTTCCAGGACGAAGCAAATTTCCAACATTTTTCTCACCATTTTGTTAACCGTCTAAAAATGCATGGCAGAGTGATTAGTTTATGTTCAGAAACCTTGTTGTATTTGCTAGATCGAAAAAAGGAAAATAAAAGCCATAGCGAAAGTATAAACAGATATCAATTGAAGATATATTGTTTAATATTTCTTTTCTAGTTGTAATTTAAATTATTGATATAATAATAATAATAATAATAAATTGAAGGAATTATTTTGATGCTTATCCTCTTTGGAAGATGCGCCTGCTTGTTCTGTTGTTATTTTTTTTTTCTATCTGGAAATTAGCGTCAAACATTGTTACATCAGGAATTTGAAATAGGGTTTTTATTGATATACGACATATGCAAAGTTGTCGTACAGACTTATCAGTTTTCGTGTCGATTTATTTCGTACATACATATAATTAAAATATATAATATTAAAAATGTTGTATATAGAAATGTTGCAAAAAAACTATTACAATAGAAAAAATCCCAGTATTCACATCACTATTATTATCATCACAAACATTAATTATTATTATTACAGATAACGAAGTTGTTGTTTTTTTTATAGTGAGAAATATAACAGCACAATGTTTTATATTTGGTTCACAAGATCTTCATCACTAATGTCCGGTTGCATCAAATTAAGCTTCCGTTTCTGAAAACCACGTTCAGCTAAAACTCGTAACCAAGATCGTTCTTTACTGCATTAAACAAAATGTGGCGAGATTGAACGCTATACTCTGTCCAAAGAACCGTGAGCTCTGGACAATTAACCCACTCTCGCACTACCATGCCCATACGCGCGCCCGTCCTACCTGAGGCAATGGTTTTTCCCTGAGTCTCTATTGGGCCTTTTTCTACAAACTACGTTTTTTTAAACTGTTACCTTTACTTAATTTTTATTACAATTATTAAATTCTACATATCATTCCTTGCAAAAAGAGTCCAAACACGATGCAATTGTGATACTTCTAAGCATTTTAATGGTCGTTTATATTTTTTAACCCACTGACCATTAAAATGCTTAGAAGTATCACAATTGCACCGTGTTTGGACTCTTTTTGCAAGGAATGATATGTAGAATTAATAGTTGTAATAAAAATTAAGTAAAGGTAACAGTTTAAAGAAACATAGTTTGTAGAAAAAGGCCCAATAGAGACTCAGGGAAGAACCATTGCCCACAGTTAGAACGGATGGACGTGGCGGTGCGAGAGTGGGTTAATTGTCCAGAGCTCACGGTTCTTTGGACAGAGTATAGTTTTGTGATCTAACTAAGCGGAAGTGCGTCATACGTTGTAAGCCGATTCCTAATTGGTTACAGCAAACATCTTTTCCAGCGCTAAGAACTTGATCGGCGATTTTGATTTATACAAGTTGTTTGTATTTAAGTCGTCACTGAAATTAATAAAGCTAAACGGTAATTGTTAATTCACGATGGAGATTGGGAAGTAATTTTTAATTTTATAAAATTATTTTTTTATTTGTTTTCGTTTTTAATGCGGATTATTTGCTTTTTTTTTATATATAACTGTTTTGAATTTTGAAAGCTAAGTTTTTATTATTCTTTGATAAAAATATATATGTATAATTATTTATTTCATTAAAAAGCAGTATTAAAAAAAATAATTTTTAGTAATGTTTAGTAATTGCCGTTTATTCATCAGATAAACTCACGAAATTGCTGCATTGCTTGTTCAAACTAATTCATTCGAATACAGTAGAGCCCCGATTATCCGCGAGTGCCGCGAAAATTTTATTAATTACGAACCTCAAAAAAACCAATTTTAATCCAAGCCAACAACAGGGAAAATATACAATAAGTCCTACAGTGCGAAGGTTGAAAATTACTGACAGGTTTATTGTGCATCGTGATCCTATAGACCTTCTCGGAATTTGTGGATGCAAACGTAGAGCAAAGGTTTCTGCTTTACTGTACATATTTTAAAAGTTTTACATATTATGTTTTTTGTACAATAAAACGTAGTTTTTAATGGCGAAATATTTTTTTTCGTGTTTACACCTCATTTTTAGTCTTTTTTCGGGTTATCCGCGATTTTCGTTATCCGCGAAGCCCTTGCCACCCAATCCCGCGGATAATCGGGGCTCTACTGTAGTTAAATTATTAATTATGAAATAAAATTAAAAAATATACATACCGTATTTCTTCTTTATCTTACTCCTTCTAGATATATTATTAATCATCATCATCTTCACATATCACAAAATAAATGTAAAATTAAAAATAAATTTAAAATACATTTATTACAAAGGAATTTTCGAAGAGACTATTTCCTTCTCTTCTTCTTCAGCTACAATACAATAATTTATAATGATGATTAATAAAATTAAAAAATATTGATCCATTGATGCTTCTTCTATATCATGGAATTTTCTATTGTTTGAGAATGAATCCTCTCGTTGTTGTTTTTTTGTAATGAAGTCGTAGACATCAGTCGAATTCAATGGTCCATCTGATCATCTCAAAACGTTGTTGGTTTAAAAAGAACAGGGTTTTTCTTTTAGGTTCAGCTACTGAACTTGAATGAAGGCATTAGAACTAGAAATAATTCTAATGGAAGTATGGAATATTGAGACTTTTCCTTTGAAGTATATTAAAACCAAACAACTAGTTAATGTTTTGTATTCTTTAAAGATAACATTTTGAGAAAAATAAAAGCACCCACAACAGTAATGTTATTCCAATGGACGATGGGTTTCTTTAGTAAAGAAACAAAATGGTCGAATGGACGCAACATACGTAGACTGTATAAAGATCCACGCATCGTCTATAAATCGTTTATAGATATCTTAGTAACAGCTTCGCTTCCTGAGCTGAATTTGTCGTGACAGTCCTTTTATTTATAAAGAAGGTCTACAAATATCCACAATGACAGACTATCCACTAGATGAGTACTGAACCTATTAAGGGAGATTATAGTCAAAGGGAAGTATCGCTAATATTTCAATAGAAACAGAAATAGTTCGTCCATGCTATATCCGGGATTCGAGCTCGGAGTAAGAGCGTATCCCAAGTTTTTCGTGTCGAGAATCTGACCGTACTGATGTTCCAATTCATTAGGAATTCATTGGTAGAATTAAGTAAAGTGTTTTTAAGAGATGAAGAAGGACTGTTGACCTACAAGAAAAGAATCCATCTTAAGTTTAAGAGCTACAGTTGGAAATCATTAATATGTGTGTGTTAGAACAGGACTGTTCGATATGGGAGGGGGGGGGGCTTATTTTCAACATAACACTGAAATCAAAGGTTGCAGAAGAGATAAAATAATTATATTGTGATACGACAGCAAAATAAAAAATAAACGAAAACAATCCAGCAATATGTTGTTTAAATTACTAAAATATGGATTAAAATATTTTAAGTTTCTACAGTCTTATTGTAATGAGAGATCTGATGATACTGCGTTTCCGGTGTAAGTTCAATAAAATGTAGGTGGAACAGCTTTTAATTCAGTTCTATTTCTCTTAGTATTGTAGGGTTAGTCTATATTCTATTTATAGGGTAACACTGCAATGCAATAGATGTTTATTATTATCTATTAAGCTTGAAATTCATGGAATTTCCTGATAGAGTTAAAATATTGAAGTCAGTGAATCACCGCAGTTTGAACTTAACTGATAGCAACTGAAAGGAAGGGTTTTTTTGACGGACCTCAATATTGGTTCTACAATGAGAATGGAATATAAGATGGAAGATGAACCAAACGAAGGTTTCAGTTGAAGATGAAGTAAAAGTGACATAGGAAGTTGGCTCTGAAAGGACTATAGTTTGATTTTGGAATTCCTTAAATTCACTCATCAATCTTTAATATGTTGATTGTTTTGTTTTTACTTTTAAAGAGTCCTAGACAATTTATTCAGTTTGAAGGTAATAGCCAAATGACATGCGCTCACACCACACACTATCTGGGGTCGTTAACCAAAGAAATTCCCTTAAAAAGATGTTAACAAAATTATGGAATTATATATAGTTCTACGTAAAGTTCTACATTCCGGTTTCGTGTCATCTTCCAATTAAAAAAAAAAAAAGAAAATGACCAACATTGAAATATGGTAGATACAGTTCATAATTGAAATATGGTAGATACCGTTTAAAGTCATCGCAACTCGATTGATTTTTTTTTTTTTTTTTAATTTTCTGGATCCAAGAACAGCATTCGAGTGGATAATGCAATAAAAGGAACGAACCTAGGAGATAACATTCGTCTTCGCACAGAGAATATCAGAAGTATTATTTTTGCATCCAGTGATACGATCCTTTATTTGCAGAGGTTTTCCTAACAGTTGCTGAAATTAAGAATAGTATTCATCCCACTTCTGTCTTCGAGTCTTGATATCATTATCATGAAATCTGTAAAAATCATTCTCACAAAAAAACAAAACAAAAAAAAACAAACCCTGACTGCTTTGTAAAAGCCTGTACCTTTACATGAGATTGTGGCCACAGCAGCACTGCTTTATGGCTGAGATCTGAAGCGTTGGTTGATCAACCAACTTAGGATGTGAGAATTGAATGTTACCGCAGAAGAAACACTTCAATTGAAATGAGACTCCGTAGTATTCGCCATCGCTTCTTTAAGAACATTCCACTCACTGAAAGAGTTCCAATTGTGTTTTTAGCTACCACGTAATAGATTTTGTAAGACACGATAGTTACATTGTTTGAACGCGTTTATTTGTCATGTTAAAGTAAGTTTTGAAGCTGTTTTACTTTTATCTTTCCTCAATTGGGAGCTTACTCCTTTGCAGTCGGTATCGTTTCCATGGGTTAATCAGCCATTGAAGAATCGATCGACGTTCAGACCTTGGTGATTTTGAAAGGTGCATAAAACCCTGGATCTTATTATTTTAGTTATGCTCAGCGAAGCTTATTTTTTCATATATAGATTATAAAATAATAACAAAATAATAACTTTCATTTAAATAGGCTGTTGCAATAGTCTATGTAAATGAATTCTAGAAATGCACCATCTGACGATAATTTTGTACAAAGACAATGATTAAAAGATTCCTGTATTAAAGGATTGTTGTGTATTTCTAATTTTTCAAACACTTGTATAATTCTAATCATTATACTATGAATGCATTAACTATTGATGCCTAGTGCTGTAACTATTGTTTCCTAATTTCTTGAACTTCCTTTGCATTTTGACTATAAATGGTACATTAGATAAATCGTAATAGTGAAGACTTTTGAAGAGATTAGCTGTTAAAGGCTTGAGTTTTTCTTCTCTTGTGTTGAACATAATGGAATATATCTTGGAAAGGAGCTTTGCCACCTCAAGCTGTAACTCCTTTGACCTTTGCTCTTAGATTGGCAGAGACTTAGTATGCCAAGCCGGTATCAGGCAGGTCTGAATTCACGTGGGTGGTCGAGCATCGTTTCGTGACTGCGAATCACGTCTCTCTCCATCCATGCTCTTTAAGGGGTTCCTATTCCGGAAAAGATAAATACAAGACGCTCAAGTCATTCACTTATTAACAGCAAAAATCAGGATTCACGTCAGCAGCTTCCTGGTGATTATTTTGAGCGGTCCAACATTAGATCATTGTAAGATGCTTCGCTAAGATGGTTTTAAATACAGGATTTCGCGCTCAACGTAGTCAGTATTGGGCTAAACAAATATAATGAAAGACCAGAAACCAGGAGTGGAAGCAGTAAATATAATTAAATCAGAAATTAAATCACTCCTTTAATTCCCACAATATTTCATCGTTCTTTGCGAAGGACTTCTTCAGTTGGTATCAGAGGACAAAAAACTATTCTTCTTCCTCTATTATTTCATTCGGATTACAAATAAGGAGTTCTCTCTCTCTCTCTCTCTCTCTCTGCATTATAAAATATCATGGGAATTAAAGGATTGTTATAATATTAAGGATTTCTAGGAGTAAATTATATACAGAGGATATATTAAAGAAGCTTATATAATCAAGTATTAGTTGTATAGTACAGGAATACTCTAACTTAGCATTATCCAGATGTGTACAGTGTGTTCTAAATGTTCACTGTTACGGTATACATACAATTCATATCGTTCCTACAAATTTTCTACCTTGAGATGACACTGCCAGGAAAGCTTTCATGAAGAAACTGTCTGCACGCCACAGCTGTATGACAGGTAAGACGGCTCTGATTCTCGTGGCTGTCCTGTGTAAACTTGATGCTGTGTCAGCGCACTATCTGTCCGTCGGGTGGCGCCATGAATCAGACTGTCAATTGGACTTCCAATAGGCAAGGCTGAGTCTGTCTTTTCTTCCTTGATCATATGAACGGTTGTAATATTCAAGTAAAAATACCTTTTCTTCTGTGCTCAGAACCTCGACTGATTCAAATCCTAATACCAGGTAGTATAGAGTTTAGATTCAAATAGACTGTGATGTTGGGACACGTCCTATTATCTCGGGGATAAGGAATGTTTCACTACTGTTTGTTTCGCCCAAAACTGTATCGACTCATCAAGGCATAGACGAAACATTTCGCATGGCCACCAATTGGAATTGAAGTCATGTGTAATTTAGAATGTGTTTGGCTTTTCATTTCAAATCTACAGACATGTTATAGTTATTAGAGAATTGAGTTACGCTTAGTTAAGGAGAATCGAGCTTTTTTTTTCTTTTCTTTTTTGTATGTCGTAGTTTCTCTGTCACAACTTCCCTGGATAGCATGCGAAGAAATGTTACTCTGCTTTGTCAACGGGAATCAATAGACTTATAAATTCTAATAGAAGCACTTAGTGATTTAATTTTTCGACGGAAATTTCCTAGTAATAAATAAAATAAAAATAAAAATATAATAATAGATCATAACGTTAATAAGTAATATACATCATGTCTTTCTAAAGGAGAAATTTAATTTATTGTTCAAGAGCTGCTACTTCTCAGTGGGTTTTTTTTTTTTTTATTCAAAAGTATCTTGATATTTTTTCATTAGACTACAGAAATATTTTGCCTTTATCGTGATTAAGAATAATTTTCAGAAAATACAGAAGTTCTTTTATAAGCTTCCATTGTATAGAAAACACTTAAATGTTGTAGCATGGTTTCCAACCGGATGGTTATTGTATATGACCACATTAAATTCAGTCATTAAATCCATTGAGTATAAAATCAGTCATTATTAATGATGTCAGTCATCTGATGGATACGTTGCGCTGTTCCTTCCATGCAAATTTATTTTTCTTGGTTGACGCAGCTACGTTTGGATCTGACGCCGAAGATCAGAGACAGAACTATCTTTAAACTGATCTCTGTGCTAATTAGCTATGGCTGTAATCTTACAAAAGAAGTTAGGATTTTGTATTGATCCTGTTGGGACTTTTGTAGCTTGAAAGTTCATGATTACTTGACTGCGAAAAACGTAATGAACGTTTCACTCATGACAATTTGTTTGTTACACTAAGATGGCTTTATTTCTAACCATAATGCTTCACGCCTGACACAGACGGGATTGTAAAGAACAAATCTTGAAGAAGAGCTATGATTTCATCAGGTAACTGAAAATTATTGAATGTAGTTGTGATTTGATAAAAATATAACTTTAGCAGTGCCGTGCTGGCGTGGCCGTGCGGTTTAGCCGGCGGGCTGCCGTCGTGGCCGACGCGCCAGTACCCGTGTTCGAATCCCGGTGGTGGCATGGCTGTTTCTTTCTTCTTCTGTGTTTCGTCCGTTTCCCACCTGGGACTTACTATCTCAGGGTTATCCTGGACGGGGTATAATTCTCGTCCCCCCTTTCTTGAATTTCACTAGCCTCGCTCTGACGTTGTCAGGTTGAGCTAGTTACGTGGTCCCTAGTTGGCCAAATTCGATAAAAGGAAGGATAACTTAAGCAGTATTAACTAATCATTTTAAAGTAAAGAAATCCGTTTACCGATGAAGGTTTTTGTGAATTCACAAGGACTTCTCTTAATTCCTTTTTTTTTCCTTAATGAATATAAAATTTTTTAGGCTTATTATAAACAAAAAAGGTTTTAGGTAATTGGAAATCAGAAAAAAACAAATGTTAGATATTAATTAAAATATTTGGCAAATAGCAAATATATTATATATATATATTGAGACTGTAAGCATGAAAGGACTGTGATCATCTTAGAAGTTTTTCAGTCTTATTTATTTTATTTTATTTTTTTATCTTTTTGTCATTGAAATTGTTTTAAATCAACCTGAGTCCTAGTTGTCACAGGTGAATTGCGTTCATTGTGGAATGGCTTCAGGAGCATAAAAATGACTTTTGGAACTGATGTATTTTTTTTTTTTCTTCGGCCATAAAAGTGTTTGATATCTTAAGTCACGCTATCTTACGAGCTTTTCTCGTTCTTCCTCCGACATTTTGCTGTCACAAGATAACGTCTCATCAATTAAGCTCATTTTTGTCTTTGTGTGTTTATTGCAATGATATCTCGGCTCAAAATGCTAAGATTCCTGAAGTTTGAATTGTTGATCTCGTAATTTTCAATTACTGTTCAACATTATGGCTTTTATAAAAATACTTGCAATTCGGGGGCCTTTATATATGTTCACGTAAATATGAAGTTGTAATTTATAATCTGAATAACTACAAACTCGAAATAATTCTCTGATTTTTGTAGACTTAGTTGGCAAACACTGGCATTAACAATGGATTATCTTCATATTAGAAAATCACAATAATGAACATTGGATAGTTATTGCTAGATAACAGAACGAAAGACTAATAATGGTCCTCACGGATTAAAAGTACCTCCTGCACTTTTTAATCAGTGTTTTTGTAAACCGTTCATTAGTTGGTTAAAAATGATAGTGAAGTTTGCTTTATTTCTATTTAGTAGCAACAGTATATAGTGGTATTTAAAATTCTTTGTTACGATGTCAGGAGAAGGATTACGATGTCAGGAGAAGGATTACGATGTAATAGAAGGAAGGTAAATATTATTATTAATTCATCTCAGAATGGCTCATAGGAATGGTGTGAAATGTTACTATTGTTAATATTCCAGTAATATCTCATGGCTTGTTAAGGACAATTTATTGGAAAGGAATTTGGCGGTGAGCTGACGTAATAAGACACATCTGTTGGATGGGTAAGAACTGGTAGTGGCTTTTCTGTTGAGCCTTTTAAGAAACGGAAGGAAAGGAGAAGGTAAGAGCCTTCGTCTGAGGAAACGGAAATATAGGCTGAGACGGTTTTCTCAATAGAATTATAGTTCAGTGAATTGCCATGGGTGCAGTTACGCTGAAGGAATTGAGGGAAGCTATTCTGCATCCGTTGCAAGAATGTTACACGAAAAACAGTCAGAAAAGTACCTTAAAAGCTAGGAATAAACTACTTCCATTCCAAAGTTTTCTAGATTGAAATCTAGCGAAAGGAAATTAAGAAGTTTTGAGTCAAATGGACTCCTTCGCTGTTGACTCCTAACGAATTTGAAATCATTATCTTCATTTTTTATCGATCTTCTTTCAAAAATGACAACAACATTGTAATCTATCCTAATAACATTTCTTTTTCTTTTATAATATTTCAATCCAATGCAATGTTGGATCTTCTTCAGGTTAATGGACAATGGATTTTATTGAAATCCAAACCATCATATTAATAACAACAATACAGAATATACAACAGAAAACAGAAAGTTCTCGTATGAATATATCATGAGAATACGTTTTTGTTATGGACCATTTGTTTAAACAGACTTATAGTGCAATTGTTTGCTTCTGTTCCTTGGTCTGGGTTAATACATGTTTGAAACAATGGATGACTAAAGATTCCACGAGAAATCTGATTTTATCCTCTCGGAGTAAATATAAAATTTTGACTAATGGGTCCGGATTATGCTTTTGTTTCTTACAAAGTTCAGCCCATTCAGAGAGATTTTAAAGACCTTTAAAGAAGACGTCAACGCATTCAAAAGTGGTTATGAAAAACCTCTCTGAATGGGATGAACATTGTATTAAACACAATCATAATCACAATAATTGAAATATTGTATAAAAAAAGAAAATGTTATTAGAATAGATTCAAATGTTGTTGTCATTTTTTTATTTATTTATTTATTTATTTATTTTTTGCGAAATCATTGGAGTAAACAGACTTGAATTGAAATGGATAAATATATATAAAGCTAAACTGAATATTTTTAATCTTTTCTAACCAAAATTCATCATCATCTGTATATAAACAAAAACAAAAAACAACTTGCTTGATGATCTACTAGGCCAAGGATGACGCCTTCCTGCTTCTTACCATCATCTTCTTGGTGTTTTTCTTTCCTATAGATTGATAGATAGAATATAAGATGATGGTCTATCAAGTTATTTTCTGAATATTCTCTTTATATCATTTTTGTTTCATTTCTGTTCGAACATTTGTTGCTTTTCCTCCTCAGAACCCTTAGAAAGGAGAGCTTTCAAAGTTTATTTGGATCCCTCCTAAATTAAAAATCTTTCCATTAGCCGTTCTTTTTTTTTATTGTTATTGTGGTAGCAGTAGTAGGAAGGTGAACTGTGTTAATTTCTTCATGAAAATTCAATCTATACACCTTTTCCATTCAAATTGAACCCATATCTCTTGCCATCTTAGAACCGTTGAAGTTCGAGGCAGTACAGTGCTACATGGCTCATGACTTTTGAAAATCTTTATGAAACCTCATTAAATCCTTTTTCTATCTGAATACAGTAGAGTCCCATTAATCCGGATTAAACGGAAATTTATTATTTGCCTTAAAATGCACATAACACGAGTTTTAGATGGGTACAACTAATAAAATTGGCATTTTTTCTTTCCCGTACAGCTTACTTTTAGTTTAATGCTATATACAATAGAATATATATACCCACCCAAAACACTTCGTGTAAAATAAGTTGCCAAGACTCACATGTCATAATGCTTTCACTGTTAAAAAGATATGAGATCTCATGTAGAGCCAAGCCCCTAACTCAACGAGGCCTAACTCTACAAGCCCCAACTCTAAAAACCCTATATCTTGGTCAAAAAGTATGCCTTGGCCGTTTCGTGGCTGTCACACAGACAATCCCATGGAGTTATGTAAAGGATATGGAGTATGCCAAGGCACACTTTTTGACCAAGATAGTAGGGTTTTTAGAGTTAGGCCCCCTTGTAGAGTGAGGGGCTTGGCTCTAGATGAGATCTGATAACTTTTTAACAGTGAAAGCGTTATGAGCATCTTGGCAACGTATTTTACACGAAATTTTTTGGGTGAGATGAAATAGTTCCATGAAACGGCCAAGCCATACTTTTTTGACCAAGATATAGGGTTTTTAGAGTTGGGGCTTGTAGAGTTAGGCCTCGTTGAGTTAGGGGCTTGGCTCTACATGAGATCTCATATCTTTTTAACAGTGAAAGCATTATGACATGTGAGTCTTGGCAACTTATTTTACACGAAGTGTTTTGGGTGGGATTTCATTTCTTTTTGTAGGATGAGATCTGATAACTTTTTAACAGTGAAAGCGTTATGAGCATGCGAGTCTTGGCAACCCCCTTATTTTACATGAAATGTTTTGGGTGGGATTTCATTTCTTTTTGTAAGATGAGATCTGATAACTTTTTAACAGTGAAAGCGTTATGAGCATGTGAATCTTGGCAACTTATTTTACATGAAATGTTTTGGGTGGGATTATCTATTACAACTAAATTTAGTTTTAAGATTATTTAGAAAATGGATTTTTTTTCAATACCCTACTTTTCTGTTTTTCTATTGGTCAACTTGTATATACAAGCTGTTTGCACTTTGGAAAAAATCACATTATTACACAGTATTATTTAGGCCGAAGCATTGAGGGTACGACGTATTTCAGATCTTAATAAAATCCAAAGTATAAAAGCTAGATAAATGAAACTTAGCGTATTTCATTAGTATGGTAACTGCATCTTATCCTGAAAATTTGAGCTCTCTAGTATTATCCAAGCCGAAGCTATGAGGGTTCGATAATACATAACCAGACCCCCCCTTTATGGGTTGGAATGTGAAAGTTACGGATTTCTTAATTTTTTTGTTGTTTGTGTGCTACTCCTAGCCTGCATACCAAATTTCAGCTTTCTAGGACTTCAGGAAGTACCCTAGAGGTTTTGATGATCATGAGTCAGTCAGTCAGTGACGGAATCGACGTATTTTAGGTATTAATAAAATCCAAAGTATAAAAGCTAAATAAATGAAACTTAGCGTATTTCATTAGTCTGGTAACTGCATCATATCCTGAAAATTTGAGCTCTCTAGTATTATCTAGGCCGAAGCTATGAGGGTTCGAAAATACGACGAAACACTTCCAGAAAAGGTACGTAGTGCCCTTCCTGCCTTCGGCTCGTCTTGGCGGGGGCACTGCCGTGCCCCCAGATATAGACCTTAGTTTTTAACCTACGAACTGACGTAGGATTATCAAATGTAGGTCGATTGGTTGAATCAAAGCAGTGACGTTCGGGGGCAGAAATTTCACAAAAATGTCCCCCTTTCGCAATTCTTCTTCAGGAGGGTGATACGGTGCATTGTCTATGAACAACACAGCTTTTTCTGAGAGTTTTTTTCTTTTTCAAAAAAATTCTCTTTTTTTTAACCCCGTCCGGATTAACCGGATGTCCGGACTAGCGGGACTCTACTGTATTTCAAATGCTTGGAATTTGAAATGGGAAATGTAGGGTTTTGGTTTTTCTTTGGTTGAAATTGCCGTTGATTAGGAAACTTTGCCATTTCCGTTATTGGTTCCTTCTTGTGCTCTTCTGTTGTCGTCTTCCTCAAAAGTAAAGCTTGTTTTTAATTTTCAGTTATTTTGATTGTTTTTCCCAGTATCTGAAGAGATTTGTGGTTGAAACTGAGGTTTTTTATTTTTTTTTTATTTCTGTTATTAACTGATTATTAGATTGTTTTTTAGAATAGTTTAAAATCAAAATGGATATTAAAAATAAAAGTTTATTTTCTTGATGTGGAAGCAACAAATATCTCCTTTTAGGATGTATCTGCCACTTACGAGGTTGTTTTCAGTAGCTGATTCTCCCATGTTGTAGGACTCTTCACCCGACGGTTATAATTAATTATCAATAGTAGGCTGTGCAGGCGGAGAAGGTCAATTAAAAATGGGTATTCAACTAAAGCTTCTTTGAAGCACTAGATTCATTTTTATGTAATGGAACGACTTAAGAACCACAGAAGAACATGGAAATTGGATTGACTAGAATCCAATGTAAATGAAAAGGAAATTTAAATGAAAGAAACAATCCCATCCTGTTCCCTCCCGAAATTGATCCTAATTAATGAATCTCAGTTTCCTTTCGTCTGTGGTGTCAAATACATCGTTACTGTGAATGGGACTAAGAATCTATTGACAAAATTCCTTTATTATTTTTATTAATAGATATTTCTAACTTGTTGTCTCATTTATAACAAAAAGTTATAATAAAAATGTTTGTAAACTGGGGGTTTGCAGCCAGGGCCGTTCCTGGATCGGCAGGTGCCCGGGGCGAGACGTCTCACGGCGCCCCCCACCCCATCAATAATTCTGCCAAGGTTTATGCTAGGTAGCACCTTCAGTTTCAGACATTCAGCATTTTACCTAAAAAATTTTCATTAAATAAATAACAAAATATTTTGTAATTTTAAAAAAAATCCTACTTCGTGGCGCCCCCCTAGCCGCGGCGCCCCGCTCGCCCCGCCCTCGGAACGGCCCTGTTTGCAGCTCTCACATGTCTTCCGTTTACAAATCTTTTCCTAGAGAGAATTCAGCGGTGGTTTTCCTTTGCCTTTCTCAGGGCTAGAGAGAACCAGAAAAAAAAAAATCTAGATATTGTCTATTTCAGACCATAAATGTTTGGTTATCACTGCCTTTTTTTTTCCTCCTTAATTAAGGATCTAAGTTCGAAGTGTTTGACAGCATTTATATTTTTTTTTCTTTCTAAATAGACATCTGTTTGACCTTACGGTACAAAAAAAAAACAAACAACTTGATCCTTGATCTTCCCAGTGCCTAGTTTTGTGTGATGTAGGCCAAATTGACAGTTTTTATTTTGGTTCTCCTCCCATTGATAGTTGTTATCGGTTGGGTCTAATCAATTGTGACAGCGCCCTCTTCCGCAATCCAACAACAACTGTAGCATGGCTCACGTGGTACAAGGGGGTTTCCGGTGTTGCGCATTGGATTATGAGGTTAAATATATTTTTTATATAACTAAAGCCTAATAGGAAATAACAAATGGGGAGCAGAGGACCATAGCCTTTTGGTTATTGTCTGGAATGACGACTACAGTTTTGAAATGGTGCCGGATTAGTTTTATCATCTCGCTTAATTTTATTGTTGTTTTGTCAGATTTTTGTTTGGTTCTTATTATTGTGATCTGTCTTTTCACTGTTTTTCCTCTCAAACTATTTTATCGAATGGACATTCGATGGGTTATGGTTTTTTTTTTTTAGCAGAAGTTAAGTCTGTTTTTCTGAAGGGTAAAGTTTTTCTTTGTTGTTCTGTTTTTTTTCCTTTTTGTTAATAAGTGTTTTGTGTTTTATTTTTCTTATCGATCTTGGTTAAGGTCACTTTCAAAATAGTTCGTTGAAAAAACGCCAAAAATATTTGAAGCTATTTGTACTTGGGGACCTGACCTACAAAATAGTAGTTCAGAACGAATGAAAAGGGTTATGTCACTCTAATTTTAAAGTGAATGTTTCCGCAGAGATATTAATAATAACACTAATAGAAATATTAATTTTTTTATTAGGCTAAAATCTTTTTTTTATAATTAATTACGATTTAAAATGTTAAGATAACTGTCGGACCATTTTAATTCAGTTTCCAATTTAGTATTAATTGATAAGAAAAGACAAATAAATAAAAAAATCACTGCAATCGGAATCTTATTTATTTCTTATAAAAAGTTCTTAAAATACTTTTAATTTTTTTTTGGTTTGTTCGCCTGCGCTTAAGAGATAATATTGGATTCCCGCTTCTTGAATTTAATAAAACCTTGTTTTAAAAGTTTTATGAAAATTTGTTGGTCAAGTCAAATTTTAGTTAAAAAGCTGGTGAATCCTTGCTTCTGTTTTGCTTCTAGTAACTTGTGTTTTCTGAATTTATAGGAGAAGAAAATAGTAGAGCTTTTATACCAGTAAATAACTGAAAAATAATAATAAAGTTAAGAAATTTCAAACTTGTTATCTTAACGAATAAATAATATATTTTTAATTGCTTCTTTGATTGGTTCTCATTTAAATTCTATTAGATTTTAAACCAACAAAAAAGAAACACAATCGGAAACATCATAATAAGAATTAGATGGTGTTTTATTTTAAAACTCTTTGTTTGTTTCCAAGTTCTCAGAGAAATCATGGAAGGCAAGGGATATTTATCTTAGGAATGGTTCAGAATGTGGATATTTAGCAACTTATACTCAAATGTCTATGAATTGAAGAAGTTGTAGATTAATTTCAGTAAATTCGTCGAATCCTTAATAGTGTTAACAAATGACGTTGAACAAATGCTGCCCAGAAACCTCGAAGATTGAATGATCCAGTTTCCTTACGAGAAAACTAGCTAAGATCTTTAAGACTTCCTCATCTCGATTTGTTTTTATGATTTATTAATAAAGAAATGTACTTTGTAATAAATTGCGCAACATATTTATTTTAAAACCAAAAAATGAAGGGCAGGGGTGAGTAAGTGTCTTACGACTTATAAACAAAGAAAAGTACTAATTGCACTTGGGTTAGGAGGGCTTTCATGGTGAAATGAACAGAGGACTGGATGGAAATAACCTATCGAGATGAAATACCAATGATATGAAGTTAGTTAACATCGTCTCAGGAGCTTCAATTCTTGTAAATGTCTTTATAACAGTTCTTCGCTGTCTGGACGTTTCCTAGAGACTGTAGATTGTTAATTAGAAAATTAGAAAGTAAAACAAACGAATGAATTCACTCGAATAATAACTCGCAATTCCGTTGTCCAAAGTCAGCAGAGAAATTGTCGTTGGTGTCATTAGAACTTGGCTTAGTTGCTAAGTATTACAAATGAAAATGTTAATTATCTCTTCTCTAACAGTTGGAACTTTAATTTAACTTTATTTATAAATTTACAAACCAACTCATTTAAACTTTGTTTCTCAAGAGTTGGATATTGTAGGAGCAAATTGCTTCCCTGTCTGATTTATTATTTTAAATCTCCAAACGTGAAATTTTAATGTTTTCCCGAATAATTCTGACATGCAAGGATTTTGCAATTTTATTTCTTTAATCGTAGTTAAATAAAAATTAAAAATCGTAGATTATTATGTTGACTAAAATTTTTTAAACATATTAGCTAAAACTTACAAAGATGAAATGTTTTGAATTGTTCTTTGGGAATGGTTTCACGTTTTAAATTCAGTAAGCACTTAATTTGGAACGAGAGTGCTATTTGTGTATTTATTAGAATTTCGATTGCTCTGTGATCGTCCTAGGAGAGCATTCGTAATTAGCGTCTATTCGTAGAGTGAGTGAGTGAGAGGTTCGTGGAAGGACTCACGTAATGGCCAACTAGGAGACGCGCGACTTCTAAACGCCCAGTTGCACAATTGTGCCATCTGTCATTCAACGGAAGAAGAATCGCTTGTCCTTCTTTGGATTCAAGTCGACGGCAGAGAGTCTGTCAATTTTAGTAAATCCATTCCATTGCTACTTTGCTTTTTTTTGTTTTGTTTTTTATGAGCCATTCCCGGAAAAAGCGATTGGATTTAACTGACTTTTCGTGTCATTGGAATGGAATGACACAAAACGTGAGCTAACTATTGTGACGTCGTTGGAATGGTTGTAAGAGATGACGTCACAATAGTTAGTATAAATTAAATAGAACCATTAGAATCAGGACAACGTCAGGATAAAGCTAAGAAATCAGAGACGAGAATTCACTTCCTGTCGAGGATACACCTGAGAGAGTAAGTCCCAGGGGGAAACGGACGAAACACAGAAGAAGAAACAGCCATGCCACGACCGGGATTCGAACCCAGGGTGCCCACACACGGCAGACCGCCGTCTAGACCCCTCGGCCAAGCCGGCATGGCTTTTATTTATTATTATTATTATTATTATTGAATTGCTTTCATTTCATCAAATCGCCTTACTTGATTAAATTGAAAAAATTACAAGTAGAATGAAAGAACACCTACACTTTTGCTCACCTGAATATCTTCTGCTATGGGACAGAGCAAATACTAATAAACCTGATTTTAATTGTTATAAATACAGCATGGGTGATTTCTTTAATTAATATCATTATTTTACAAGTAAACTGTGTTAAACTGTGACAAATTACTACCAGCTATACAGGGTCATTCTAAATTCATTGGACAAACTTTCAGGGGTAATAGGGCACACTAAAACAAATATTTTTATCAAACAAAGTATGTGCGCAACTGTCGTGTTTACATTCTACGACTGGTTGAGGAACGTCCCGACAGAAGCACCATCGAGTGTTACACGTAGCGTAGATGTGAGCCAAATCACGGTAAGGAGAATTTTGCACTAGGAGCTATTACACCAGTTATCCTCGGCGTGTAGACTTCTGCCGCTGGTTTATGCAGAAGTACATTTGTACTCTTCTCAGATGAAGCATTGTTTGCATCTGAGGAAGCATTTAATATGCACAAAACTCATATGGGGGCAAACGCAAATCCCCACGCTACACGGCTACATGCTTCTCTCCCAATCTTTGGGCGGGTATCGTCAACGACCAAACAGCGCCCTCTACGCGACAGTTGCGGACATACATTGTTTGACAGAAAATGTTTGCTTTAATGTGACCTACTACTACTTGAAGTTTGTGCTATGAATTTAGAATTTGCCCGTATTTTTTGTTTAAATAGTAGGCTAAACGAGTGTTGCCAATTCCAATGATGAAAGAAATAGTTTTGCTTTGAGAATTTGATCTAAAAATAGTATTAATTTCTATTGTATATTATACTCATAATATTTAAAAGCTATAATTGTTCTTAATGTGAAAATATAATGGCTGATTTTGACTTGCTGCTTGTCGTTTCTCAACGGATCCTTATAGATTTTAACTTCCCAAATTGACCACGAGGTAAATTGAGGCCATCTGAGTAATACAACATCCTCTTCTTCAAATGGACAGTATTGAAAAGTGCGGGGGTTCTGCCGAGTAGCTTAACCTTGATCAATCACTTCGGATCGTTCGAGCAACTGATCCCAATGGGAAACCGATTGACCTTGTTGGGTTTTTTTTTCTATGGAAAAGACACTTTTTTATCTTCGCCAACAGAGACACAGCAGGCACCAACTGAAAATCAGCCTTAACACATTCCTGTAGCTAAAGCGTTCTAGGACTGGTTTTAAGTAAATTGGACTGAAATTTATTCCATCCTCCTTTCTTTCGGAATTGACATAAACTCAATCCTTGCTATGTGAAATTGTTGTTTAACGGGCTCTTTATTTATATTTCCATAGTATAGTATAAAACTTTTTCCTTTCCTTCAACTCCTTTTTAGCATAATTCACGGTCAGGTGTGATTATCAATCGAGGAAGGAGAACATTTGTGTTTTAGAGAAATTCGCTCAATTCCAAACTGACTCCTCATTATTTTAAAAAGAGAAAATGAATTTGTTGTCTTTGGTTCGTCGTTCATGCTGGTTTCAAGAATTTGAGTTTAATTTCTATCGTTTTAATCTTCCTCATCGTAATTAGAAAAAAAGACAAATATACCAACCTTAGAATTGTATAGTGTGAATATGATACATTTGTAATACGTATATATTTCTTAATTCACTGTTTTTTATTTCATCAGTTGAGGTAACATTAAACATGTAAAGGGACTTCTTCCCTCTTGCGTCTTGTATTAGTTGACTCAGAACGAAATGTTGCACCTTAGAGGTCGTTCAAAGTCATGACGCAGTGACGTAGAAAGAAACCAACCAATAAAAGCCTTTGTTAAAGTAAATAAATAAAAGAAAGTCTGTCCTCTACAATCCTTTGTCTACATTACAGTAAGATTCTTGATTTGAACTGTATTTTCATATAATTTTAGAATGACTTCCGGTTTAGAGTGGGACTCTTGTTAAACCAAAGTTTTTAAATGGCCCCCAAAGAAATGATATTTCTTATTTTGTTTTGTTTGTTTCTTTTTCTGATATTTGTGTAATAAGCGTTTCAGTGTCTTTTTAATAGCATTGGTTTTTTATTCTTTTGAAGTCAATTCTTTGGATATATGTTAATACAAGTTTTTTGGACTCTAGAATTGAAGATTTGACCTTTTATTGTGAAACTCCAATAAGTTGTTGAGATCATTCAAAATAGTATCTTTTTGTTCTATCGAAACCCCTAAGGAAGCACAAACTATTGTTCTCAGCGTATTGTGTAAGTTTTAAGTTTCTCAATAAAATCGAAATACCTTCGATTGCACAACAACCCTTATTCCATTGCCTAAAAGGAAGGTTAATCTAAAGGGCATTTGTCAAACAACGACCCTCCAAAATTAATATCGAAACCCAACTTAATCGATCTGAACACGTGATTTAAATGTGGAATAGTTTCTTTTTTCAAAATGATAGACCAGCAACAGAAAAATTAATCTATTGTTCATTAAGGAAACGGTTTGTGTGAAAGAAAATCGTCGCTGTATTTGCAGAAGAAAGTTTCACTTTGCATAGCATGTCTTACAATATGAAAATAGGGTTGGTACTTGAATAGTACTTCAGTTACTTGTCTTTGATATGTAATACGCAGTAGCTGGCAGGCAACTTCCATCGTAAGCTTAAAAATCCAAAACTAGTTGTACCACAGACAGCTACATTCTATTTTACGCATTTCTATGCAATTTATTTATTTATCGTGATGAGGCGCATTTGGGAGTTTCGTCTATTAATTGTTTTCGTATTACTTTGATGGCTCCCTTGTTTGCTTTTTCGTAGATTCTAACCCAGGAGAAGATTTTAGTATCTGACCAGTTCTCACCGTCACGAGCGATTGCAATGATGCCGGGCACGATCAATGTGGAATTGTGCTCATTGGGTACGAATTGTCTTCAGTGATGAGTCCCGTTTTGAACTGAGCTCCGACGACCACCGCAGACGTGTCTGGAGACTTCCCGGACATCGTCAGATCCCGCTCTTATTGTCGCACGCCACACGACCCAACAACCGGGAGTTATGGTCTGGGGTTCTATTTCGTTTGATAGCCAGACTCCCTTGATAGTCCTCCGTGGCACCCTCACAACACAGCGGTACGTTGACGAAGTTCTACGACCCGTTGTATTGTCGTTCTTTTCCTGGCACCCCGGGCTTACTTTTCAGCAAGGTAACGCCCTGCCACACAGGGCACTCCTCTCCATGTCTTCGTGGTTGCGTCGCACTTCCTTGGCCATCCAGATCGCCAGATCTCTCTCCTACTGAGCGCATTTAGGATGTGATGGGGCGTCGCCTGCGACCATTCTAGAATGTCGACGAATTAGCATTCCAATTGGAGGCCGTTTGGTAAGAAATCCCCCACAACACCATCCGCCAAATGTATCAATCAACGCCACATCGGGTAACAGCTTGTATCTAGATCAAAAGTGGACCAACGCCATACTGACCTGCTCATTTTATGTAGCTCTTTCTGTCCAATAAATAACCCAATTGTTCTGAAATTCTGATCATTTCGTTTTCTATACATGTACATTAAACTTAACCGAATTTTGATAAGAAATTTAACGTGCCGATATATTAAGAATAAACAGCCAACTAATACGGCACTAATCAAAAAAGTTAAAACAAGGCACAATAAAAATGACGTACGTTTCGAAACCACTTCTGACGGGTTTCCTTATCAAGCAATTAAAAAAGAGACCTTAAAAAGTTTATCCCTTGACGGGAGTCGTTGAACAAATCTGTATATATATAATATGAGGAAAGGATTATTCCAACGCCTGTTTGGACTATTCCTGAATTGCGTAGGATACTGCTAATTTTTATGAATTGCTTTAAATAGATTAAAATATTAAAATAGATAATTTTTGTCACTATGCAATGAAGAGACATCGATATATAAGTAAAAAAATCAACTCAGATGGATACGTAAGTTCGCCGCAGAGTGAAATGTCACAGGCTGTGATTGGGTCATCTTATGTATTTAACTTTTGCCTGATGAGTATAGCGTATTTTCCCTCTGTTTCTAACTAAAGCAGTTGGTCTTAAATCAGGGATCTCAAACTTGCGGCCCGAGGGCCATTTGAGGCCCGCGGGACGATATTTTGCGACTTGCAAGTTAGTGTTAATGCGGCCCGGGCGTTTATAATGGTGGTTTTTCTTTTTTTCTTTTTTTTATGTTTGAGCAGATTGTAACAGTTGTACTTTATTGAATTTGTCATCGCTTTTTTTGTGGAATACTTGATGCGACCCAGACTCTACCTCCTGCGGCCCCCAGATAATTTGAGTTTGAGACCTCTGTCTCAGATGTTACTGTTCATTGCTAGGGTTCGCAATAGACAAAATGTAACGTAAGGAATTTGCTTTTACTCCGTTACCCTGTGTTATTTGTAACTTCAACTGCTGCCTGGCAGTAACATGGAATTTAGAATGAAGCAGCTGAGAAAGTCACTACGCGAAAGAATAGAACAGTAACAAATATTATTCATTTTCAATTGAAGAAATACATCTACTAAAAATATCCCATTCACAAGAGTACGATCGGAAATGAATAGGAATGTTGTCCTGCTTCTGCAACAACTACAGCTAAGTGGAAAGAGAATTAGAGAGAGTAGTTAAACCACAGTCTTTGTCTTCAGAATCGGAGACTAAAAATAATCGGTAAAGAGAGAAACATAAACAGGATGGCAGAGATGACTTAAAAATTTTTATTGCCAAATTCGTTGAGGTTTGTTAGTTTCTATTAATTACAATTTTTAACGAGCCATGTGGAAGTTATTGCGTTTGTCCTGTCCATCCGTCCGCCTGTCCTCCTCTACCAACTCCCGAACGGAAGATGGGATCGGCAAACGGACTTCACTATCGTGTTCAGAGGTCCAAACACCGTAGGAATGGGGTGCCTATCCGGAAACCTTTCTCTTCGGTCTGACGTCATTCCTTAATGGCGTCCTGGGGAAGGCCACGGGAAACCACTCCAGTATCTTTCCCTTGTAATTCTAGGGAGTCTGCTAGGGGTTCGCCGTCTTGGGAACATTAGCGCTCCCTGGAGCACGGATGCTTCGGCAACGAAGCTCGCACTTCGGTGCGAACCGACCACACACATCCGGAAACATGCGGACAAGAGTCGACTATTTGTTTCCACAAGTTTGGGAATGTTTTGCTTTACAGCTACTAACTCATTCGACCTGAAATTTGAATGTGCTTTAATTTAGAGTGTCTATTATATAATCTATATTTTTATTCGACCGAATCTACAATAGTTTTCGGAAACAGTCGACCGTGTCCGCGTTTTTCCTGATAGGCAGAAATAAAAAAATATACATTGTATAGTAGACACTCTAAACTAAAGCATATCCAGATTTCAAGTCGATCGAGTCAGTAGTTGTTAAGGAAAAAATTACCAAAATTCACCTTTTTTTTTCATTTGTGCAAATAATATCATCATACTCTGAGCTTTATTTCTCTGGCTCTTCTCTCATTGCATCACACACACAGAGGGAGTGATAAGAGATACTTAACAATAATTTGAATGTAATCCCCATGTCCCAATGGATAAGATGTATCATGTCTTCGGATCAGAGGGTTGCAGGTTCGATTCCTGTCGTAGACGTTTCATTGTAAAAATTATTTATATATATATATATATATATATATATATATATATATATATATATATATATACAGTAAAACCCCGTTATTACGCTCGTCAAGGGACCATGGCCTACAAGCGTAATAAGCGGGATAGCGCTAAAAACGGGGAAATGATTTATGAGATAGGGAAACATTTAGACAACATTTTACAGGAAAGATACTTGATTCTGCAATAGATATAGTGCAAATGTGAGCTTATTTCCTATTAAAAAAATCTTTGATTGTGGTTTGCCGCATGTGTGTGCTACTGTTATAAATTAGGACATTTTCAATGCGGTCAAGTAACTATTAACATCAATTGATACACCACTAGGAGCAATACAAATATATTTTCGGAGCAGATTTAGTGCACTGCCCGCTATTTCACGCGCCTTTTCTTGAATGATTGGGGCACTTAATGTCACTGATGCATCACGGGACTGATGAATCCATTCAATTAGAATTTCCTCGGCATCTTCATATTTTCCACACTTTACTTTTTTATGTTTGCAACCACCCTTTGCTGCATTGGTAATTCCATTCTTATTTTTTATTATTGTTCTCAGACTGGATTAGGGAATTCTTAGAGATTCTGCGAAATCCTTCTGACTTAGTGTAGAATTCTCGTCGTACTTACGGAGAATTTGCAATTTTTCACTTATAGAAAGGGATTTCCGCTTCGACATTTTGCACGAACTTACTGTATCACAGACACGCACTTCAAAGAGTTCGAAGATTCCCTCCTACCAGGGAAAGAAAAGAATCGTTACAGTGTTACATTTCTTTTCGAGGCAAAATTTCCGATATAAAAAAAGCGCTACAAGCGGGATTCGAAGCGTTATAAGAGGGTAAAAGTATACAGAGTTACATAGAAAATTCCAGGGACCGCATGAAAGGAGCGTAAAGAACGGGATAGTGCTATAAGCGGGAGCGTAATAACGCTTATTTGAAATTGATTCTGTTCATTTTCAATATCAGTTTGGGTTTTAATAGGTTTCCTCAATTTTATGATTTAGAACAACTTTTTTTTTTTTTTTTTTTTTTTTACTTATTTTGTAAAAACAATATTTTGATAAAATTTGAAGTATCACATTTAAAAATTGTTTCTAATTTCCTGTGACTTTTGTTACCTTGCGTTTAAAAGTATTATTAAAAAAACTATATTTCATTGTTTTAGTGATTGTTATTTATTAGTGTTTTTTTTACATTTACAAATGTTGAGCAATATTTTGTTAAAATAGAGAGATTAAATGAAGGTTCTTTTTAAGCCCCGCCAACACCATCCGATTTTGCACCAACGTAGTCGGCCACCTTTCAGTTTTCGAGTCGCTAGAGCCGACTTTGAGCACGTTTTTCAGCTACTTGCCAGCGATTTTAGTTGTTGCTGGACAACCAACTCGAGTCGTCCAACTCGGGAAAGTTGGTCGGAATTATCAATCACAGGGCAGTGTTGGAACACGTCAGTCATGACGTCACGCCCATGGAAAGAAATGGCGTCCATAAACGATACGACAAGCGAGTACACAATGAATATCAGATTATTGCGAGTTTTTTTTCATGCATAAATAAAATTTATAGTGAAATGCAGTAATTGTATGCGGCAGAATTTATCAGAGAGGTTTCAAAACCTCGATTTTTTTCGGATTTTCCACAGCTGCTGGGGGAAACGCATTGCATTATGGGATTGCTGCTATCGCGGCCGACTTCATTTGCTAGTTGGATGGTGTTCGCGGCTGAGAAAATCGCACCAGCTCGAAGTTGGCCGACTAAGTTGGTGCAAAATCGGATGGTGTTCGCTTAGCTTTAATCCATTGTAGAGATTATTTTATGCTTTGCAGAATAATACGTAGTGATCAGACTAAGAGACCCGTATTACATTTATATTTAGAAACCCATTAGTGTTAACCCATTTATTCCCATTTATGAACCCATGTATTCTTCTTATTTATTTATTTCTTATTAAAAAAAGAAATACAATTTTATGTAAACGCTTGCTTCTAAATATAATAATAAAAATAAAAATTAGTTAAGAGTAGCTATCCCTATTTGTTAATCTTTCAATGATAACTTTTCGTTTGAAATTATCTTCAGTTTTCTTTCCTAAATGTGGAGTTTATTAATTTCAGCTTTTATTTAAAAAACCAACCTACCTAAGTAGGTCGTTTATGTAACTGCGCTCTACATAAAACGAAATTGGCGGGAAATAGTGGTTTGTATTACGTGACTTCCATCACGGACTTTCTCGAAGCCGGTGGTTTCAATTTCCCTTTCGGCCGAAGAGAGATGATGATTGCACGGCTGCTCCTCCCCCTCCCGTTCCCGAAGGTCAGATCATTCAATGAAATGAAGAATTCGTTTTACACCTAACAATGTACTTGCACAGAAAAGATTTTTTTTTCACCTGGGTCCCAACAATTTACTAAATTTGAAATTCCCTGTTCAGTCTTGGGTTTCTTTATTGACAAGTTGAATTTCATCATGAAATCGCATTACCGTAGTTAGGGGAAAATGGTGCAATTGATTAGCCAAAAGAGTAATCCATTCTTCGCTGCCTAATGATGTTTAGGTTCTGATGACATCTTTCCCGTGTCGTCATTCGTAACACGGATGAGATTTTGCACTTTTTTTGATGAATGAAAATGCTGAGAATTTTCTATATTATTATTGGACTCAGTGCCTATTTTTACGCTAACAAGAGAACTTGAAGTATTCGCGCGGACAAATGCAGTCACAAAATAGTTTTTTATATTTTTTGTTTTCGTTCTTTATCCACACATTTATTCATATTTACTAAAGAAAACTTTGGAGTTTCTTTGTCTGGCCGCTACTCCTCGCAAACCATAAGACATAGAAATACAAATAATGTGTCAAAAGTATCGGGAATGGCTACATTTCATTTTTCATCGACGTGGGTCAACCGTAAGTTGCGTGAGGTAAGGTCAAAGGCTTAAACCGTTGGTTTTTTGGTCGACTTCCCAGGACGGGCACGTGACCTTGGATTCCGAGATAATTTTCTCAGTCAGCAGGGAAGCCGAGTACCAGGAAGCTACTAAAAATTATGGGGGTTGCTACATATATAAAAGAAAAAACGGCAGATCTACTTGATAGGTTTGCTGGTTTTCTTATTCTTAAAAGAAAGCATTGGTTTATAGGCTTTTTTGCTTAGATTAAGTTTTTAACTATAAACAAATTAATCCTTGAGCAGAAATGAGAGCAGGCAAACGAAAATCATTCATTACCTTTTCCGTGTCACGCAAACCAGTGATCTCGTTTTCCGTTACATTTATATGTAAGAAGGGTTTAACACGAAAGAATAAGCATAAAATAAGACAGTTTTTTTTATTATAAAGTATTTAGTTTACTTTTTTACAATTTCCCAGACAAATGTTGTCTTCAGAGAAAAAAACGAGGATTTATCCGTTATTAGATAATACGACGTACGTGATTGTTAACAATTCTAAATGAACCTAATCATTTAAATTCTGTAATTTCTGAGGGGTTTTGTGATACGGGGAGGTTAGAAGGCGAGTGTTTTTGTTTTTTATATTTACGTGAGTTTTGTATCCTTGAATAGTCATAGGAGTTGCTTCCGTAACCTTGACTAGTGGAGAAGAACTTTTTCCTAAAGCCGTTTTAGACGTGCCATTTAAGTAAGCAGTGAGGATCGATTGCCAATGAAGAAAAAGCTTTAAAACACGCTTCCATAACGACTTTCATCAGCAAATTTACAAGCGTCAAAGAAGAGTTTGGGTTCATTGTAAATTAATACCTCCATAACGAAGTTTGCTTTCGAAAATAAAACTGATTTACATAATTCATTTATTCAGTGGAACAGAATAGGCGAGAGAATCATTTTAATTACATAAAACAGGAAATATCTGTCAGAAGAGTAATAATGTAGCCTGTACACCTGTATACTTAGATAAAGATTTAATACACAAAATAATTACAATAAACGACCTCGGTTTCGACTACTAAATATCGTAGCCTTTTTCAAGTGATTGTACATTAAGAATTGGTCGGTTTTTAAACATAAAATGTAAACCAATGAAATGCGATTAAGTCCTTGGGGAATCGCATTTCATTGGTTTATATTTTATGTTTAAAAACCGACCAATTCTTAATGTACAATCACTGGAAAAAGGCTACGATATTTAGTAGTCGAAACCGAGGTCGTTTATTGTAATTATTTTGTGTATTAAATCTTTATCTAAGTATACAGGTGTACAGGCTACATTATTACTCTTCTAACAATGAACAGTACACGTAAAATCATTATATTTACAGGAAATATTTGTCATTTTCATCTTTTTGTATTTCTTCGTTTTCAGTTTCCACTTTCCTCCTTAAATCTCGACCAGCGACGATATGGCAATGGGCTTCAGATTTTTAGATCTTAGTAATGTTATGATTTTGGTTAATAATGTCAGCTTTTTCTGGAAGCATCCATGAAAACATAGGCAGAAGATTATCTATATTCGTGGAAATCACTTTTGTAATTTCAATAATTTCGAAGCAAATTGAAATGCAATTATAAGTTTTGTAATTCGATTTTGTTTTATAATCCGATAATTGGTCAGATAGCTACTAGACATGGACGGTAATTTGCTTTGAAAAATAGACCCTGACTATACACTGAGTGGCCACTTTATTAGAGACATCCCCACTCTAATTTGGACGGGTCCGGAAGTGATGCACGGTAACGTAACTGCAACGAAGGGGCATGCTCTGGATCAAGAGAACTATATCAGTTCGCCGGAACATGGATAAGACAAAACATTTAAACCACATCGAACGAAGCGTTGGTTCCAGTATTTCGGAAACTATGAAGATCATCGGCTTTTCTCGTGTTCAGAGAATGGCGGTTGGACTAAAAGATTTCAAGCAATAACCGAACTGTGGATGAAAGAGGTAACAGGCAACAGGTATTTGTTCCTTAATACCGCTGGAAACATCTCTTAATGCCACGGGTTACCTCCAAATTGTTGCGGACCAGATGCACCCGTTCCTGGCTACATTAAAGAGGATAATGCACCCTGTCACGTGCTCGATTGGTTCAGTGAACATGACACTGATTTCCACTTGCTTCATTGGCCGATTCATTCACCTGATCTCGTCCTACAAACCCCATTGGACATTTGTAGGACGACGTGGAAAGATCCATTCGAAGCCTACAAACCCCACATCCAGTGTGAACCAACAAAGGGCTGTTTTTCTGTCAGCATAAGCTAATATTCCTGTGGAATAGTTCCAACACCTTGTAGAATCTATGGCTGTGATCAAAGCTAGAGGAGGACCAACTCGTTGTTAGTAAGGCGTCTCTATTTAATAAAGTTGTCACTCAGTGTATTAGAACAAAAAACGGCAATCTCCTGGCCATCAGCGCCTTCATGGTTTCACCAATCTTACATTTGTTTCCACTGCTTTGAATTTTCTAAACTTTTCTCCATACATATAACATGTAGCTGTACACTTACTATACTGTAACCCTTTTCAATTGAAAATAATAAGAACATTACAAAGTACACGTAATGTGTTTAGTTTTTCGTAATTCAGTTTTATCTGTTAATATTGTAGACATTACATTGTGAAAATAGTGTATGCACACGAGTGTACATTGTAAATAAATGAATCTTTGATGAAAGACGCGTGGAGTGAGGTACGGAATACGGAATATTACAGTGATGAAATTGATTGGTGATTTGATGTTAAGGTGAATGAATTGAAGAAAATAGCATCCACTGTAATGTTGCCATGACAAGAATCTAATCCCTCTGCGATCAACCTTTGCTCTGGTCTTGGTCTACTTACGCTGTGGTCCTTGACATCAGACGAAAGATTCCCAGTTTAGAAATACTTTTCCTTGCTTTTTCCGAATGCATATTCATTTATTACCGCTCGGCTAAAATAGCTGAATGGAGGAACCAATAACCGTGTCAGGGCTACGCAACCAATACTCGTCAAGTTGTAATTCATACAAAACCTAATTGAAATCAAAATGATAGAAAATGAAGGAATTGAAAATAAATTCTGTAATGTGAATGTATAAGTTTAAGAAAATACTTTGTTTGATGATTTCAGGAAAAAAAAATTACGCAATTATTTTGAAATCTTAAGACCTAAAATCAGGAAAATTTTTTGTTTTGTTTTTAATTATTATTTTTTAAAATTATTAATTTATTAATAAAGTGTTATAAGTATTTTTTTAATTATGTCTTTACCCAGTTGTTGTTTTTTTTTAAGGAAAACTTTAATTAATCCAAATATTTATCTTAAATATTATTATTATTATTATAAGTCCGGATGTATTTTTAGAATATATGAATATATTATTATTTTTATCTGTTTAGAATCCATTTTTGGATTGATTATTGTTTATGGATTTATTTTAATCTGATTGAAAGCATCGCTTGAATTCCTCTTAAAAAATGCTAAATTCTTAATTAAGATTAAATGAATTTAAAATAGCAATTTAGGAATTGTAAGTAGATTAATTAAAAAAAAGAGCTTTAATCCTCCAGCCATATTTGCACGTAGATTAATTGGAAATTTAATCAAAATGAAACCAAAAATGTTTTATGATTTGTTTCAGGACAATGAGAGAGAAACACAGGGGACCCACTGCATCTTTACATCTTTCTGTTTTCATTTGGAAACAACAAAAATTGGTGCCAATTGAATATTTCTAATGAGAAAAGAAAGAATTTCCTAAATATTTTTAAAACTATTTTTTTTTTATTTTAGTCTGGATAGTTTTGTCATACATTTGGAACAGAATTTAAACTCCATTGTCCGTCCATTGAAAATTATGAGCTTGGATAAAAGAAATAAAACAAAAAAAAAGGTTTCCATTTACTTGCATAGAAAATCCTGTAACGCCATTATTAGTTTTGAATCTATAGGTTTTAAACTCCTTATTATATTCTTTCTATTTCACTGCCTTCTTCCGTTCAGATCAGTAATTATAAAAGCAATTTTCGACTTGGTTTCTCACGTGAGTAGGATTTGCTTCTTTTTTTTCTTTTCCATTCGTTCATTTTCATTTGAAATAATTATTAGCAGCGTTTTATATAAATGACGAAATTCGAAGCACAAGTTTTAAACACACTATTGAGTTTATTAAAAAAAAAAAGTTGGTTTCCTGCAGCTGGTGGAGCTGCGCGATCCATAATTTGGAAGCACTTGTATAATTAAAGTTAAAAAAAAATTAGGCAGGAAAGATTGAAGAAGAAATTCCTTTTGAAAGCTGTGACTAATTGCACTTAGGCGTAGTTTTTAAATTTCTTCACTATTGAATGATGTGATCTTAGATGCAAACGAAGAACCCAAATGAATTTTCACTCCGTTGAGAGAAGGACTTAAAAGAAAAGGTTTTTGAAATGGTGAGGGGGAAAAAAATAAAAATCTTGTTTTAATCCGATTTTGATGAAATAAGTTCCTCCTAAAACTGCCTACTATCTCGACACTTATTAACATTAAAATTGGAACATAAGTTGTAGTAAAAACGTTAAAATTGCTTAATTTGTCATGACGTACGTTTCTAAACCTCCGAGGAACGGTTTCTTTGTCAATTGTATTAAGAAAAATTAAAAAAAATATTTAAAAAAAAGGTAGGGGGGGCTATTTTAAATATTTTTTAATTTTTAATTTTTCTTAATACATTTGATAAATAAACCTTCGAGGAGGTTTAGAAACATATGTCATGACAAATTAAGGAATTTTAACTTTTTTAGCATAATTTGTGTTCCAATTTTAATGTTAATAAGTATCGAGATAGTAGGCAGTTTTAGTGATAGTAACGACACGTAAAACATTTTTATCTATAAGTTCCTCCTTTTTAAACTAGTTCTGATTGAAAGGCCTAGTTTATTTAACAATAAATAATTTAGTAATAAATTTACTAACTGATATGTTAATGTATTGATTGTTCCTTTTTTGTTACACCTCTTTCCATGGAATAAAAAAGAAATTCATTGATTTGCTGAGGTGTTCAGAGGAAGACCAAGTTCGTTCTCTTATTTTCAATTGGAAAAGAAAGAGGGAATCTTCCTAGTGTAGTTAGTGCAAGTTGAACTCAGAGAATTAAAGGAAGAGATTTCATAGTAATATTTTCACTTAATTCATTTTCGGAGGAAAAGAACATTACCTTGTGAACTGAGGAGAAGGAAATGTGTTATTGCATAATAATAAAAGTAATAGTAGGAAAGTCCATGAAAATGTTACGCAGCATTATAATAGAAAAAAATGTTTTGCAACAGAAGCCTCTTCTTTTCATTGTTATTATTATTATTATTTGTATGAGCATCATCTTGCATAGGAAATTAATTTATAGAATGATTGACTAAAGTGAAGGCGTTATCAAACATTGAATAAAAAAATAGACAGACAAAACATCATCAGTCGAATTTGATTGATTTGAAAGACACCCCCCCCCCTTTAAATTTGGTCGTTGCTAGGGGAAAAAAAGGAGTGGCTTCGGATATTTATGTTTCCAAGACTTTAATGAAAGAAAAATGAATTGAATGTAACAGTTATTGTTGCGCAATTGCCATATTTCTCCGTCCGTCTGACCTCCTTAGGCTATTCTTAGTGGTATGACGCAACTGTGCTACCAAATGCCTTGCTGCTACTGCCATTCCCAAAGGGTGGTTGCGCAGACGATATTCGTCTCCAAGACACAATTCCCTACACTTATTAACGCACTTCTTTTTAATTTTCCTTCACTGCTGACGCAAAAATTTTGCTAACTCTACAAAAGATTTCTGCATCATTTGCTTGGTCGGGGTTCTGTCAACTGAAACGTACAATTGACGTACGATGAACTGAAGAATACAGATGCAAAGTGGCACTGAAGTAATTTCCCTTTGTGACATTTTATCTCAAATATGAGAAATGTTTTATTTCTGTTTACGTTTCGGGAATCATTGTGAAGTCCAGAAAAATGAAACGGTAGCAACATCGCTTCCACCTCCCTCTCGACTCTGTTTTGTTCAGTGGAAGCGAATAATTTTTTGATCTGAAGTCATAGAAATGCCGATAATCCACCTGATGTCGAACGATTTCTGTGAAATAGCAGTTAAAATTAAGCTATTTTAAAAAATTCGTTTCGCCAAAGAAACTTTTTTTGTTAAATCGAACGCCATCTGTTGTCTGTGAATAATTGTTCTGAAATCATTCATGTCTGGCTTTAATAAAACTGAAATCTTGCTTTGTCAATTGATCAACACGTTTTCAACAGCTTTCCGTCTGCAGTCATTTGTATTGACGGAAACGGAATATTGTCATTGTTCAAAGGAGAGATAGGTGGCACCACTTACCCGCTCCTGGTAGATATTAATTAATGATTCAACACACAGAAATTTGTGAAGATTAAAAGTCAATGGCACCTTCGACTGTCATGTTGTGTAAACATTTTATTATTTTGTTGCATGTATCTATATTAAATTCGTAGCGTTCACCTACGCAAATGACAAAACATGTTAATTACAAAAGTAATTATAAAATTTTACTCTACTTTTTTTCCGTTATTGAGTAATAAATTGTAGACAATCACATTTTTAACTGAATTCGAACGAACAGACGGGAAGAAACGATAAGCACGTGTCGCTTCGGATTCGTGCCAAAAAAAAAAGCTCTAAATATTTCCGATTGAAGAAAAAAAAGTCTTCTGAGAACTAATTTTATCTACCAAAGAAGTGTTAAGTGGTAGGTGAGTTTCTGAAGAATAAAGAGAATGTTTTCCATGCGGAGGAGGGTTGAAAATGGGTGGTGATAGGATGCTGTTGGTTCCATTAGATTCCCTAAGACAAAGCGTTAAGAAAAAATACTTAACCTAAGAGTTGTTCGCATAGCAACTGCTTGGCTTCTGACGCTATTGAGAGAGAGAGAGAAGCTAAAAGAGAGTTTGTGGGTTTAATTAACCATGTATGATTCATAATGCTAGTGAACTGGCTGGCGAGCTAAAAGAAAAAGTGTTGTTATTTACTGTTGCTTAAAGCGATACAGACCCACATTTGTCTTGTTGGCATTTCTCAGCTGATCGAAATAACTAAATGAGCAGCAGCCTGCGTGGCTCTTTTGTGGAATGCGTCGAAAGGAAGACTGGTTTTCACGTGAACAATCAACGTGTTATTCATAATGGCTCATGGTTCAATATTGGTTCTGACTTCACTCGCTTGTTGCAAATAAATATTGCTATTTAAAATCCATAGTCAACTACTGACAGATTACCATACAACAAAACAAACAAACAAAATTCGTTTTGGGACCGTTCAAGTATTACGTTAGCACACTTTTAGTCATTAATTTTAGACCCCCTTGTGCTTATGTAAGATTTATCAAATCATTAACAGTAAATACGACTGAACAATAAATTAAAACAGACATGATAATAAACTCCTGAATTAAAATGTAACAAATTAAATATAGAATTACACATGAAAATACTGAGGGAAAAGCCTATTTCGCACTCTGTCGCCTGCATGCTTGTCTGTCTGACGTAAGCAAAGCCCCTTGTGTAATTGCTTAAAAAATACTTGAACGGCCTCTTTTCTAGGAGATTCATGCAATGGAAGGAAGTTGTTGTTTTTTTTTTTTTAAGTGTCCCCCCCCCCCCCAATCTGAAAGCTCCATGAAATATCATTGTAAACATTATTCAGTTTTGAAACTTATTGTTTTTAAGGCATTCTCATTCAAAAAACTCTCCTATATTCAAATTACCGTACACAGATATAGATTGAAGCATTTGTGTTTATGTAGGTGAGACACCCCTTTGGGAGACTCAAGAGTTGATATTTGCGAGAATGATCGCATTTGATAAATTTTTATCTACCATTGCAATTTGAGGTTTCTAAGATCTATAATGTTTTTTAGTTCTTGCCATTACTATATTAAGGGCTCCTTTACTATTATAGGAAGATCACCAGGGAGCTACTTTGTAAGCAACCTACTTCTGTCTACAGCTTCCAAGGATGTATAGTTTTTGTAATTAACGGATTTAAAATTGCTTTCTAATATTTTTTTCTTATGTTCCATTTTTTTTACTGTACGTTAAAAGAGTGGAGTGCAAATATTAGCTACCATACGGGTAGAAAAGCGAAGGTGATTGGAGTACGTTAGAGTAGAGTGCTGTCCTACACTCTGTATAATCAGGAAAGCTAAAAAAAAAATAAGAAGTAGTATCAATTAGTCACTTTGAGCACAAATCATTGTTGGGATAACTGTATTTAATTTACTGAGAAATTGGAATTCTGTTTTTACAACCGGCTTGAAGTACCTAAAAAGAAAATTTTCAAATGTATTAAGCCTTTCGAACTGTGTGAGTTGAAAGCGACTGAAAAAATATTATTATTTCGAAATTGTGTTTGAAAAAGATAGTTTCCGAGAGATTTCCTTTTAAAAGTAGGTTGCCATTAATTTACGCTGATATTATCACTTCCTTAACTGATTTATGATTTGAAATGTTTCAATATTGGAAGAATGTTTTGTTTTTAACAATGGTTTGTGGTGGTATCTTGAGACAGACTCTATTCCAGACCAGACTGAGAACCAACAATTACTTAATATTGCGACTCAAATGACTGACATACTTTTTAGGGACCTCGACCGATTTACTCATTGAGACTACAAATGAACAGATATTGAGTTTTATTTATTTTAGTCTACGAAATTAGAAATAAGTTGTTGCCTTAAGATGGTGGCCTGTCAGTGGAACTGATCTTTCGGTTGTTGCCAAGCGACGACAGTTCTTTCTTCCTGTTCATTGTATAATGGAGGTCATATTTTTTTTTCTTTTTCACAGCTTCTTGGCATACTTATTACTCTTCATTCTTTTCAACCGTTCTTTGTCATCTGCGAGATAGTCTTTACATCAACGAAATATCGAATTAATGTTTTGAGTCATTGATATTTATAAAACATTCCTTTGGTTTTCAATTGAGGAAACAAAAAATACTCTTTAAAAACCTGAAAATTTTAAAGAGATGAAAATAAAACATGAAACTGTGCCGATAGCTCTTCAATTCCCGAATTTAATAATAACTTCTGGTTTGTAAATGTAATAGCTTCAACGAAAGAATTTAAATAAGAACTTAAAAGTCTACATTAAAAATGTATTTCTTTTTCTTACTTTTTTTTTTTTCTTTTTAAAGTTTGTAACTTCAAATTATAATATCTAATGAGTACAAACAGTAAAAATTTTCTGTTCCCTGTAAGAAATCCGCATAACTTACTTAAATCGGATTAATTGTAATCGTATCAATGGATTAATTAAATGGCAATGAAATAGAAATAAGCCTTGTTTAAAATCCAATGCTTGTCGCTCTAATTTGTAGGTAAGGGTCTATTTGGAAAAGACTTGAAATATAAAAAGTTCTGTCGTTTCTGAAGTGATTAGTTACCCGATTGATGATTTCCTACTTGACTACAACTGAAATAAGAAAGGTTTCTTCGTGTCATTTGCTGTAAATACAACCAAATTAGTTTGATTTACCTGTCCTTTTACGACCCTAAGCAGTGAATATAATTTTGTGCTAAAGCGTAAATTTAAGGGCGACCCATAATAATAAAAAAAAATATTATTGGGGAGAGGTCTTTGGCCCCTGAAAATACCCTATTCCTACGTTGTTTGGGCTTATGAACGCGATGGTGATAACCGTTTGTCGATCCGACCTTCCGTTCGGGAGTTGTTACGGATGGACAGGACAAACGGAGTAGCTACTTTGGTCGCTAAAAAAAAAGCAAACCAAGAATATTTATTAATTGCTGTTTTTATAGTAATTTAAAATTCTTGAAATGGTTAGTGCGTTAATTGAATAGTTTTGTTAATTTTATTTTTTATATTGTCAGGCTTTATTTCGATGAAAATGTCGGACTGGCGTTAGAAATAGGATGTTCTTTTTAAGAGGTGTCTCTGATTGCTCCAGTTCTTAAGCAATTTCTAATTTCATCATGTGTAGATTATTTCTGTACAGTTATGACGGGATAGAAGATAAATTAGATAAAATTTCATTGAAAAGATTTCACCAATAATGTTGAGGATGTAACTGAACAAATTACATCAAATATATATATTATTTCTTTAGTTATTTTTTGAAATACATATTGTTTAAAATAGACAGACACAACTATATATCTTGATTGTACTCTTAAAAATACAGATATTGAAAATGTCAATATTAAGAATATTGTTATTTAATAAAAACTAAGTTATTAACAATACCTTTATCACTATGTAAAAAGAAGAAAGTGCTTTAAAGTTTTTAATTTGCTAGGTGTATTTATTATAATTTATTATCAACATTATTTTATTTATATTTCTTTTATTATCACTGTTTAATTTAGTTATTCGTAACTGACTGATCGACTGTAGTTCTCGTATTTTCAAGTGACCTTGAAGATTTTTTTTTTCCCTCCAGCCAAGGTTACTTACTGTGTCTGGTTTCCGTTTCGTGCTTCTCGTTATTCATTCATTCATTATTGGACTTCTTTTTTTTTTTCCCCCATCCGGAAGATGTGAGACTTTTTCTTTCCCGGGATTAATAAATCAAATAAGCGTCTAGTAGATAAGATCTAATGGCTTTGCTTCTTTTGCGTTAACTTAGTTTGCTTCTTTCCGACGGTTTAAGGGCCAGTTTCCGGAATAAGTGCGGACATTATTAAACGATTCAGCCAATTGCTCTCGATGGCTTTAGACAATTGCTGCTAAAAATGAAAGCGCTTTTTGTAGGTTAGACTTTTAATGTAGAGACGTTTAAAGAAGGGAAGAGTTTTACAAAAAAAGAAGATCTTCTACAGAAGCCAATAAAAAAGTCTCATTTCTCAATATTCTATTGATGAATTTGACGAAAAGCGTGACAAAATTCAAACAGTAGAGGAAAGTTCTCCAAATTTTGAAAGTATCTTTCTTTCTTCTATAATTTGCCCTCTTTTTTTTTTTTTTCCAACAGTCCTTCAGTTCGCTTTCCTTTTGTTGCTGAAATGTTGGTCCCTTCCTTCTGGGCTTAATAGTGGACACTAAAAGCGCTCATGTGTTTCTGATTTAAATGATAACCAAAAATATGGTCTCTACAAAAGTTACAGTCGATTGTGTTCAATCTTGTTTCTTGCTGTAAATCCGTCTTTTGAATGTAATTTATCCAGTTTGTTACAAATGATAAAAGAGTAGTTGCTCAGACTAATTAGAAAGGAAGGCCGTGGTGCGGATAGAAACTGATGAACGTGGCACCGCTGGGACACAAGGACATCTCAGCAGAGTACCTTCAAATTAGATTTTTCCTTGCAGAAAGTTTAGAAGGTGGAGCTTTGTTTTAATAGTAACGATTAACTCTATAATTTAATAGATATTTTTTTTTAGAATTTGTATATTTTTTAAATTAAAGCTACATTTCTTATGACGGCTTGAATTGCTGTTCAAGGTAAATTTCTTCCTAAATAATTCCGTATTACATTGTGTTAAAAAAACAGTTTTATGTAGTTTTACTAATACCTAGTAAATAGCTCCTAAATTTCGTTCAGGTTATTGGTTCATTGCTTCAGAGCGCTTTTGAGTTCAGAGCCATTTTTTTTTTTTTTTTTTTTTTTGCATTCAACCTGTGTTTTCGAGTTGGCCTTGAAACTCCCTTAGATGATGCAAACATTGAAATTCACTTAATTCAGTGGTGATTTGTAATTGTCACATGATTCCATGTAATTGTGGAAACCTCGTTTCTATCAAAGATCGATGATGTCACAAAAAGACTGTAGACGAATGGTGTCGTAAGAGTACCTTGCAATAAACGTTTTATGTATTTTCTACGTTTAACAATGTTATTTTTAAAAATAAATTATTTTATTGAAATGATAAAAAAAAATACTAAAGTTGATAATTAAAATATATATTATTATTTTATAAATATATATACAATTTTTTTTTATTTTTTTTTAGTTTTAGGATCTACCTGTCTTTTTAATACTTTTTTCCTCTATAAAAAGTGAGAAGTTTTTAAATAGAAATGGGGGAAAAAAAGAAATCGAGCAATTAACTTAAAAATAGGACAAACTGTGGTTTTATAATCGTAATAAATGATCGTGTCTCCTTCCTTTAGCTATAAAATGCGTTTGTGGTCAGTTTGAATATCGTGGAAATGAATTGTCTAAAAATTGAATCTGATTTATAGCCAAACGAAAGACAGAAAAGCTTGTGAGAATTTGGAAGCACAGTTCGTATTACAGCTGGTCTTTTATTTCAAAAGTTGATTACATTTTTAGAAATTTGCTATCGAAACACTAGGTAATATAAAGAGGCTGTTTCACCTGGGAATGCTTTTAATAGAGGCACAGGTGTAGTGAGGGTTCGCTCGAGACAAATGCAGGGCACGACTAAGCCAGAACAAATATCAAAAAAGATAAGGCAGCTGAAATTATTACTAATTGTAACTCATTTGGTGGGTTTTTTTTTTTCCATTTTCTGCTTTTTATTTGGCTATGGGTAGCAGTGATTTTTCATTTCTTCGTTTCTTTGATGAGTCATTTTGACAACGTGTTCTCTTTAATGACGTCATCAGAGCTAAAGGTTGATCTTGATTTTTGGGTCCACAAAAGAAAGAACGAATGTGTTGAAAGAAACACGAGAAGATAAGAAAAACTTATTCGTAGCTTTGTCTTTTATACGTCTTCTTAAATAAAGAAGGAAATAACGGTAGAAAATGTAAAACTTCATATTTTTTTATTGTCTTATGTTTATAATATATTATACTTTGATTATTATTATAATTAAAAGAATTATAGAGCTTTGGGATCCCAGTTGGCGTTCGTGCCCCACATCACGACGCCCGTAATTACAGATATATATATAAAAAAATATTTGAAATATAATACATAACTGATATTGTGTTATAACGTTCATTAAGGTTCTATCAAGAAAATTGTTTATATATATATATATATATATATATATCGAATGGCCAAACTCGAATGATGCATAATTTCGAGTTTAGCGAAGCAAAGATTTCAATTAATCATTTGCAATTTAGAAAATTTAGAGCGTAAAGAATATAAGAATAAAATTAACTTATATTACTAAACATATAACTAAGCCGGACAGATTTCTGAAATATAAATTACCAAATAATTTCAAAAATCTGTTTCTGCGAATGTATCGGCTTCGAATATAACATTCACTTCATCAGCGGCATCTGGTGTTAAATTTTGAAACTAAAATAAATTTGGAAGTCACAAAAGCGCATTAATTTAAGATATATATATATATATATATTTTGTTAGAAAAACGAAGTGTTTTGAGAGCAGATGAAGGTAGTTTCTCCACTGATAAAGTTAATCTGTATTGAGTGATGAAATCAGACTCGTTAGGGAAGAGCTTTAAAAAGTTTCTATCTAGGGTGATTTCATTCTCATCCGATCAGAAAGAAGAATTCACAATTTGACCATATTTAGGTTTTCACGATTTGATGTAAAAAAAAAAAATAATAATAATAATAATAAAAATAATACTTTTTGATTTGCTGGAGTAATATTAGGAAACCTTTTAATTCCTTATTATCTGAAATTACTTCTTTTAAAAGGGATATTAAGAATATAGAAGTGGAGAGTAAACGTGATTAAATGTAAATTAATATTATATCTTTGTGACATCCATTACTATGATTGTTAAAAAAAAAAAAAACAACAACAAAAAAAACATGTGAACAGATGTCGAATTTGTTGTTACTGTATAGCTACACCAATGTCCTAAAAGCTATACAAAGCTTGTGGCAAAAGTTGTAAAAACAAAGTCAGGATAAGGGTTTGAAGATAGGAAAAAACGTCAAAAAGTTGAAATTTCTATCGGCCGTCATTTTGGAACAGTTAATCCGATTTGGCTGAAATACAATATTAGAAGTGGGACATAACCTGAAAGTTGTGATTTAGATAACTTCCGTAAATTTTGGGCTTTTCAGCGAAGGAAAGAGCATTAAAGGAAGAAAGGCATAGGTTGTAAATTACTCCCAACATCCCAAAAGATCCCAAAAGATCCGCAATTGAGCAAATGGTGGCTTCGATTTCTTCGCGTGCATTAATTATGTTCTCTGAACTCTTAATAATTTTAACTTAAGGGGGAATCTATGAAGTTAATTATATGAATATCATTATACATTTTAGAACTAAATATGATCCTTATAAATGTAATGTTAATTAAATATATGATAGATAATGTAGGTTTGCTTCATTAGTTTATTTACTAAGCTGCCATGTATCGTCCTCCTTGAATATTGAGAAGCACTGTTATAAAGTAGTTAGGGGAATTCAGATAAAGAAAAAAAAGACAACGAAAATGCAGTATTTCTGATTAGAACCGAATGACCATTGATGGCCTGAATTGGATTTTAATATTCTTGTATTTCTCAGCACAAACTAAATACAACATGTGTGAAATTTGAGGCGACTTGTTTTTAAAGAGAAAGTTATTAGTAACAATGGATGAGACCAAATTATTTACAAGTGACATCCTGGAACAGCTGTTTCACACTCGTTGGCGATCATAAGCCAGAAGTCACAGTAAATAACAAGGTCTCCATACTGAGGCTAGTGTGAAGCGCAGTGGTGTTAATTAAGTTAATAGTGTTAATTAATTAATTAAGAAAGTTATTAATTTGATCTTCAAATGAGTAAATTGACAGAAACTATTGAAAACTTATTTGGGAATTAGGGGGAGGGTTTCTTGAGTAATTGACGACTTCACTCAGAAAGAATTGGATAGTCAGGGTTTGTTCTTAAATAGATCAACAACATTAATCAGAAACACCTACGAGTGATTCCTCGGTTTCCTTAATGTTATTGTGTATTTTCCAAAAGAAAATTTCTCCCTACCTGAACAGATGACGCCTGGACCTTGTGATAAACACCGATCAGAGATCATAGATGATGAATGTACACTGACTGCTCAATTGAAAGTGGACACCTGTGGTATGGAACAGACGCTTTATTTACAGCGTATCTAATAGCGCGTACTGTAGGCTTTGCCCTATAAGCACAGCGTCCACACGCCATGGCATGCTCTCCACCAGTTTCTGATAGCAAGCAACCGGTATTTTTGTCCACTCCTCCTTCAAAGCCTACATAAGTTGGATGCTTGTTTGCGGTCGCATCGGACGCGCACGTATCCGGCGCTCCAATTCATCCCACAGATGTTCGATCGGGTTGAGGTCCGGACTCTGGGCGGGCCACTGAAGTTGCTGAACATTATTCTCCGGAAACCAGGCGCTGACAACACGGGCCTTATGGCACGGTGCATTGTCGTGCTGGAACACAAATAACCCTTCACCGAACTGCAATCACAACGTAGGAAGCATGGAATCATCTAGAACGTCCAGATACTGTGTGGATGCCATGTTCCCCTCGATCACAATCAACGGACCACGTCCAACCAGCAGAACACCATCACACCACCACCGCCAAACTTCACTGTTGGCATGACACACTCAGCTAGCAGCCGCTCCCCTGGCAAACGCCACACCCAGATAAGCCATCCAATCGGTAGAGTGTGAAGCGTGATTCGTCGCTCTACATAATGTTCTTCCAGCGGTCCATCGACCAAGACCGTCGCTCTTTACACCAGGCCACACGACGCTGGGTGTTTACAAGAGTGATGTTAGGCTTGTGGGCAGCAGCCCAACTGGTGTACCCTAAGGCATGGAGCTCCCGAGGAATCGTCATGGTACTGACAGTTGTTCCCGTTGCCTGCTGGAAGTCCTGCCGCCGTTGTTCCACTGGAACAGCCCTGTTCTGCCGCTTCAGGCCCCTCCTGTCTCTATCGGTCAGCATGCGGGCTCGGCCACTTCCATGACGTCGTGTTTCCACTTCGTGATAATAGCATCCACGATCGACTTTGGCAGGCTCAGTGTCGCTCCTCGCGCACACTGGCCACTAACGTGGCAGCCTATGACTACTACTCGTTAAAAATCGCTCAGCTGCTTTGATGGTGGCATTTTACCTCAGCACGTGGTTAGACTCCAACTAGCACATGATCGTGTTGTTTTTAAAACGAATATATTCAAATTATTGCCAGAATTTGTATGGGTTGACATACGGCAGGTATCCACTTTCAATTGCGTAGTCAGTGTAACTGCTATTCAAATTCTCCTTATTACGATATACTGTATATACATACAGTATCTATTATTTCCACTTTTTGACGATTTTCCCTATTTTTAAAAGCTTATAGTCACTTTGTTTTTAGAGCTTTCGTCACAAACTTTTCACAGCTTTTGAGGCATTGATTGAATTACAAATATGTATAAAAAAATTTGAAATCTTTTCAGGGTTTTTAGGGGGCGGGCCTTAGAAGTAGGCACGACCTCAAAAGTTGTAATGTGGATAACTGCCGTAAATTTTGATCTTTTGAGCTGAAACTTACATGATTACTAGATACCCTTAAAGACTCGGCTGGTATTGTATTTCAACTAAATCGGATCAGCCGTTCCAAAATAGAGTCCGATAGAAATTTCAATTTTTTTTGACGTTTTTCCTTTCTTCAAATCCTTATCCTGACGTTATTTTTACAGCTTTTGCCACAAACTTTGTACAGCTTTTAGGGCATTGGTGTAACTACAAATAAGTAACAACAAAGTCGACATCTGCTCACGGGTTTTTAGGGGGCGGAGCTTAGAAGTGGGACGTAACCTCAAAGTTGTGATTTAAATAACTTGCGTAAATTTTGGGCTTTTCAGCTAAAATTAAGCTTGACTTCGGATGACTGAATATTAAACTTTATTATTTAAGATGTTTTTAACAAATACTATTCACAAATCTCAAGGTGGTTGACCTTTGGGAAATACGCGGTAGATGCTCGATAGAGATGTTTTTATTTATCAGTTGATTATTTTTTTTTTTTTGTTATCAGAGATAATGGAAATTTTTTTCGTTTAAAAAAATATATATATTTACTTGATTTCATGACAGAAGATTAAAAGCGATAGCCATCTAAATCTCCCTATGTCTGTAAATGAATTGTCAGTTGTTGGATAGCAGATTTGGAGTTGCAATGTTTATATCATTCTTGAATTTTCTTTTGCTACAAATTACGCTTGTAAATGGAGATAAGAAGAAGCTTTTTTTTTTTTTTTTTAAACACTAACTTTATATTTATGTAGTCATTTATTATGTAGTACAGTAGACTCTCGATATGTCGAAGTCGAAGGGACGCTAAAAGAAATTCGAGATAATAATGTCTTAACCAAAACATAAAATTTCACGTAAAAACACAAGATACGGAATAATATTCGAAAAATTAGAGTCTTGATAGATGAGAATAAGTATAAATATGTAATGATAGTTGACAATAAGTCTAAATACAGCAATGATAATTTTAATTTTAAAAGTAGTCGAAAATAATTATACTACATTGAAAAGAATTAGTAAATACAATGAATTTACATTGCTAGAATTTCTTAAAAAAGTTCAATATCGTGACCTGACGTCATCTCTATTCACTGACACGTTTTATAACTTCCCTAACGCTTTTCGCGCACTAACTTAACCATACGCAGTAATTCCTGAACAATTTAGAACAACACGTCTAAGCAATGTTCAAAATTGCTATAACTAGGGGGTTTAAACGGAGGGGGGGGGGGGCAACTTTCTTCAAAGCGCCATGTATGCAACTGCAGGTGACATTTGGAACTACAAAAATATTGTTGTGCATTATAATGTCTCATAAGAACCTGGAGGCAAAAACTAGAAGTATGGGGTGTAAACGGGAGGATGGTGAGGAGAGGGGCAAACATTAATGAAGGATACTTCTACGGGGTTTTGGGGATAGATATAGATTTGTAATGATTATATGAGTTTTCATAAACTGGGGAATGTTTGAAGTGATAGGGGTGTGGAGAAGAGGAGAAATGGGTGGGTGGTAAGTCTTGTATTCTCCGATGTAGATATTAATTTCATATCTAGAGATCTCGAGTTACAAAATTCAAATATAACGTCACTTTGTACCTTTCACGTGATTTTTATATCTATTGGGAAAGTTTCGAAGTGATCTCACAATTCCAATTTCTTCCTCATCCCCGTATGAAGAACAGGGATTTTGCTAGTTCAGTTATAATTTAACAATAGAATCAATAAAAACGGATTGTTAATTTGAATGTGAATGACAGCAACGTCAGTGCTCGTTACCCATTGACCTCATACAGTCAATCGTTCTTAGTAACACTGCAAATGACATAAAAGGCTAATAAGGATAATAACAGTATTAATTTATCTTCATTTCTTTTCCTATTCTAAAGTCAATAACTTTAAAATTTTAATGAAAGATTGTCGATTGTTGTATTCCTTACGCGAAAGTAATGTTCGCCTTGAATAGCATTTTGTATTTGCTAAAAGTAATTGTTGTTTGCCTTTGAATTCAACTTGTTAGTTTAATGAAAGAAATCTGCTATAAAGATTATTACTTTTCAATATGACTTTAACGCCATACAGTTCCTTAAATTCTGATATTCGAGAATTTCCTAGTTCTAGTCCATCTTCTAAGTAAAGACACTGTCATATTGCAATGTTTATCACCAGTATATATATTCTATTTAAATAATCCTATATATATAAATAAAATTTGATATCAAAGTTCGAACCAAGAGGATACAGAAAATAACAACCTAGATATGTTATCTGTTGTTTTTCTATTTTAAGATTAAAAGAACGAGCTTTGTTCTTTCCACCAATCCTACGTCTAATATTTGTAATTGTATCCCAGGAACTTGTTTAGGATCAGCTTTTTCCTTTTTGGTTATTTCTGCTGGGTTTTTGTATTCCTGAATACAAATGACTCAGCACTGCTGTTTGCCAAGTATCTTTCGTCCATTTTCATCCAGAAATATAGAAATACCTTTTTGTGCGGAAAGTAAATGATGATTTCTATTGGACGAGTATTTCTGTTATGTTCAAGTAATAGCTTCGCATGTAGCTAAAAAGTACCTAACTGTTACTTGTCTGGTTTTGATTCTTGATAATTTTTTTCTGATCCCCAGCGCTTATGAGACGTGAGCAAGATTTAAAAGCTGAAGGTGACCTATGACTGAGGTGCCTTCAATTCAGGACCTTCTTCCCTAAGCCTTAGGCGCGCATCTGCTTGTTTTGCAGCTCAAACCGCAGGATTGTGAAGGGGATAAGTTAATTAGGGGATCCGGAGGGTCTTCACTTGACTCCCAAAATGAAACAGAACCCATTTTCTGGGTTTCAGTAAAAAGCCCGGAGCAAAACCACTCACAATAGGAGCGATCAGCGCACTGCTGGAGGCATGCAATAAAGGAGTATTTCCCCTACAATCCTGCGGTTTGAGCTGCAAAGAAAGTAGGTGCGCGCCTAGGCTAATAGTAGCATCTTCGTTTTTTCAGTTTTAGTTTTTCTTAAATTAATATTGAGATTATGAAAGAATGTGCCTCAGTTGCCGCGCCAGCATGGTCGAGCGGTCTCAGGCGTCGGTCTGCCGTGAGGCCAGTGTGCTGGCGTCCGGGTTCAAATCCCGGTTGTGAGCATGGATGTTTCAATTTCCTTTCCTGTGTTGTAAAGCCTCTTCTTCACTTTCCCTTCGGTCTGACGTCATTCCGTAATGGCGTCCTAGAGAAGGCAACGGGAATCCACTCTAGTATCTGTTCCCAAGAATAAGTTACGGTTTCTCCTAGGGGTCGCCCTTCGGGGGTCACTAGGGTCCGTGAACTTTCAACCGATCTACGGATTGAAGTACTGTGTATGTATGTATGTATGTGCCTCAGTTTAATGTTTAACATTTTACATATTAATGAATAAAACCGATTAAATCCGATTTATTGACTTAAAAAAAGGAGCCTATTGTTCGAAATAAAGTAAGTGGTTTTGTGATTTTGAAACAAGCTCTGAATTTTCCTTGATGTTGTAGTGAGGGATGATATGAATTATTGAATGACAGAAAGAAAGAAGAAATGATGTCGTAAAATTTTGAAACTAGTCTGAAACAATGACTATGGATCATTTTCATAATAACCAGAATAATAATAACAATCAGAAACATTACTGGTATCATAAAGTACGGTGTTAAACGTGTAGAACTGTTCCTGGGAAACTACAGATGGTAAATGTTTTACCCCTTGGTGCAAACTGTTAGGCAATTTTATTTTATATGAAAGTTAACTAAAAAGTGGTCTTTGTAGATATATTTAATAATTTTTTCCTACTTTTCTCAAATAAAATATTATTTTTATTTAATCAAACATGAAATCAAGAAAAAAATTTAAAAATAAAGATTAACGTAACTTTTCGTTTATTCAAAATTTACAATTATTTTTTGAGAGATTATTACAGGAATAATTTTCTTCACGTTAAATGATTTTTCATTGACTTGAGTTTTTTTTTTTCCAACGACGGTTTTAGGATCAAGCAAACAGCTGCTGGCTTTTGTTCGTATTTTAATTTCCCGCTTTATTTTACTAATAATTAACAGGAATTCGAATTAAAAAGGGGAAGGAAAGGAATTGCATTTCAAAATGAATGAATAATTTTTCAACAATAGTAAATTAATTCTCCCCTTCCTGAAGTTCTTTTATTCGGTATAATTTATCCTTTCCTTCCCTCTCATACAATCGAGGCTTCGCTTGGAATTGTGGGAAGGATTTTGTTTCTCTTCAATTTTATTCGTGGATTGAATTTACAGAAAAATAGCTCCAACCTCAATTTCTGTGGTTTGCGGAGGTTAGTGTTTTTAGTTTCATTTTTTTTATCCTATTGTAGTGATTGAAATGTAATGACAACATTCCTTTGTAATTGAAAATTTGAATTTTAATTCACGACAATTTAAATAGATTATTGTAGTACCGGAAGAGTGATTTATTATATTCGAAGCATTTCTTTGCTATTCGGGCTTATGTAATTTCTTTCCCTATAAATGTGTTTGCAAATTGTTTCTTATGTATTTTTTTTCCTAAAACCTAGTAAATTTTTATAAGGTAATTTTTGTAATTTTGAATCTGAAATCCTGTCATTACTGCTTTGTAAGGTAATTTCCTCAGGAGGTTATCTTTCTACAATGTTTCTCCCTAGAGGAATATGTTTTTTTAATTGTCAAATACCTGTTGTTTACTACGTTGAAGAATAATTTTTTTGTATAAATACATTACATTAATTCACAAACAAAAAGTAATACTGTTTATAATTTTAAAATTATTCAACCGCCAAGAATAGGATGAATGTCGAGAAATTAATTCGTGTCATGGCACGTTAAGAAAAGGCCCCCTTTTATGTGAGGGTATTTTGTCTATCCCAAATAGCCATCGTAAAACAGTTGAATTTGCTGAAAATGATAAATCGTATCTCTACTAGGAATAGAAATATGTAAACCAAGGGGCATTGCTAAGGAGTATATAAGTAAAAACAAATGTATCTAATTCAGTACTAAGGATTGAACGCAAGCTACATTCTGATCATTGTGGAAGCATACAAAAAAAAAAATATTATACAATTACTCTTTAAGAAATATTAAAATAATATTGCTTGATTACTTTTTCTTTTTTCTTCCATAATTTTGTTAAATTATTCCATTACTCAAAGGTGATGGGTTTGATTCCCCTCCAACTGCTACTAAGGGGCCGTCCATTAATTACGTGAGGTGTTTTTTTTTTTTTTAAATTTGGACTCCCCCCCCCCCCCCCTTGGTGAGATTTGATGAGATATGGTGGGACCCCCCCCCCTGCCTCACGTGAGATTTCAAAAAGTCAATATTACAAAATGTTGTAATCTGTTATAATACGTATATTCTCTGAATGAAGAAGTTGACGTGAGAATTTCGTTGACCCCCTCCCCCTTTTAACCTCACGTAATTAATGGACGACCCCTGTAGAGTGACTTCTTTCGAAATTAAACAAATAGGAAAAAAGAAGAATAATTTCAAAATGGGATTTGTCTCATTATGTAGGAGTTAGGAGCGGTTACACAATTCTGCCACATGTCCTCATAATCTCCCATCTGAAGTATCGGAGGAAATGTTATACAACAAGTCTGTTTCATAAAAGATCAGTGTTGGCGAATGTTTCTTTTTTATTACGAAAGAACGAAAAAAAAATGTAAAACGTAAAATTTTATTATTCTCTTCCTCCATTAGTAGGATTGGATCATGAAATATCTATTAAGCATCATAAGCCAAAAGGAAATAGGAGAAAAATATATAGAAGAAAGATATCAAACAGAAGAAGTCTTACAAGAACTGAAAGAAGCCTTTATCTTCAATTTGTTGAATTTGGTATTTCACTACAAATTTTCATACGTAAACTTGTTTCAAGTGAAAAAGAAAATGGCTTCAAAATTCGAATCAACAGCAATAGGCAAAATAGAATAAAAATAATCCGTTAATTACAAATATCCGTCAAAATCATACACGACGTTTGAGCGAAACCAGCAACAGATCTCAGCAACTGAGTGGTTTTCTGTATTAATGCGATCGGGTGCTTGCTTGGATAATATTTTTTCTTTTTTTCTGTGTTAATCTCTTCTAAAGGTAGGATCAGACTGCCTCCTATTGTGCAAATCGGGCAACTATTTGTTCGGCAAAATAGACTACTTTTGCACCATTTTTTCAATGGCGAAGCTGAATCCAGTTCCATACAAAAGCAGTTGTCCAGCAAGCGACATTTGGTTTTGCTAATCCCATTTCTCATTCTGAGTTTTATATAAATGTGTTTAAAAAATCTTAGGAATCTGAAGGTGTTAAGAATTTAGAAATGCCAGTTTATCAAGCGCTTTAAATAATAGGATAGGACCTACGTCGTCTCCTTCAAAAAAAACTCACTAGAATCTTGAAAGAAAGAAAAATTAAATAAGTTAATTATGTTTCAGAATTTCAAAACGAAAAACTAATTGTAGATTGGCTGCAGTTTTTCAAATTGAAAATATCAAAAACTTTGATTGCTGTAAAGTTTTTGTAACGGCAATAAAATTTGCTGCTGAATCTTAGCCGAGTCATTCTGTATTTATAGAATAAAACACAAGTGATTACTAGTAACTATTGTTGCAATTCTTGTTTCTCTGTGTCTTGCGGGAACACATTCCTCATCTCGAAGAAAATCACAAACTCCGTAATAAATAGTTCTTGATGTGTCAATTTATGGCAGTGCTCAACAGTAGCGTATATTGACTTTTCGTGTTTCAATTTATTGAATTTGTGCCAACATCAATGGAATGAAGGTGAAAGATTGTCCCTGGCATCATTCTACAACATAAAAGTCTGTATAATGTGGTTACTACTAAACATTACGGTATTAACAACAAAAAAGAAAAAAGGGTGTCTTTCCTTCGTTCAATTTTAGTAGAAATGTAGAACTATTATTGCATTTTGTGAAGGAACAGTGTGAGATGAAATTAATGAAACACTCGCCCGTTGATATTGTTATGCCAGTCTGAAGTTGTTTTTCATCACATAGAAGTACTTTGAACAAGGACCTATCACTGACGAAAGAACAGTTAATCTCACTACAGAAAAGAGTCTGCTGTGACGGTGTCCCTTGGCAGTAGCCAATTTACGAGATACACATTTATATGCAAGATTGCAGTGGGTTCTTGTATTTGTTACCTGTGGCCATCACTGTATCTAGATAAGAAGGGAAGATCTTTCCTGGATACAATGACAAACCTCTTGGATGTAGAAAATCTTCGTCGTTAGGCCTTATATTATTGTGGTCAAATTACATCTTGAATCAATGATAATGATTCCCTTCCTGAAAGAACCACGAGAGAGTAATGGTCTTCTAAGCATGGATTCATCTGACAGGTGATGTAACAGCAACTACCTCAATGTACAATGGATTTTCCATACCACCACTCTTTCCCACTTGTAGGCGCTTACATCTGAAGGTTAATCGTGTCCACATCTTACTATAAGTGGAGACAGCGTTGGAGGTAGCGATCATCAACGAACGAATCTTTTAGTTGTGTTTGAAGGAGGGAAGAACTCTGTTTTTAAAAAGATGTCCCTCTTGTACTCCGACGGCGAATGTTTTCGTTTACATTCGAACAGTCGTGTTTGTCATCTCAGAGCTAGATCCATATTGAACTCGAATGGAATGGGGATACCATGTTTGTGGACGTTGCCCAATTTTGTTTAAGAAAATGTCTTACAAGAGTCAGCAGTGTACTGTCGTTGAAGTTTCAGCTTCTTAGGATAAATAGTATTTAAGGATCAGGTCTGGAAATATATACAAGTTATATACATATATATTTGGATGGATACGGCCAACCATACTGGCACTATTTACAGTTTAAAAATATATAAAAACATTAAAATTCACAACAGTTTGAAGTCCTCATGTCCTCTTTTAGGACCCCTTATCAAGTGGTAATAGATTTCCATCGGCCGAAAGCATTTGAAACTGTTGGGAATTTTAATATATTGTTATATATATTTTAATCTACAAATAGTGCAAGTATGATTGGCCATATCCATCTGAATTTTAAACTGAACGTAAAAACTTTTTAATTATATATACTTCGGGGCAGAAAAATCGCACAGTTGCATTTTTGTACTTTTTTTGTATTTTCCTCGCGATTCGCAAATTTTTTTTTAATCAAACTAATGTCAATTTAAAGATCGTTTCATCACCTATCCAATGATACCACTTAAGTGGGTATTGTCCCTTCAAAACCAAGACTATAACAACAAGAGAACGCAACACCCTGAAAACACCCTTTCCAGGTAGCGCTTCTGCAAGATTTGCCGCAGCAATAAAGGGTTAATTGTAGGAAATACCGCAATATGCGCATATCAGCGCTGAGCCTGACAGGAATTCTCGCAAAAAACATCTGCAGTCATCACAAGAAAATGGATACCTCACCTGAAGAAGCTGCTCAAATTGTTGCTCTACTCGAAGCAGGGCAAAATCAAAGTCAAGTGGCCCGTCAATTGCACGTGAGCCGGTACGCCATACGACATATATACCAGAGATATCAGGAGACTGGTGGATACGTATCGCGACAAGGATCTGGCCGCCATCGTGCTACTTCTCAGCGGGATGATTGCTTTCTTGTCACGAGTTCATTGCGAAATCGGCACTTAACTGCAGTTGAACTGGGACAGCAACTTCAAGAAGCTTGCAATGTCACTGTTAGTTGGTGGACAGCAAGAAGAAGGCTCTCCGAAGATCTGACTGCACACATACCAGCAATCTGCCCGAAATTACTACAGCCTACCGACAAGCCCGTCTCCAGTTTGCTGTATACAGAGCATATATACTGGACATTAGACCAATAGAGGGATGTCCTGTTCTCAGACGAATGCAGGATTTTCATATATGGCAACGATGCATGTGGAAGGGTCTATAGAAGACCTTCAGAACGAATCGCTCCGTGCTGTATCAGCGAACGAGTCCCACATGGCTAGGGTTCAAGCATTTTCTGGGGAGGAATTTCTATGGAAGCGAAAACTGAGATTGTTTTCATTGCCGGGCTGGGTGGCGGCTCTCGAATACGAGGACTGACGTCCCAACGTTACATAGAGGAAGTACTGGAGGAGCACGTCATGGCATTTGCATGGTTTATTGGCGACAACTTCCTGTTTATGCACGACAATGCCAGACCTCACACTGCAGCAATTGTACGCCAATACATGCAAGACGTGAATATTCCGGTTATGGATTGGCCAGCTCATAGCCCCGATCTCAATCCGATTGAGCATTTGTGCGACGAGCTAAAGCGAAGAGTTCGGGCAAGTAGAGTGCCTCCTTTGAGTCTTCAAGAGCTGCAACTCGCAATTTGTGAGGAGTGGGAAGCCATACCGCAAGATGTTATCATCACATTGATAACCTCGATGCAAAATCGAATGAGGGCCGTAATTAAGGCTAGAGGAGGTAATACCCGTTATTAATAAAGATTGTTTTATAAATGTTTTGTATTGAATTTTGTTTTAATCACCACTTCCTAGGCTGTAAGAAAACGACCTTTTCCTAGTGGGCTAGGCGATTCCTCCAAACCGCAGTCTAAAAAAACAATTGCGAATCGCGAGGAAAAGTAAACAAATGCAACTGTGCGATTTTTCTGCTCTCAATTGTATATTTGATTTAAAATTACTTTAAGATTTCTTTATTTTTTTTTTTCAAACTCGTAAGAATCGAAGCATCAGTGGTCTGAGATCTCTCAGTAGAAAGAAATAAAAATATTACTTATATACGGGTTTGAGAAACTTACTTTATAAAATAATAACAATAGTTATTTTCATATGTATTTAGTACTTTTTTTAAAATTTAAAAATCTTAATTATAATCCGACTGTATCATAGAAAGCAACAAAAAAAAATATTATTATTCATATCCTATATGAACTTGAATTTTAAAACATTCTAGAAATAGATCTAGTAACGTTATTTGTGTGATCAAAAATTAGATTCAACTTATAGAGCGTAGTTTGCTTCCACAAATGAACTTTGTAAATCAACATTTTAATAGACAGGGATTTGATCTTTTTTTTAAAACTAAAGATTAATTGAACTTTGATCATTTTCTCACTCGTTAATAACGAAGAAAAGAAGAAGTTAAATAAAAGAGGATCAACAGATCGGAAGCGTAGTAAAAGGAAATAAGACACAATGAAAATGAAACATTGTATAAATAGTTCATGTGCCAGCAGTGCGCAGGCCTCAGTGAATTTTTTTAAAGCATAAAAATTCAAACTGAGCATTTGAATTAATAATTACAATGAGTGAGATCAAATAATTTGTTCTCACCCATTGTTATTAAAAAAGGATCATCTCACAACAAGAATCTCCTCATTGGAACTGTTGGGAAGATAACACGTGAATGAGTCAGTTAACAATGACTGATATAATTATTCTAGAAAGTTCCCACGACTTAAGAAAGATTAAACTTCATTTGACGTCAAAATTGATAATTAGAATTTAAACAACTTCGGAAGGATTTTCCTCAATTGAGAAATATCTTCCTTACCTCAACAAAAATCCTTACAACAGGTAATTGGTGTGAATTCTTTGCTAATTGAATCTTCTCTTTAATTAATTAATTAGCATTGTGAAGGATTTTGAAATCTATATTTTCCTTAACAGCTTATTTTTCTTTTTTTAAAGAGAAAATAATAGGAAAGTGCGTCTCTTTTATGGATTCTGCTGCTACAAATAGAGAGGGGTTTTTATTTTTCAATTTCTGAAAATAATTAATGAGATCCAAGCTCGCGCATACTTTATGATGATTAATGAGTGCATTAATGTCCTTTGTTTCAATAGAAATCCGTTGTTTCGGTGCTAATGCTTTTTTTTTAATGACCTTCTCGTACAAATTCTCGACAAGGACCCACACGGGGAAAACCAGCGCTGTTTGTCCATAATTGTGCATGCCAGTTTCCCAGAAGACTCCTCCAGAGGTTCACAAGTTATTGGGAGAAGAGGTTATGTACAAACTGATTTGACGAGGAAACTAAAAATTACAGGTCTAAAGTGATGGATTTTATAAATAATTTGGACCTAAATAAGTAAACAACGAGAATAAATAAATATTGCGAATGAACAGATAAAAAAAGGGACCGAATGGATGTTTTAGAGGACAGATGGATGCTTACGATTAGCAGCTTGAAATGAGATCCAGCCCGGACCAATACTAGCCAGCGCCTCATAGGACAGGCCTTGGTTTATTTTGTCATTCTTTTCAAATCTATTAGTACAAAATTGTATCACAAATGCAGAGGATTTTCGAAGAGCTATTTTCCTGTACAGTTGTCGATCAGATAATATGAATATATTTCACTGTGAAATATCAAAACACCGAAAAGAAATATGTAAAAATATATTTTATGTTTAGGAATGACTCTCATTAAAGACAGAAAAGAGCCTTTTTTAAAGCAGCCTCATTGTAATAAACCAATTAAATGGGAGCAGCCAAGCAAATAAAGATTGGAAGATAAAACATTTTCCTCATTGATTGAAGGTATTCCAGTGCTGTATTTCTTGAAACCCCGTGGAGGAGGCTAGGCTCGATCACGTGTCTGACGATAATTGTTAAGATACGTTTGGTAAATTATAAATTGAATTCTTCCGCAGTTACGAAACCGGATTGAATGTACATACACGTGTTTCTAAGATCTTACGTATTCTAAAATAAAGTAATAATGTATAAATAATAATAATAAAAGTCAGATTATTATTATTATTTTTTTATTAATTTCCGGCCGAATCTGTTCCTTAAATCCGTTTAAGTTCATTGTGAGCTTCGAGAGTTCAGGAAATGGTAGAAACAGACCAAATGTAAAGTGGTTTTTATGTAACAACCCTTTTGTATTATTAGGAAACGGTTTTTTTATTCCCTTCTTTTGACATTGATGAATAACTCATCCGCTTGGAAAGCTCTTTTGTTTCACCAATTGTAAATTGCGTATTCATTGTGTCTCTGGCAAGGAAACAGGAGATTTCCAATTGTCTGCACCTACACGAAGGGCTTTTTTTTTTTTAACTTTTTATGAAAAGGTTTTGCCTTTATCAAGGGCGTTAATTGGATTCTTTCCGGTTCTCAAATACGGAAATACGTGGAATAAAGAAAAAAGGCTTAGGGAAAAAATTCAGTCTTAAAATCAATTTTCTTAATTAGATGATATAGTTACTGTAATAATATAGGACTTAACGAATTGATCTGGCACCCCAGATCAATGTGTGGGCTCGCCTGCAAAACATTTCTTATGGTGTAGCAAAGGATATGTTCTCTCGGAAAGGCTCACTTTAGGACCACCTAGCGCCCTAATGGGGCGTTTTCGGACATGGGTTCATTAGGAATACATTGATCCTTCGCCATGACCCTACACGTGGTTTGAATACTACACACGAATTTTGTAACACCCTGTATATGGCGAATACATTTTAAGTGTAACAATAATAGTTGTTGTTGTTATTATTTCTAAGGATTTCTTGTCTTTCTCTACCAAAAACAAGGAGAGAGAAATAGAAAGGTGTATATTTAACCCCAACTCCTTCATTTTTCTGATTTAAAAATAACACAAACTTATAATTATCTTCACTAGAACAGTTAACAAGCTTTGGGATAGAGTTGAGATAGATTGAGAGCCACTGGTCTAATGGAGGCCGGTCTCAATAGGTTCGTTTGGAAGAGAACGAATTCGGGAGAAATTCCTCACTACATCCAGGAATCCTTAGACTGTGGAGAAACAATGTGTGCTTATAAAACAATATCAGCCAATAATAATGGAATCTCCAGTCACGTGATTTGTAGACAAACTAATCATCGAATGCAAAAGAAAACATTAAAACGCTTATTTGATGACCATTCTCTACTTTACTTAAGCTTCTCTTTATACTGATTTTTCTTACTTTACGCTTTTATTTAGAATATTATCACTTTATTATTACACTGGACATAATGAAATCCTGTCTCTTAATACTGTAAACTCCCGATTATCAGCGGACCTCTCCTGTTTCCGTTTTTTTTACTGTACAGTATATTAGGAACATATTTTTATAAACATTGAGAAAGAATATACGAGTGACAATCGACAGTGGAGCATCCACATTTAGCGACGTCCAAGTAAGGGGGGTTTTCGTGTTTCGACACGAAAAAACAAAGACAACCGATTTTTTTGTTAAAAAGTAAGATAATAAAGGAAAATAATGTAATTGTTTATAATGTATGTATTGCCATTTTAATGTAAATAAAACATGTTAAAAGCATTTTGGGTGGATTTCGCCCTTTTTCGTCCTATTTCGGATTATCCGCGGAATTCGCTTATCCATGGTTACCGCGCCACTCAATT
>JAFIDM010000179.1:4973732-5005911 GCA_023159025.1 Thereuonema tuberculata
TATTTTAGTAGGTTTACTTGAAAAAATTAAGATTAGGAAACCTACTGTTTTGGGGGGTGAGGGGACAGAATGAAACAAGAAATATTACAGCAGACCATGCATAGGAAAGAGGAAATAATGTAGCTTTTCTGCTGTCGTACGTAATACTTTTTTTTTGGGAGGGGGGGATCAAATAGTAAATTTAATCTTCATTTAAGTTGATATTTAATTATTAAAAATCAAACAAAAGAGGTTAGTGAGAATTATTAAACTTACAAGAGAGAGAGGATACACCCTGTATATTACACAATTGGTTCTAGGGGATTTCCGCTTCCAGATATTTGTTGGAAGTCCTACAATTACGATAGGGATTTCATTGTGATAAAAAAGTCGTAGCTGTTGCCTCCAGGGCCATAACAGCTAACCAGATAATATTTTTATTTGACTGACTTAAAATAATTACATACTGATTTTTTTTTCTTCCTTTTTTGTTTTCCTCTTTAATTTTTTTTAAATAAAATGTCTTTCATTTTTCTTTTCTGTAAGATGTAATTAATTTCTGTAGCCATCATGGGGTGCTAACATCAAACTGTCAAAAGTCTTGACTAATAAACTGGACCAAATTACTCCATAAAGCGACAAATTTTTCTGACGTCTTTTATTGAGTGATTACGATGATTTTTATCATTAACAGTTTTGCTGTTTGTTATCAGTTAGGAGTTTTTCTTGACAAACCGTGATTCGAAAAATACGGAAGATAAATTAGAGCACGATACAGGATGTTCGGAAACTTTTGTTTCGTCTTCAGGCCTATGTGGTCTTTGGGATCGCGTGAGGTTAAGCTGCTGGCGTTTCTGTCCATCAGGACTACTTGAGGTCAGTTTGCCTTTAACCCATTTTTCAGAGGAGTGGGTGGACCCCTAAGACCCGTGTATACAATGATTCAGCATGGAAAAATCTCCTACCTCCTTTTTGAACCCATCTCCTCCAGCCCATAGTCCAGGGAATTACCACTTGGTTAACTTCATTTCTATTTAGCGAAATGAAACTGGAATCAAAAACGGTCTTCGCGTGAATCTCAGATAAATAGGCAAGATTTTAAAAGCCTTTATTTGAATAACCTTCTTCAGATGTTGTCAATTAGTTCTGTTCTGTCCAAAGGCGCGCGCAGAAATTTTTCCGTGGGGAAGTAAAATATTTTAAGGCAGTGTATTTTATGTGTGTAAAATTCTATAAATTAAGCAAAGTAAAAAGATAAAAACTGAAAAAAAAAAAAATAATTACCATTTTCTAAATAACTAAATAACTACTATGAGAAGGAAATTTGATCAATTATATTAGTTTTGCAAAATCCAGGGGGCAGCCGTGTTCCATCCAAAGAATAAGATCCACTTTTAAAGAAGAAAGAAAGGGAGTTTTCTTTTCTAAAAAGATACTGACGAGGTGTTTCAAACTGCAGAAATGTTGACACTTTTTGTTATTCCCTTAACTTACGTCACAATCTGTAATTAATTAGGTTTTTCTCTTAATTTTACTGTCTTTGACTTGGAAGTTTCTCTCCTTGGTGGGTGGTTTTTGTGTCAATATGTAAACACTTTCAAAAACAAAGTTATAAAAAGGCATTCGAAAGTTAAAGAGTCAATAGGCTCAAGATATTCACTTCTTTTCGAAGCCTTTTTATAACTTTGTTTTTGTAAGTGATTGATTTTCTTCTCTTTGTTAGTTAATGTTTTACGGTCACATATTTATGTAAATTGATTTGAAAGATGTTTGAATAGTAACTTGTTAGGAAGCAACTTAATGTTATGAAGGAATTATCTCGTAGGTCGTTGTTAGTTAACATTTTTAATTAAACATTTGAATTAAGAAAAAATTACACTTCTAAAATCTAAAATGCTTTTGAGTATCTCGTTACTGTCAGTAGAATACAAGGAAAAGAGTTTTTGTTTTTAATTCTAACATTCATTATAACAGTCTTCTTGAAATTTAGTGAATGAGAAAGGATTTCTTAAAAGCAAGTGGAGTTGACGACTTCGTTACATGTATTATTAATTTTTGTTAAATGTTGTCATAAAATTCTTTTTTTATTAATGACACTTTAATTTAAGACTTTGTCTATCTATTAGGGTGAATTTTGAATTCTAATGCAGATATTTGTAATCAAAAATCATATTTAAATTGGAGATAGGGTAATTGAAAAACAACGATCCTTCAGGGGGAATAGAACAGTCGTCCTATGATGGAACAGAGTTGGTCTAAAATGACGGACGTCTCTTTACTAATAATACCTTGAGTGTAGGCATTTTGCATTTTCTAAAAATACTTTTTTTTATTATTATTATTTCAGAGACCGACATTTATTCTTTTTATTCCATTCCTTAGAATTAGAGCTTTTTTCCGCAAAATGAAGTAGCATTTCCATGACCGGAAGGACGAGTTTCTTTCAGTAAAATAATAATCGGAGATTTTTTTTTTTAATATGTCGGTGTTACGTAAGGAACCGTGGGTGGTGGTTATTCATCGGCGGGAAGTGCTTTGTTCTATTGTATTTATTGGCCGCATTTGTAGTTTTATAGGTCTTTTGTAGCTGTGCTGTGCTATGGAGTTCTCATTTGAAGCAGTTGTAAAATTATAATTTTAAAAATTTGGAATCCATCTGTTGTTGTAAAGTTTAAAAACCGGAATGTGAGATCTCCTTTTTACTAAATGCATTTCGAAATCATTAAGCAACTCCTCGGCACAAAATTCTGACATGTTAAATTTATTTCAGCTTTTCTTTTGTGCAGACAATTTAAAAACAAATTGAAGAAAATGCACGCAATGGGATTAGAATGGAACCATATCGTTGTACAAAGACTATTTGAGAAACAGAAAGAGATCCATTGCACAGATTTTTTTTGTTTCCAAAAATACATCTCCGTTGAAAATAAAACAGCAGATTCTTTTAAAATGTATCATCTTACAACAAAATTAATAATAACATTTAATAATTCAGTTCATTCTTAAATTCCCCAACTGCATCAATTGTCCAAAAGAAAAGCCGACATCTTTTTTTTTTTTTTTTTCTTTTATGATATACTTTTTGTAGCCACTAGGTGGTGTAAGGATCGCCAATGTTAACATATTGATGTGTATATTCGCAGTTATGGTTCTTGTAACACATGGCTTTTTCCTATTACTATTATTATTATTTTCTAATCTAAAAAAAAGCATACTTAACGTAAATGTATTCTCTTTGAAAATAAATTCTAAACTTCCATTTATTACGTATATAAATAACAAATTAATCCCTTACAGTTTCTGATGTATATGTTGTCTATTTTCAGTTCCCACATTGGGATATCGACCTCAGCCCCAGAATCATCTTGTTGATGCCTACTTCCTTACTCCTGTTTTATGCAAGCACTGTAAGTATTATTGCTAATAATTTTTCCATTGTAATAAAAACTCAGCAGGAACTCCTGTATCTGTTACATTAATCCACCTGTTTTCTGAGAAACTATGAGAAAGAAGCTCAATTATTCCTCCGTTAGCAAAAGAGTTATCTACTCATCTAAGCTTAGTTTGGAAATCTTTTTATTTTCTGTATTTTACGAGATTAAAAGCTCATTCCTGTAATAGTAAATGATTTAAAAAACAAAACCTGTTGCCAAATAGAAATTGTAAAGCAAGGAACCCATTTTGTAGAGCATTTTCAATGTATAAGAATAACCAAGTTAATGACTTGTTCTTTCGATCACAGGGCAAAGATCTTTAGGCGCTATTTGTCCAACCCGATCCTATTTCGAATATCCGGCTTCAAGATTCAGCTACGCAGTTGTATCACCTTAGAAAAAAGATGATACTTATTTTATGCTAAAGTATTAAAGAGGAATTAAAATAAACAGAAGAGATTACATTGATCGATTTAGTTACACTGCAATTCACCATTAGAATGAAGAGTGGATTTTTTGTGATTGCCATTTCGAACTCCTACAAATACTTTTTTGAATTTCTTTTTTATGAACTTAACTGAATCTAAGACAGAATATCGCTGTTGACTGTGTAAAAGTTCTTCCTTGAAATCTACTTATTTGGGTCCTTATTTAGTTCCAGTTCGTGATATTTCAACTCAGAAAATTGATGAGAGTAAGGAATAAAAGGATTTGTATTGAAATTATTAAGATTTGGTGAATATATTTTATTATTCCTGTTCGGTTTTGTTTACAAGAGCCTTCAACGCTTTTGCGCATGCGTCAGGTCTCCTTCGATTTCTTCAAAATAGGGAAGAGGAGAAACAAAGATGGGATGTTTAATTTTTATAGTGTTAGTTTTCTAGTAGCCGCGTTCTATTTGCGCTTTTCGGGAAAGAATAAATACTATTGCAAAAATAACAGGTACTAAAAAAAAAACAGGTCTTAGGAAAGTGCCCATCTCAGCGTATCACCCCTTTGCGGGGTAGAATCGTCCGTCAGTGGTAGTTCTCGATCAAAACGAACATTACTTGTATTAAAAGTCAAAGTACATCATTCTTATGTATTCAAAAATCAAATATCCTTCTGAAAGTTTATTTACTGATGAAGTTTATAGAGTGATTCCATTTCTGTGGGTTGATTGAGTCACTTGGATGGAGCTTAGTTCATGTGGAAGGATCTAGACTGAGTGTCTTTCATCCCCGGTGATTATAATAATAATAAAGTAAGCCTAATAATCAAATACCAATTTGAATCTCAAAACAAAAAATCAAAACAAAAATCTCTAGCTGGGATTCCAATTCAGTAAAACTAGAAAGGAAGAACAGTTCCATAACTGTTCACGATTGAAACTTATTTGGTTTCGTTTCTATATTAAATCACGAAGAAAATGCTAAATATTAATAGATTTTTGTATATGAATGTTAACCAAGTCTCATCCAATGAATAAGGATCATGTGGGCGCCATCCACTATTTGTTTTTCGCACAGCCTTAAATCTTTTGTTTCTGATATGAAAAGAAGCTCTACTGAATACCAGTGGCTCTCAAAGTTCTAATAGAAGACATTTGTGGCCGTGCTAAATCGTAAAGTAGCCGCTAGATGTCATTTGCTTCAGTTCCTATCGTTTCTCTTCACGAGTTTCATCAGAACATTAGATTTCATTGTTTATTAACAAACGACAATTTTGAAGTGAGATACAAATTAAAAATAGAGAGAGGGGTGTGCTTTTGATAGGAAGCTTTGAATGAAAAATGTCCTCTAAAACTGAAGATATCTTCAATTACGTTGAACAGATCCATTGGATATCTAACGCTTGAGGTGCAACATCCTTTTCCTTTTCTCTTCCTCAAACCCATCTCATAATGTTGACAAACGTAACAAAGAATCCTCTTGAATTTGGATGCGCCCAGTCCCAAAAATCTAACGTATAAATTTGTTTATTAGGTATTGTTTTATTAAATGATTTGTTAGAATTCTTCTGCCGTCGCTCTTCATCTTTTTCGTCATTAAAAATCGGTTGAACAGAGACATTCTGCGAGTTGTCGTCAGACGAAATGAGTCCACTTGTGGCATGCGTGGGAGTGGGTGGATGCTGACAACGTCCCGGCGCATTGGGCCTTTCTCGGCAACGAATAATTGGCAAAGCACGCGACAGAGCCGCCGCCTTCTTCTTCTCCTGCCAATCACTCGCAGCCTTTGTCTGTTTTTTCCCTCGTCATCTTTGTCATTACGGCACTGTAGAAGTCCCTGGACAAAGTGTGCAGCGCTTAGGGTTAGCTCTGCCGCCAATCTGATGGCGTCAAGAGACTGCTACAAAGTGAGCCTGCAATGTTTTGTCAGTCCATTTCCAATTAACAAGTGTGTCTGAATTATTCAATCCATCAAAACTATATGTTAAATACGAGGCTCGATCAATAAGTAATGCAATACGTTTTCTTTCTCGGCTAATATTTGATGAAAAAACGTAACATTTTCTGTACAGATCTTCTAACATTCCCGCACTTTCTCAAATTGTTTCATCATTCTCCGCTGTGCGGTAGCACTGTAGGTAGCGTTCAAGATGGCGTCTGGGAATGAGATGCTTTCCAAACAAGAGCAGGTTTTGAATTTCTTTTGGCGGAAAAGGAGACTGTGAAATATATTTACAAGCGCTTACAGAATGTCTACTGAGACCAGGCAGTTGATCAAAGCACTGAGGCAGAATCGTCTGTCATCGTCGGAAGAAGGAAAAGGGAAGCTGTCTGACCTCCAGCGCACACAGGCAGTGTTGTAACGTGCAACGATCAACTCAGAAGCCTATGTGAAGATTCGTTAAGAAACGATTCCATCGTGTTCGTCGTCACAAAGACGTGAACAAACTTCTCCTGCTCCACGACAACGCCCCACACTGAAGTCTTGTCTACCCGCGAGGAGATCACAAAACTTCCCTCATTCTCCCCTACAGCCCTGATCTCGCACCTTCGAACTTCTACCTATTCGGACTCTAAAGGATGCAATCCGCGGGAAGCGACATGGCAACAATCAGGAAGTTCTTGACGCAGTAAGAAGTTGGCTGAGGCACAGACCAGAAGAGTGGAACCGTCAAGGCATAACAAGCTCCGACATCTCGGTGGCGTAAGGCCTAGACTTGAAAGGAGATTAGGTTGAAAAATAGTTTTTTGTAGCTGAAAAATTGAGAAACAAGATTTAAAACTGTAATAAAACAAATCTACTTTGAGAAGTAAAATGTGTTGCATTACTTATTGAACGACCCTCGTATTAACAAAAAGTTTAATTATTGAAAAAGTTGGTCTTTTACAAATTTCTGTTAATTTTTACCATAAACGACCAACTTTGGCATCATTGGATTGTGTGTGTAAAGTGGCGTAGCTATTTTATGGTTCTGGAGCGATTGGTCACTAGGAAGATCTTCCAACCAAAAACAAAAGCAAGTCTTACCTTCAAGGCTATTGAAAATAAAAGAAAACCTTGAAGATAAGGATTTCTTACTAAAAAAAAAGACAAGGGAACTCCTATTTGGCTAGGCTAGGGTTAGGGGACTTTTAAATGCCTTTAATGTTGGTATTGCGTTTTGGTGTTTGTTTTGCTTTTCACTGAGGATTAACAGAAGATAAGAAACGAGTTATTTAGGGTTGTTTCCGGAAGGAAGAAAAAGCAAATATGTCCTGTATAGTAGAGTTGGGCTTTTTTTTCCTTATCTTTTGCCATTTTCTTCTTCTTTCTGGGAAGACGATATATTTATCCAAGTAACAGCGCAGTAGCTCGGGGACAAGTGTAAATTAAGCTCCTCACTTGTTTCAATGCCATTATAAAGATGACCACTCACTCACTCACTGGTGATAAGCGACTATCACTCTAGCCTTGACAAGACCTTCGCCAACTACTGCTACAAAGTGGAATGGAAGCCATTGAGAATCACTTTGGAATGAATCCTCTCTCAAATGATTGCCTCTCCCATCCGCCCACCCTTTTTTCTTCTTCTTATTTCATAGAAATTACAACGTAAACTGTAATGCGGGATTTTTTTTAATTGTATTTTATATTTTAAATAATTTATATTATTAATAATGAAAAAAAGCCGTGCCGGCTTGGCCGAGCGGTCTCGACGGCGTGTGGCCATTGTGCCTGGGTTCGAATCCCGGTAGTGGCATGGCTGTTTCTTTCTTCTTCTGTGTTTCGTCCGTTCTTCCCTGGGACTCACTCTCTCAGGGTTCTTCTCGACGAGAGGTGAATTCTCGTCCCGACTTCTTAGCCTTGTCCTGACGTTGTCAGGTTGGGTTAGCGCGTGGTCTGTCGTGGCCTATTCGCGGATAGTAATAATGAAAAAAAAAAAAAAACCACAAATGAATAAGAAACCTTTCTGGTCATATGTGAATAAACATACGACACATTGTTGGAATTTGGTTTCCATTGTTTTGAAAACCTGTTCATTTATTATCATCAAAACCCGTATAAGTTTTATTCATTAGCCATTAAAAATGCGAGAATAAAATTAGAAAACGAAATGAGTGGTCTAACTACAATTCTCGAAACCTTTTGGTGTTTGAAGCTGTCAAATGGGATTTCCTATTGACTTTAATACAAAATAAGAAAAAGTTTACGAACAAAAATATTTTTATCACGGATTCGATAATGTACACGCAACTATAATTTTTTTGTTAGGTATTGGATAGGTTTCCCTATGAAATTTCATCAAAATCCGTTGATCCTGCCTGGACCAGATGCACTACAAGACAGGCTTTGGATGTTTGAGGACACATTTTTTTCAGTGGAGCCACTCACTATTTATAGCTACACCCCTGTTTCTTGTTTTGTTCTACGCCCTCCGAGGGCACAAGGAGTTGATTGCATCACAGTTTCGTATTTTACTTCCCTATCGCCTCCCTTGACTTATACGATTACTTTTGAAATGTTAAACTTTGTAGGATGAGTTTTCCTTTTTCTTTTTTTTTGAAAGGGTGAAGCTAAGAACGAACTCCTTAGCTTTGTTTATTTCTCGTTCACAGCTAGCTACACAGTGTTTGCCAAATGCGGTCGAGCAATCGCTGTCTTTCATTGTAATTCTGTTGGCAACTAAGAATAATAACTTTCCTTGAATCGGCTTTACCTTCTCGTTGAGACCACGTGGACAATTTCAGGGCGCGATGTTTGGTCAAGGTCGTTGTTGGTAAACGATGCCTTGGACCAACGTTGCTGTGGATCGATTTGACGATAAAGAAATACCCAGGAATCAGGCAGCCGCCTCCTTTTCCAATAGGCGTGCAACATTGATTTGTATCAAACCCTCCATTTTCTGTTTAGCTTCGGAATTTCAACGATTTGTTGTCCGTCCTCCATCTTTGCCCTTCCTTGGTTTTTCTGATAGGAGTAAATCAGTTGATATGGATTAGAAAGAATTGAAAGCCTGAGCGATCAGAGTCCAAGCTGCGCCTCAAATTACTTGTTAATTCCTCTGTTAGGGCCACCGATTCACAATTATGTGGGTAGGTGCCACTATCTGCTGCCAAGTCTAAAGTTCCCTTTTTTTTTTTTTATTCTAATTCTTAAATTCCTTGTCATCAAATAAATAGTAAATTATATTTGCTATTGTAAGAAATTGTCAGAAAAATAAAGGGTTTCTTTTTGTTCGTTTAGGTAAAGATTACATCTGGGGAACCTCCGTGATAGGCAAGAAATGTGAAAGTAAGTGTGTGTTTGAATTATTCCTTATGTAAATAACGTATTGAAATAATGTTGATTAATTCATAAACAAAGAAATAATATCAGTAAACTTTGCATTTGTTGACCTATCGAGATTAACCCTTATTGTGCACTGAAGGGTTAAAACCTGGCCCCATATTTTTTTTTCTTTTGAGGGGGAGGGCATTCATACCATTTATCTTATGTGAAGATTATTTCTCTTTCGATAACTTCTGTATAGATGAAGGAAATTAAAATGAAAAGTGAATTGTTGTGAATGGACAGCAGGTGAGATGTTACCTCTCAGTGCTCTTTGTCTATTAATTGCAGTTGATTTTTTTTAATTGGAATAAAGTGCTTGCATCCCTAAAAAATCTGTCGATTCTGTTTCGTGCACATAATGCTTAGAGACTAAGAAGATAGCATTAAGAAAGATATCTCCTTTGTGATAAGCCAACATTATAACAGCTTCCTTTAGGTGAGGAATGCCAATGGTACGAGGGTCTAAATCAGTGTTTCCCAACCTTTTTTGTGCTGTGCCCCACCTAAAGTATCTTATGCTATGCCCCACCAAATTAGGTATAACTTTCAAAAAGAAAAAATTAAAAAAAAAAAAAAACACCCCAACTTTTTAACTCACAACTAAAAAAAAAAAAACAAAACAAATTACCAACATTTTTTTGCTTTCACAAAAAAAAAAAAAAACATTGCTTCATTTTCAAATTGCCCCCCTGTGGGGCGTACACCCCACGTTGCCCCACGTTGGGAAACACGGGTCTAAATCGAACGTAGACATGAGTTTGTTGACTCACGAGAAATTGTTAATAATAATGGAGGGATATTATTATCTTAATTGGATATTCCATTAAAAGTTTGACTACACTTAATAAAAAGTTGGAGGTTCTATAAATTATTCCTAAAAGAATTAATGCTTATTTATGCTTTAAAAAAAACTATACAGCAAAAGTAATAGATGACATTCTTAATGACCACAGTGCACACTATGGGTTAAAAATTCCTAATTTATTGTTAGTTTTTAAATGTAATGATAATTATATATATATTCTAATATTGCAGAAATTCAATTTTTACGACTTCTTGAACGAGTATTAGTGAAAACGATTTCCAATTACATCAAAAATGGGATTCGTTTAAAAATAGAATCACTTGAGATTTAATAAATGTAATATACATGAATATGTCTGTAATTAAAATATGTTTTACATAGGTTGAATTATATTTTTAAAATGTTTTGTAGATTTATTTACTAAAAACATAAATGTCGTCTGTGCGCAGGAAACTGGGTTCTTTGGCAATTGGGTTAATTTCCTTGTCGTTAATTGGGATTTTCTAGGGAAACGCCACGTGTGTCGCTTTAATGTGCTCGAATTGATTCTGGTTTGTTAAAGGCTGATTTCCTTCTAATCTGCCTTGAGAATCTATAGCAGTTTCTCCGAAGCACTCAGTAAATCACTGAGCAGCTCTGATGAATAGAGATCCATATTAAGAAGAGTCTGTCACGTCCCCTGTCCTAGCAACCGTCTCTCCAATTCACGGAAATGGGGACTCCAAAAAAAAAAAAAAGGATAGGACCTGGTTACCTTAGCAACATCAAATTAGAAATGAGCCCCCAGGAAGGGTGGATTTCCAATTGGCTTTATCTAAAGGTAGAAGCGAGCGTGGCTGGGAGGGTTCATGAACTATACCGGTCGTCGTCGCTTGTGCGCATGATAACATCTCAGACGGTCTTCCCCTTTGGATTGGGCTGCCCCGCAAGGGCTGGCACCGCTTGCATCAGACTCGGGAGCCTGGCGTTCACTCGGTAGTGAGGAAGTCCACGAGCTGGTCTCGGTGCAAAACCTCTCTTCGTGCGCTGTAGCACTGCTCCTCCTCCTCCCTATGCATCTCACAGAGCCGCTGGCCCCGGACGAGCGGCCGCAAGGGATGACCGCTATCCCTTGTGGCCAGCTCACTACCGCCAAAGACGATCTTATGCACGTCGGTCGCAACTATTACAGGGATCTTTTCTTACTCGTAGATTGTCATGGATGTTTTCATTGTGCGTGTGTTCCATTTGCCTCAAGTCATGTGTGCCAACGATCTCCCGACGCTCTTCCACTTATTACAATGGATAGGGATGTGGTAAGAAATGACCCCAGTATTATTTCATTTTTTTTTAAATAACTTATCCGTATTTTATTCTCTTCCAGTTAATTTTAAATTATTTCTGTTTGTACCTTTACCCTTTTTCATGATTTGGTTCAGTGATTTAAAGGAGTATTTAAGAAAATGAGGTATATTTCAATTTAGAGAAATAATGCAGTAATTAAATGTGTGTTTATGTAATATGTATGCAATAAACGTACTTGTGAACGTAGCCTAAACGTTGAATATATAATGTCACTTCGATCAAAATGAACAAGTAAAGATAAAAAAAATAATAACTTTCATTGAAGTTAATTGTAAAAAAAGAAATATATAGAAATACAAATGCGTTGAGGGAAAGGAGTTAGAATAATTGCTAATGTTGCTTTCAGGTGACAAGGGGAGGGTAGTAGGGATTCACATGTGGCACTCTCTGTTACTAAGGTCTCGAGCCAAATGAAACTGAGCTCCGTTTACCAGACATGACTGAGAGATTGTCTTGTTCGTTCAGGTTCTTAGTGCACGTAGCAACATACTTTTTTTGCAACTGGTAATTAATTTAATTGACTTATTTCCTTGAAAGATATTAAGGTTCCATTATTATTTTTAATTTAATATGGTTTTTTTACAGACTTTTTTTTTTTTTTTTTTTTTTTTTTATTTTTTGTTTTTTTTCGGATATACATACGTTTTTCAAATGAAAAGTAAAGAAAAAAGATCAAATCCGAATTAAGTATCTGATATTTTAATCATTTTACATTGATTGCTTATGTTTCCGTTATAAAAATGTTTTAACTTGTTGTAATATCGCTTGTAAGTTTTCCGTGTGTATCTCCGCATAGCAACAGTTCATATGAGAACGTACAGCTAAAAAAAAAAGAAATAATTGGTTTTGGTGATTTTTTTTAGCTATTTCACAACACTGTAGCTGCTTTATATTTTGCCAAAAATTGAGTTTGATTGCATTTGAATTTCATGAGATGCTTTTATTCATTGAAATTTCGCTGAAGTTAACTGATTTCACCTTTTTTTTTTTTCTTCTTTAATTACGTAATTTCTTTTCTTTTTTTTTTATTCGCCATTTGAATTATCTTTCATGTAAGCTTTTCGGGGTAGTTAAAGTTACATATGAACCTTTTAAACTTTGATTTTTTTTTTTATTTTTTTTTTTAAATTATCTAATTTTGTAAGAATCATTTATATTAACAACAGCCGATTTGAAATGTTTCTTTCTCGGTGTATTTATTTATATTGGTAGGAATTATTAATTGTGGTGATGTCAGTCTCCCACTAATATTAGCTCTTGTTGCAGGCGTTCGTTGTTAGGGCTTTGGGCTAATGTTGGAAATAACGGATTCAGTTTCATTTTCATCTAGAAATGTCTTAATTTAGCATCGAATCGGATTAAAACATCTGCAGACTTAAGTGGTTCTAAAAGTGTCCTCATTTCTATTAGCTAAGGCAATATATTTGACCATTTTGAAGTTAGGAAATTGAAAAGAAACGCAAACGAAATGAAAACATGGTTTCAGTTAATTATTTTCTGTCCATTCAGGTGTTCTTAAATCGTTTGAAATAATTGTAATGGATTAAATAATTCGGTTACAGTTTCTTTCATAAACGTTTTTTTACTTATCAATTTACGGCCCAAAATTTTAAGAAGAGTTGAAACGAAATTATTCGACAGTTTTTTTTATTTTGAAACGGTTAAAAGTAATCATTCTTCCAAATATATAATTTGAAAGGAGCTTTTTTTAAATGTTTTTATAGCATAGAAGAGACAAGAAGCAACTAGATCAAAGAGGTATTACAAAATTACCGAAATTATGCGGATTCAAAAGTTAGATAGTCTTCCGTTATTACGTATTCAAACTAAAATTTCATTTTTTTTTTTTTCCAAAAATGTTTTGAGTATTTTAATAACATATCTGAGTTTTGTTTTGTTTGACTTAACTATATTATGTTTGATTAGTTAAGGCCACTTTACTCTCATTGCCATTTCGCGAAGAACTTGCAGGAATTCACTTCTCTGTGTTATGTCGCCGACAAAAGAGTTCTAGTTCAGATTTATCCGTAGAACAACCTGAAGGATATTACTTTAATTAAAGTAAAATTGAATTTATTTTCACGCTCGTCGCTGGACAGGAAGTTTTAAACAGTTTGAAAGTTAGAGGCGAATGGATATTTAAGAACGGACGTAAGTTTGCCGTCTACAAAAAGAAAGGAGTGCTAAAGAATGAAAATACTAATTTTTGGGCTTGAAAATGAATGAACGATTTTTGTCATTTCCTCATAAAAACTGATGGGTCAACGAAGAAATTCCGAATAACTTTCAATCAATAATAAACTGATTCTTGTACAATGTCCTTAAGAAAATTGAACAATTTTATCGTTGTATAACAAGTTTTATAAGAAAAAAAGAAAAAAAAAGATGATATCAGGGAGAACTTTTAGCCGAGGACATGGAATTATTGAAAACCCTGTCAACAAGTGTTGGAACGATTTTCACTTTTATGAAAACTTCGGATGAAATTAGCATTGGTTTAATGACACTTTTTCTTATTAGCGTCTTATTACGAAAGTATGTAGTTATAGTATTCTCTAATGCTTTTAAAAAATTTACTTGAAAATCCCCACAATTGCCAGTGTTTAAGTTAACAACTTTTACTAATTCATTGTTGTTGCTCTTTCTTCTTGCCTCCACCCTCCTTCTTTCAGACAATTAAGAAACCATTTCTTTGCCTCTGCAATTGTGTTAAAAGCAATTGTTCGAAATTTTCTTTCTCTTTTTTTTTTTTTTCGAATTTTAAATTGTTAGATTTACTAAATGTAGATGGACTAGGAGAATATTTTTTGGAAACTATTACATAATTTGGGACTTTCGAATTATGTAATAGTTCTACACAGAGATTCTTATCTTTATATTATTAATTTTTATTGAATAAGAAAATTAATTTGAAATCAGGATTATTATATGATTCCTTTTTTATCACTGGCAGCATCAGAAGGCATTGTCACTTTTTTGGCAGATTCAAATTATTTGAAAATTCCAAAGATATATTTAAAAGCAAAAAATTATAAAATTTAGCCTTTTTTTTTGTTCTCTGTGAATTCTGGTGAATAATTATTGAAAGCACTGTGAAAACCATTAAAATGTAGGCGTCTTTGATGGAATAAGTGCATAACTCATCAAAAAAAGTATTGTTGGAATATGAGAATGCATGACATCTGAAATCCTATACGTATTTTAAAGTATTAGCTGTTCACGTATATAATTTAGATTTAATCTAGATTGATTCACGTATTTAATTCTGAATTTCGGGATTAAAATATTTCACTTAATCACCAATATTTTCTTAAATTTTTTTTTTTTTTTTTTTTTTATTTATGTAGAAACAATTTTTTAGATTTTAGGAACTTTTTAATTCCTTTGACGTAATAGTATAAAACCTTTACATCTGCAAAAACTCATTTCTTCAGATTACTTTTGAATAATGCCAGATACAAATAATTTTACAGATGTTTGGAGAATAAACCACATTTTCATAGTTCACGAACTATTAGTTAATTATGAGATTGTTGCAGCTTTTTTTAATTTTTATTCTGCGTTCTGTTTCTTTCAACAACTTGAATTGCAGATCCTATTTTTGATTTTCTTTCCACATTTAAACAGTAATATTTTGATTTTAGTTAGATATTGTAGTCAGTTAAATTCAGTTAATTAGAGTAAAAAATCAGTAAATTTAAAAAGTTATTAATCAAGTTATACTTTTTCATTTTCGTATTCAATCTCAAAAATAAAGTAATCTGACATCAAAGTACCTTCAAGTGCATTTTAACATTGAATGAAAAAAATGACAGAAAACCTACTTTGGTGTTTCGCTTTTTTTTTCTTTTCTTTTTGCTTTTTTTGTAATTTTTAATTAATAAACTATTTTATAATATTTTGTGAAATTTAATCCAGATTCTAAGGGAAGCTTAAAAATGTGGTAAAATATGTTTGAAAAAAAACAACAACAACCCAACAATCTCCACAATTGTATTGACATTGTAAGTGTTGTTAGCATAACCTTTCTATGTTCTATTAATTATTATTATTTTGCATTGCTTTATTTTATTTTATCTCTGTCTGTCTTGCTTTCTTCTTCTTCGCGAATGAGTCACTTAGGACCATGCGGAATCAACACATTTTGAGCCTTCCTCCTTGCCCAATAGTTCTTCATTCGGATGGACTGATGCAATTTCTGCTAAATAGTAATTTTTTTTAATCTTGAATTATATTAATAATGTAGTTTTTTTAAACCATATGGAATTTTTCCCAAGTTCTTTGTAGGAATTGAGTCTGTTTTTTTCCACTTATTGCAGCTCTTTAATTCCTACAGACTTTCCAAAGGAAGATGTCTTTCTTATCAAAGGCACTTGTAGTGAAAAGACAGACGTAGATTTTTTTTTAAAACCCGTTTCTTTCTATTACCGAACAGATTTCCATTTTTCTTCTTCTTTGAATTGTGAAAGGCAGAATAAATGTATCTTTGATGCTAATAAATAGATATTCTTTCATTGGCATAAGACACTTTTCAGAAAAGTAATTGTTATTTAATATCCAGGTCGTCTATGCCTCAGGTATATTGCACTCCACCACTGCTTGCTTTTCATCAAAGGTGTTATTTTTCATAAACATGTAAATGGATTCTAGTATAAATCTGGATAGGTAACACAAGACAGATGCGTTTAATTAAAATATTAATTGCTTTTGAAACTGCTTTTTTTTTTATCTTATCAGTTTTTATGGATAGTAAAATTATAAAATTACATGAAATTGTAATTTAGATGATTACTTCTATTGAAGCATTATATATTCAAATATTTTAAAAAAGTTTTTTAAAATACAAAAAATAAAAGAAAGACAACGTTTTGACTTGCCTGTAAGCCATTGACCAAGTTTTATGTTTGAACCATTTTTAATTAACTTACGCAAGTTAAATATATTCAAATACTGTGCCTAAATTTGAAAAAGTATATTCTGTTTAATATCATTTTTCCTCAAATCTAGAATAACTTATGAATTCAAAAGAAAAAAAAAAAAAGGTTTATAAAGATCTCTCAAAGATTGTTGCAGTGGATAGAACATAATTTATCTTCAAAAGGAGGAGACGGAGAAAAATCTTAAGCATTTGTATTTTATATGTCAGAAAACTGTAAAATAATATATAGGGTTTGTTTTTTTTTGGGGGGGGGTTTCTGAACTTTTCTCTTTGAATTGAGACAAATATTAATGGTGACGTTTTCTCCTAATAGCCAGTCAGTCAATGGTCTTCAGCTAATGTTGTGGAATGGATGGCAGCCTTGAATCTGTATCGATACGCAGAAATTTTTAAATCTAAAGATATTAAAGGAGTGGATTTACTTACATTGGACAAAGAAAAACTTCTGGTAAGTTGTTGGTAAAATCTTCCAGACATTTGCCTCTTTTTAAGTATTTTCACTTGAGATTCCTGGACTCTGTTTGGTTTAGGGCAGTGTTTCCCAACCTTTTTTGTGCTATGCCCCACCTAAAGTATCTAAAGAATGCTATGCCCCACCAAATTAGATATAACTTTCACAACCAAAAAAAAAACGACTTTTTTGAGTTTTACAACCAAAAAAAAAAAAACAGTTTTTAAGTTTTACAACCAAAAAAAAACAACAACATTTTCAATTTTTCAATTGCCCCCCTTCACAATCAAATTGCCCCCCTGTGGGGCGTGCGCCCCACGTTGGGAAACAGGGGGGTGGGTTTCAGTTTATATGGAACTGTTTCTGTGCTTCATTCAATGAAAAGTAAAAGATATACTTCAGTGAAAAGTATCTAGAAATAAGGAATTACAATCGTCTCTTTTCTTTTTTCTTTTTCTTTTCTTTTTTTAAAGATTTTTTAACAATGTATTGGAATTAAATTACAATTTATTTTTTAAACTTGTCCATTGAGTTTTTTTATGTTTTCAACCAATTTTTTAGTAAAGTTAAGAGAAAGAAAAAATCTCCTCAGTTAAGATCATTTTCTGCAGATTCACTGAAATGGAACAAACACGCATCCTGCTAATATTAATGATAATCGTAATTTAATTCCAATAAGAAACTTGAATCTTAAAATAAAATATCTAAATTAAATAGAAATTCGAAAGAAAAAAAGCGTCCAGTGATAATATCTTGCCAAGGGGAGAGAGCAAAGAAGAAAGCTCACTGGCGAAATGACCTTGCCATTTGCATGTAGAAAGTGCATGCGGCTAATCTCTCTTTTAAATTCTGATATTGATTAATCAGACGCAAATGAAATTAGATGATTAAAAAACATGCATTGTGGAAATGCCTAGCCTTTACATTAAAATCAACCCCATTTTGAATTCATGTTTAAATGAAATTTGAGATTTATTAATTGCCTATCTAATGTAATGAAACAGGAATTTCTTATGTTATCTTTTCCTATCTGTAATTTCTTTTTAAGTAAAGCGATATTTATTTTACCTTATTTGGTTTGCTTTTTAGTCGCATGGAATTCCTGTGTTTTGATTATTTTTTTTTAAACCAAAGAAAGAAAATAAATAAGTTTATCGTAGGAGTCCAGGAATCAATCCCAATATTTTGGAGTAGTTTGAAGTTGTTTTTTTTTTTTAATTGAATATCTTTATTGAATGTCAATTGATCATTTGTCTGTTATCCCTCTAAAAAAAAATGAACTTTTTCATAAAAATGAGTTACAATAACTGATGATTTATTTTGTGATGAAAAATAAAAACATTGCTGTAGTAAATGAGCTTTCTTTCCTTGAATCAGTTTGAATGTTGAATTGAGAGAATAGAAACTTAAGCGTTATTAATTTATTTTATAGCGGCAAGATTAAAAAAAAAAGTTTGTAATCCCAACTTTGCAAAATTTTAATTTGGGAATATTGTAGAAATGTTCATTCCCTTAATATCACTAATTTCTTGTTGTTCTTTTTTAATATTTTTTAATAAACTTGAATTATTTGACCATTTTATTTAAGTTGGGTTCTTCTCCGACTGTTCATTCCATTTGATGCTCTTTTAAGACTCCTCAGCTTTTTTCACTTTAATTCTTATCCGATTTATATTCATTCATTAGAAATAAACATTAATTTCTTTATAATTTCATTTTAGAACATGGGCATTAAGGATGATTTTCAACAGAAAGCTATTTTGGTTTGCGTTGATGAATTATTACAAAGAAACTGCGATGGTAGCGGGGATACGTTAAGTCTTCCACCAGAAGATAATGAAGGTAATGAAAACGATACTCCATTTCTTTGCAAGCGTTTATTTAAATGTTATTATATTATGCTCAATTGTTTATAAATTGTAGATTAATAGTTGCTTGTTGTTAATATTAACATTTCTGTTGTCATATGGAAACAAATATAGTTTTAGCAAATATCAATCTTACTAAATTACCCAAACTACTTTGTTTATAAGAGAGAAAGACTATACATCATCTTTAATGAAATCAATAACATTTTTGTTTTTAATTTAGATATTGCATAAAACATACTATGTTTGAATGCTTTTAATGCTCTCTTATATATGATTCTTTTATTTCAGCCAATACACCTGCCAGTCATCATTCCTTATTAGAACATAGTTTTTCTACTTTGGAACGCTGTGATAAATGTAACAAATACCTTCGGGGGCTTATGCATCAAGGATACCTATGTCAAGGTTAGCTTCAGTGTCTTTTTTGTAATTGTTTTAGCCAAATTGCTTTTCTCTTTTATATAGTTTTGTGTTTGATTTGATTTCATGGATAATTTCAGAAGCTAAATCCAACTTAGGTTTAAATTATTGGAAATTTCTTTATGAAAACCAAGCGTTAGTTGCGTGACTGCTTAGAAATTTTGCCATGTTTTTAAATAGGCAACTGCATTTATATTTGCCAATTTTGACGTAACTGAAATAGATGTTATTTTTCCAACAATTCCACTAATGGGGTTTTAACACATTGTTTTTATTTTCAGATTGTGGTTTAATTTGCCATCGTACCTGTGCAGCCACTGGACTTCCAGCCTGCATCTCCAATTCAACCAGAATGAAAAAAACTGGTTTAAGTTCAGGTATTGCAGATAATCATTAACTTTTTACATTCTATATATTTTTCTTATTTACATTTGTAAAAATTAATTTTCTTTTATATATTGATTAACTTTGTATTTTTGTTTTATTTAGTTCTGGCTGTGGAGCTAAAGAATCAATTCAACCCTCAAGAGATTGCTGCTCCCTATCTGGTAATGCGCTGCACAGAAGAAATTGAGAGCAGGGGTCGAGCCGATCCCAGCCTCAATCTGTACACTGTCTATCGAACCTCAGCTCCTTCTGATATAGTGATGCAAATTCGGCAGCAGTTCAGTAGTGGTACGTAAATATCTTAACAGAGCAGATCCAAATAAATGCCTTTGAGTAATTGTTCTCTTATTTTGCGAAATGTAAATGTATTTTATTTATGAATGTCTTCTTTTTAGCAGATGCTCCAAACATTGATCTAAGTAACTTTGAGACACATTGCATTGCAAGTGCCTTGAAGAAATACTTGCGGGAACTTCCTAATCCTGTCATTCCTGTAGAAAACTATGATAAGTTTCTAGAGGCCTCAAGTAAGATTTATTTATTTAAATTCAGTTTAATATTTAAGTAAAAATAAATAAATAATAATTGGCAGTCTCACTTTCTAAAAATCTAAAATTTTGATTATCTCAACTTAATGTTCAACTATTACATATTATTTATTTTATTTTTTTATCTTTTTATAGAATTTAGAAATGATGAACAAGTGGCTTCGTGTCTGCAGCAGTTAGCCAGTCAGTTACCACCTCATCACTATTCACTTCTTCGGTTCTTGTTAGCACATTTCTGTAGAATTTGTCAATTGCAGCACAGTCGTAACATTAGGGAACCACCTACTATATTAGTACAAGTCCTGTGTCATATTTTGCTGCGGCCACCTTGGGAACGGATTATGTGAGTGCAGTCATATTTAATCACAAAAATTGCTTTGGTTTTAATTTTTTTAATTGAAAACATTTAAGATATTGAAAAGCTAAACTTAAACTCTCTTCTCAATTTTTTCCTCCAAAAAAGCTATTATTATTATTATTATTATTATTAATTTAAGAAGAACATACTTTTAACTTTCTATAGATATTAAAGCAAACATTTCTTTTATTTTATTTCAGTCAAGTTGTTTACAATACTGAGGCTCATATCCGAATAGTGGAGTTGTTGCTGCTCCATGGTGATTGGGGTGAACGTCTGCCTGATTTTGACTCAGCCCCAGCACTGCCTCCCCGAAAGATATCACGTGTCTCCCAGCAGAGCGTGGAGGAGTACGACACCAACACTTACCGCAACAGCCAGGATGGGCCACGCTCACTGCAGGAGGCTGAGTGGTACTGGGGGGACATTACAAGGTAGTTCTTCAAACCATTGTCTTTTCCTTTACAGAGCCTTTATATAAATACAAGAAAATTATAATTTCAAGCCAACTTTTGAATGCAAATACAGCCAACTGTACTTCTGTTTTTTACCTAAAGTTCTGTCCTATTAGTTTTTAATTTGTATCAAAGGCAGTTGTAGGGTTGTAACTTTGTAGTTTTACACTTTAGTGAGAGTGATTGTTTTAATGTAAGAGCAAATGCAATATTAATGTCTAATTATAGATAATCTTTAGTTAAATCTACTTTTTAAAATTTAATTTAACTTTTGAGAAGGTAGTATTGTTGTGTTACAAGCGTACATTTCTGAAGAATTATATTTGAAATCATTTATTTATTTATTTATTTATTTATTTATTTATTTATTTATTTATTTATTTTAAGGGGTGTTTAACAATATTGTCACTTTATTTTAAATGAAATTTAGTGGGTTTTTTCCCTCATTTTTATTTATTGACTTGAATATCTTCCAAAAAAGTATTTTGAGACAAACAGAAAATCCCTTGGAAGATATTCTAGTCAATCGGTCATAAATAGGTTATTTTTTGAGGAAGAAATAAAAACCAACAAATTTTAAATATACTTTTCATTAAATAAAGATTATTATTTACTTTTGTAGTTTATTTCATAAAAGTGTTAGAAATATCTTAATTGAACTGATAATTTGTATATTCTAACATGGGCTTTAAAATAGTAGTAAATGCTTTCAAAGAAGTTAGAATAATGGAAATCCCTTCAAACATATCAAAAAAAGTGATAATTTGTGACAACGTAAAATTCCTCTTCTCCCCCCGAAATAATGCAATTTTATTAATAAAATGAAAGCAAAGGAGAAAACAAATTCCCATTGCAATTTCAATATTTCCTTGTTTTTTAAATGATTTATATTTTGTATATTGGTTCGTTTTAGGGAAGAGGTGAATGAAAAGTTAAAAGATGCCCCTGACGGAACCTTCTTAGTGAGAGATGCATCCAGCAAAGGTGGAGAATATACGTTAACCTTAAGGTAACTGATATTTAGAATATCAGTTTAGTATTCTAAAGGAAAAAATAAAAGCCTTAGAATAGGTATCAATATTTAACACTGTACTATCCTACCTATCTTGATTTTTAAAGAGTTGTATCTTTTTTTCCCCCCTGACAAATATCCCAAAATCTTATTGACTATTTAGCTCTTTAATTTAATGATCTACTGTAATTCTAATTTTATTTATTACATTTTTATATCCTATTTAATTAATTTGATATTTTTTTATTCTAATTAAATAGGAAGGGAGGTAGCAACAAACTCATCAAAATCTGTCATAAAAATGGAAAATATGGATTTTCGGAACCATTGAAATTCAATTCTGTTGTGGAACTAGTCAACTTCTATCGCAATGTATCATTAGCACAGTACAACCGAACATTAGATGTGAAACTTCTCTATCCTATTTCACGATATCATCAGGTGAGTTAATTCGCATGAGTTCTTAACCTTCAAAGACATTTGCTTTTTTAAAAACCCTAAATTTTATCAGTTATTTTTTTTTTTCCTCCGATTTCATTGAAATGTATTTATTGTGTCCTCTGTTGTATTTTTCTTAGTGATTTTTGAAATTAGAAATAACTTTTTTTTTTCTTATTTATTTTCAGTAATACTAATATTTTTTTATTGATTTTTTTGTTCTTATTTCTTTTGTAGGCTGAGGATGAAGAAGAAAGCAATGCTGATGTGGAAATGGTTTGTGACAAATTAATGAATATTAACAAAGAGTACCTGAGCAAAACAAAGCAATACGACCAGTATTATGAAGATTATTCAAAGACAGTTCAAGAAATTAATTTTATGAAACAAGGCCTGGATGCATTCAATGAGACAGTGTCTGTGTTTGAAGATCAAATGAAACTGCATGAAAAATATCAGAAAGAGGCTCAGCCACATGAAATTAGAAGGTGAGTTCATTGAAATCCTAGGATATTTCTATGGCTTTTTCTGTAGATTTTAATCTGTTATTTACATGACTTGAAACTTAGTCTCTAGTACTTGAGCTAAACTTTCGAATCAGTTGAAAATGAAGTGGTTTTAAGTCAGCCATTGACAGCCCTGCAGTGGATTTCAACTTTGGTTAGGGAGGTTCTCATGAGCAAATTCACTGCCTGTTCTTAAGAGGAACTATCCCTTCAAAATTTAACCTTGGAGTTTACAAAAGGGTTGACCACAAGTGCTTTCATTACATTCAATGGATTAAAATTGTTTCTAAATAATGATTTGCATTATAACTTTGGTTTCTCAAAAACATAATTGGTTTTCTTCTTGAATTTAGTAAAGTATTTAATGTGACTTTAGAATATATTATAAGTATCTTATTTTCCCATAATTATTCAATGCTATGTTTTGTTGTTTTGCTTTAGCCTCCAAGAAAATTTTGAACTTCTCAAATCCCGGTTACAAGCCATTAAAGACAGCAAATGTCAATTGGAAAATGATCTGAAACAACAGGTTGCCTACAATAGGAGTCTGGAAAGAGAAATGAGTAGTTTAAAACCTGAAGTCCTTCAACTCTCCAAACAAAGGGAACAGTACCAGTCGTAAGTACCAATTGACAAAACAAATATGCATTGGATAAAAGTAACTGATTTTAATTTTTTTTAAAAAAGGCATAAAATGTATTGTGGAAATTATGTTTGTAGGTAGACACTATTCAGTTCTTTACACTAGAATAAATACAATTCTGGCAATTAAAGAATTTGGCATTATTGGGAAGTTATGAATTGAAATTTCACAAACTGTTGGGAATTAATTGTTGCTGGATCTGACACAGCCATGAATCTGCATTAATGAGAACATTTTTCCACATGATTGGTGTATTAATGACACTTGTCTTTTATTTATTTGTTTTACTCAAATAGAATTCTTACTATTATGTATGAAATATTGCTAATTTTAACGACACGTCTACCTTCTATTTGCTCCAGGCGTATCAGGCTAATGTAATTTTTCAAATTCATCAGTCATTAAGAAATTGATTTTTGTCTTTTCTGATTAAATAATAATAATAATGAAAAAGGTACTTTGTAACAAATCGTGAACAAAAGGCATGTTCAAGGGATTTATCTCATTATCTTTTGAAAAAACTAGTAAGTAACACATGAATCAAATGACATATTTTGTTTACGCCTAATAAGAAAATTAACACACACATAACTATGCAAATTTTTGTTTTGTACTCAGGGTCTTTGTAGAACGGATTTGCTTGTTGTTGGTTTCTGGTCAACAACATCCTCCTCAGTGTAATTATAGAACCAGCACATACTGTAATAGTGATCATTAATTCTGTTGTTTACATCGCTTAAGATTTCATGATCCTATACCATAAAGATCAATTGTAATTGTTGAAATTTTGTGTCGTAAAAGATACCTTTTCAAGATCTGAAGAAATTTCAACATCACTCATTATAAAGCTGTTAGATCCATTTTGAATTCTTACAGACAGTCTGAAATCAAAATCATTTAATTTAGATTGAAATGCTTTTGTTTGTTTTAATGTTGCAACTGTAATTGCTCTCCTTTGACGACTTTGTTTTATATGAGCTGTTTGAAAAGGAAGGTATTTAAATTATTAATCATATACATTGAATAAAAGCCTCTGATCCTAAAACCCATCACTTCCTAACTGATGTTATCATTACAGCTCTTGAATGAAAGGTGAATGTTGTCATTTAGACTTGGTTCGACTTCTAACTACAAAAAAACACAATAGGGTGTAAACACTTTTTTTTTCTTTTCATTCTTTGGTAAAGAATTTAAAGCTACAGTCTCTTTGAAACTTCACTCTTCTCTTAGAAGCCCAAACAAATGAAAGAATTTCCTCTTTATTTTGGATTTGTATGTTGCTATTCAGAGAAAAGTCAGCGGACAGAAATGGATGTCTTATTTTATATTAAATATTTAAAAAGACAAGGTTTACTGTACGAGGGTCTGTTTACAACTAATTCTCTCATCCTCATCCAAAGATCCTAAAAATAGCGTTAAATTTTAAAGTGATTGAAAATAATAATAAAACTTGATGTTAAGTGCTAAAAATATTGTTTATCCATTAAATTGAGATGGGAATACTGAATTATCTCTTTTATTTTCTTTGCAGATGGCTTTTGATTCATGGCATGAAACAAGAAAAAATCAACAAACTGCTGCTGCAGGATTCCTATTTAGACAGCCGTGATCCCACTTTGGTTCGTGATTCTGCTCTAGTTCCAGATGAAGAGAATTTGTTACACAATGACGAATCCCTTTGGCTGCTCCCCAACTGTTCAAGGGTGGAAGCTATAAAACTGTTGGAGGGAAAATTAGATGGAACATTCCTCATTCGTCAGTCGAGCAAGCACGGCCAGTACGCTCTTAGTATTGTGTAAGTAACTTTTTTTATTTTTTTCCAGCCTATCTAGGTTAATTATTCTTTTATAATTTTAATTGAAAGATTTTTTTTTTTTTGGTTGTGGTTCTTCTTTTTTTTTAATTTTTCTTTCTTCTAAAATTCTGAGTTTTATGAGTAGTTTTAATCACTAAAATTCACAGAATAATTGTAATATAGTTGAAAGAGCTTCAAAATAGTTATTTTAATAGATAACTATTAAGACCTGTTATTTTTATTAATGTTTCTAAGTAGTAATTCTGAATAATTTTACTTTCATAGTTAATTAACTGATTTTTATTAAAAGACTAATATTTTCAAGTAATCATTTTGACTGTTATTCAATAATAGTTTGTGGAGTAAGGTCTTTTAATAGATTTATAATCATATTTACGTTTTGTCATAATTAAGCTTTCAGTTTTATTGTTGAATATTCTTATTTTTGAATATTTTGCAGCCAATTCACATTTATTATGTTATTGTTTCTCAAATTGTAAATAACTTTGAAGTTTGTTTTTTCTCCCTTGCTTTTAAATTTTAAAAAACAACAATATTAATTTTATCAGTAAATACAGATTTGTAATTAGAGCTATTATTTCTCTGAGATTAAGTCTTTCTATTTCTTTTCTTTTAATAGGGCTGGAGGTGAAGTCGGCCATTGTATCATCTACCAAACAAAAAGAGGCTTTGGTTTTGCAGAACCTTACAATATTTATCCAAGCTTAAAGAGCTTGGTGCTACACTACTCACAGACTTCGTTGTATGAACACAATGACTCTCTTCGTACTACGCTGGCATACCCAGTGAAAGCTCCACAGCCCACAGGGCCTAGTTCTTCTTCCCACGCTGATTACATTCAGTTCCAGAAGAACAGCTGAGAGGAGCATTTCATCTCCACTGTGCTCTAACTTATCAGAAAGGAATAAGAAAATCTTAAAAGATTTTGCATTAATTCTCTCTTTCTAAAAAACAGCGAAAGATTATCTATGCCAAGTGGGATTGATGTTCCTCAGTTTCATCCTGCGTTTACTTGTTTTTTTGTGTCATTTGTTTCAGAAGCGAGATCACCATTTTTCCTTCAGCTTTTGTACCATTATTATCATACAATTTTCTTAAATGAACAATTTCCCCTTGTAAATGAATCGGCCGTTGTTGAGGCTGACTACTTCCTCCTTGTAAATACTCCTTTTTCATCATTTTTATTTAAAGCAAATAATAACAAACTTCATTGACTTAATTCACTGTCGCTTTTAAATAAATATGCAGTGCTCTCAGTTGCCACAGAAACCAATTATGCCAAAAATATGTGTACTTTTTTTTTTCTTCAGTTAGTTGAACGACATTTTTATGTTCTTTGGACAAGGGTGCAATTATATTTGTACAACTAAAGAATTTGTATGTAAGCAATGTTTGTGATAATGTGCGAATGACAGAAAGATCGCGTTCCATTTCCTAGTCATGTAGACATCAACTGTTAGCTACTTTTCTTACAATGAACAACTGTTCCAATACAATAGCAATTCATAATTTCATAAAATTTTTGCTGTTAACTTATGTCAAATTTAGAAATTGTAGATAGTTTTAAAAAGAAAGTAAAAAGTTAGATTGAAAAAGTAAAAAGCTTTTCCTCTTGATTTGGATAAGTGTCGATTAGTGTTCTTATGATTTGACATAAAAATAATAATAATGTGACTGCATCATTGTGTAAAATTGATATTCCAAACAAAAAAAGTAGATATTTGTAATTGTTTTCAGGTCTTTTATAAATTTATTCTTATTATTTTTTTAATGTTCAGTTGTGAGAGCCAAATTTATGTATAATTTGTTTCTTTTATATTTGAATTTTTTATATGTTTAAAGATATAAGAACTGGCAGTTATTGTAAATTTGAAAATAAATAATTGAAATTTTTGTTAATAACCTTGTCTGTGCTATTATTTATTTGTAGCATCTGTTTTAAAAGTATGAAAAAACTAACACGACATTCCAGAAGCTTCGTAGAATAATGAATTGTAATCCACACAGTGGTTATCGCAATTTTTTATTATTACTTAAAATTCTTGTACTTTACAAAATTCTTTAGTTTCTCATAATAGAAAGAAAGTTTAGTTTAATTCATTCTTATACTTTCAACTATTAAAAAGGAAAATTCCAAACGTTGAAGTTAATGAGTGTTAAGCCAAGTGATCAATCAAACCACGGTAGTTTTGTTTCTGGTTTAGGCAAATTCTTTATAAAATGATTGATGCTCCTTTATCTTATAAATATTTTCCTGTCTTTTGATTCATTCTGTTGTAATTGATGTTTGGTTTGTTTAAAATGAAGGTTAAGATTTATCAGCTTCACTCAACAAAATTTGTTTGTTAATTTTTTTCCTTTAGAAAAACAAAAAAAAAACAGAAGATTTGGAAAATTTTACAAGATTTGACTTCAGTGTTTAGATTCAAGATTAATATTTCTATAAGAATTTAATCTATTTTGGTTCAAGGTATTGGGTTTCTTCAGATTGACTAATTTTTGTTCTTGATCTTATTTTGTCCAAATACAAGAAACCATCTATTCCAATTGAATGGAGCATTTTGTACTTTCTTCCTTTTCAGGTATTTTTTTTTCTGTATTATTTATTTATTTGTTTATTTGTGAAATAAGAATTGAGAATTATATCTGCATTAACAGAAGTTACAGGACATGACAGATTTCTTTGCAGATACAGGGTGTGATGTTTCCATTGCAGACGGGACTGATCTTCCGGAGGTGCCAACTGTGGCAAGAGCTTTTTTTTTCTCCTCAGTACATATTTCCAAAATTTCTTTTTTGTAATATTTGATAAAATAATTAATGTTCTTGGAATACGTATATTGTCTATGTGCATATATATATATATATATATATATATATATATATATAATTCTTGGGACACCACATGTGCTTCTCCCACAGGTGCTGATGTGTTAGCTCTAATTGCAAGCACTGACTTAAATACAGGAGAGAGTGAAGATCTTCTCTACACTGAAATGAATTTCAAAAATGATGGAAGCTGATTCCTTGTTTTCTTTTGTAAAATAAATTTCAAAGCTATCTACAAACACTTATCTATCAGTTTTAAAAAAATGAGGAAAACAAGAGCATGCACAATAAAGATATATGTAAAAATATAATTAATTATTAATTACATTTTATATATATATATATATATATCTTTATTATTATTGTGCATTCTTCTGTTTTCCCTCATTTAGTAATTTTTACTCATTGCATGTTTAAACATTAAGACATAACCATTTCTCTTTACTGTCCATCTCTTGTTGAATTGAGGTGGAGGTGATAGAAGATAAAAAAGGTTATAAAAATAAATACAAAAATATTAAAACCAACAGCTTGTCTTTAATTTTTCTTTTTGTAAAACATAAATTTTTTAAAAAATAATGACAGGAAAATTTGCCTAATGTCCATTTGTCTCCCCGTTGCATCCATTACCATTTGATACCAGTTCATTTTCATAATCGGATCGATAACCAAAGGGATTCTTACACTGCCAGTTCCAAAAGTCTTCACCTGTCAAATAGGGAATAGAAGCAATTAATTTCTTGCTTAAATAATTTATGAACAGGAAAAAAGTGGGCATCAAACACAATACAAATGTTTTTAAATATCACTATCCACGTTTCGTTTTCGAAGCCTAGATATAAATTTTGTCTTTTTTTGTAATCTTACAATTTCTGATAGATAATAATTATTTATAGAATTAAAAGCAGTAAAAGATTAGTTTTTAATAAAAACAACAAATTTGATTTAGAAGAAATATAAACTTTTGAAGCAATTTCGCTTTGCAATGATGAAATGATATGTAATCTTAATACAAACAATAGTTGGTTGATGGAAAAACAGAACTGCTACCAATCAGTTGTATTTAAATTTCTTTGTTCAAAGTCACCTTAGTATACCTATATATTGATGAATCTCTCTGCAGAGAAAAGTAAATGCATTCCATTCAATTCAGAAATAAGTTCCAGGAAATGAAGATTTCTCATTGTTAGTTGTGTTGTACTCAAACGAGAAATTTTCACATGTTTTTATTTGGTTACAGAAAAATAGAAATTGTCACATTTTTGTCCAATATTTAGTGAAATGTTGATCAGAAAAGAATTGCAAGCTTAATTACTTCTTGATACTGACATCACTGAACCCATTGACAAATGTTGAGCCACAACGAAAGACCTTTGGTGGATTACAACTAACAAGCGATGTCTATTGCAGAGCATCTTAAGTATTTTCTATGTTCTGCAAATTAAAGTAGAAAATAAGATCTTTGATTTTTTTTATTATTATTATTTTATAATATTCACCTTTTTTTTTTTTTAATTTTGTTATTCCAAATGTCTAAGATGTCAGTTTGTTTTTAATTCTAGTTTTATTTTTAAGTGTATGTATTTGAAGATTGTGTTTTAACTTTATTTTAATGTTGTAATTTGAACTAAACAAATTGGTCTCTCTTGCATATTTACTAGCCTTGTAAAGGGCCTTTTTTATATTTAGATGAATTCTGGAAAACATTCAAGACGGATTAATCTGAAAAAAAAAAGATGAAGGCTAAAAGTTCAAAGCTTTTATCAAAATCACTTTTGTCACTTATCTGAAGAAACGATGCTTAAGAGACTCCACTCATTTCTCTATGAAATGATCCATAAGAGTCTTCTGCCTGCAAAACAGGACTCTAATCTGTCATCCAATTATCTGAAGATACAGGTTGTGCAGCTTATGTAGAGAGATTCAGCTAGGAGACTGTGGGATAGTCTATTATGGTGGGAAAGGGGTTTAGCAGCTGAGAAGTTGGGGGTGTGTCCTGTCTCTTTAAAGTGAGTAACAGTGTGTGAGCCTGTGGGATCATTTATAAGAAACGTATAGTATTAATTTTGTATGTATGGGGTGTTTGAATTGTAATGTATGGACCTGTTTGAGCAGATGGGTTTTCTGTATACAGTGGTTTGTATGGATTTATTTGTATTTTTGTAGGAGATGGATACATCGAGATAGCTGATGTGTTTGTTTGAAGGAGTTTCCAGTTCGAATTGTATGTGGGGATCTATAGAGCTGAGATGGTCTTGTATTTGTGTGATGTGATTGGGTGTAGTGATGATGATGATATCTTCCATATAGCTTAATGTGTGGACGGTGAATGGACAGCATTTGTTTTTCAATGTAGTGCAGTGTGAGGTCTGCAATGGGTCCAGATATGGCAAGGCCCATGAATAGGCCGTGTGTTTGGAGATAAATTTTATTGTTGTAAGAGGAATATTGTCTGATATAAATGGTGTGGATGAGGAAGTCTATTCGCTTGATGGTGATGTCGAATTGGCAGAAAAGGGTTTCATCATCTAGGAAGTCATAAAGTGCTTCTTTGATGGTGTTGTAGGTGACAGTGGTGGCTATTCAGGGGAAGTAGGTGAAGTGGCACTTCACCAATTATTTATAATTAAATAATATTATTTATTTATAATATAACAATTATAAGAAAAACTTTATTTTCCTTATCACGTATCATCCTCTTAATAGGCGAAAGTTGTACGGACTTTATTTGTAAATTTGTAATTTGAAATAACCAATCACAGTGCAGCGTTGGAACACGTCAGGCATGACATCACATGTTTAAAGATGGCTTCGCTACTATTTTTCTCCACTTCACCACAACGAATCGCGATTACACAATTATAATCAGCTTATTGAGATTTTCTTTCCCACATAAATGAAGTTTACACTGAAATGCATGAAGTTCATGCGTCAAAATTTATCAGAGAGTTTGTAAAACCATTGCACCGTTTGATTCTGACCACGGAGACCGACCAAGTGAAGTAGACTTTTATTTCGAGTATCGCAACCTCAGGGGCGGAGCTTAGCTCCATAGCCGAGGCGATGGTTGCTATGACAACCGTGATGTCACCCGCTGTAGAGATTTGTATGGGTGAAGTTCCAAAGACAGATATGCTCTCTTATTCCAGTTTCGGAGTGCGCTTGTTTCGCAGAGTGCTGCGCTGTTTTAAACATGAATCCTATTTAAGATATAATGTGTGTTTTATTAGAAATATCATTTTCACGTTGGAAAGACGAAGATAAGAAGAAAGTTATTATAATAGTTTATATTATATATAATTTATAATATATATGATATATTATAATATAATTAGATAAGAAGGAAGTTATTATAATATTTTATATTATATATTATAATATATATTATATTTAATATATATAATTATTTTCTTACTAGCTCTTCACCTAACTTCACAGCCACGAGCCGCCACTGGTAGGTGAGGGATGTAAATAGGAATGTAGCATCTAGGGAGTAAATGTCTTCATTTTGAATGTTTACTTCTTTTAACTGGTGAAGGAACTGGGCTGTGTTTTTGTAAATGTAGTTTATTTTACATGTGTAAGTTTGGAGGATGGTGAAGAGGGAGTTAGAAATATTTGAGACGAGGGAGGGGGAGTTTCTTGTATTGATGATGGGTCTGGTTTTCAGGATATTATCTTGTTTAGGTTTGTGAGTTTTGGGTAGAAAGGTGATGGATGGGAATGTTGGATTTCTTGGGGTGAGTTTTTTATTGTAGTGGTCAGAGAGGCCTTGGTGGGTGTGGGCCCAATCAATGGCATAAGTGATCAGGTCGGTGTATTTATCTATTGTGATGTCCTCAGGGATGTAGCAAGGTTGTTTTAGGTGGACTTGGGCCATTTTTTCATAGTCATGCTTTTCCATTAGGACGATGGAGTTGCCTTTATCAGAGCAGGTGATATGTATGTTTTTGTTTTGTTTAAAATCATTGAGGTGTGCTTTTTGTATGAGATTAAGGTTGGGGGCAGGGTGTGGGGTTCTTTTCATAATGTTGAGGCAGCTGTTTCTGAATGTGTTGATGTTGGGTATAGTTTTGTCAAGAGTACGGATGGCATTTTCAGTAGCTAATATGAGGGGAATAATGGTTTTTTTTTTGAGGGGGTGGCACTAAACTTGTTGAAAAAACTTCATCTACACTTCATTTTATTATCGAATTTTCGGAA
>JAFIDM010000179.1:5006311-5019282 GCA_023159025.1 Thereuonema tuberculata
AGTGTAGATGAAGTTTTTTCAATATGTTACGATGTGATTTAAAGAGGCACTAAACTTGCCTAATTTTTGAAGGATATCGTATTGTATGGGGTTAATGGTTTGGGAAGTGAGATTAATAACGGCATTTGGGTTTAATTTAATCGGGTGGAATTTGTTCATGAGTCTACCGAATTTTTGGGGGAAACGGTGGATTTGGGACGTTTTTGATTTATTGTGTCTTTCATAGCCTATCTGAAGGAGGGTTAGAAAGAGATGGGGGGTGGATATAATATTATTATTATAATATTGTACAATATTATCAAAGAAGCACTTTATGACTTCCTAGATGATGATACCCTTTTCTGCCAATTCGACATCACCATCAAGCGAATAGACTTCCTCATCCACACCATTTATAACAGGCAATATTTCTCTTACAACAATAAAATTTATCTCCAATCACACGGCCTATTCATGGGCCTTGCCATATCTGGACCCATTGCAGACCTCACACTGCACTACATTGAAAAACAAATGCTGTCCATTCACCGTCCACACATTAAGCTATATGGAAGATATCATCATCATCACTTCACCCAATCACATTACACAAATACAAGACCATCTCAGCTCTATAGATCCCCACATACAATTCGAACTGGAAACTCCTTCAAACAACACATCAGCTATCTCGATGTATCCATCTCCTACAAAAATACAAATAAATCCATACAAACCACTGTATACAGAAAACCCATCTGCTCAAACAGGTACATACATTACAATTCAAATACGCCCCATACATACAAAATTAATACAATAGATTTCCTTATACGCAGAGCACTTAAAACATGCTCCACAAAACCAGCCCTACACACTGAACTAAAAACCATACACACCATACTCAATCTTCATAACTACCCCTCCCAGCTGTTTCACAGCCGCCACAATATCCTAACACATAAACTTAACAAAAAACCTAACAATACTACCCCCAAACCCCCTGTCAAATACATCCCCTTCCCTTACTATCCTCCCCTTGAAAGCTTCATCAAAAAATTTCTCAATTAATACCAATATGCTCCTGCCTTCAAATCACACAACATAACACAAACCAAGCAACTTAATAACTCTTCCAACACAGTACACTGGGTGACCAATGCTCCTCAGGCTACGTGGGACAGACATTCCGACCCCTATCCACACGCATTAAAGAACATCAACAGGCCTTTAAAAACACAGATCCCACACGCTCATACACTGTTACTCACTTTAAAGAGACGAGACACACCCCAACTTCTCAGCTGCTAAACCCCTTTCCCACCATAATAGACTATCCCACCGTCTCCTAGCTGAATCTATATATATAATCCAGCTTAAAGCTTACAATCCAATTGCCGGCAATACTCAACTAAGCTGATTGGAGCACCTTTTATGGAATTGGAAATTTGCACCTTTGTTTTCCGAAGTGTCTGTTAGTGCAGCAGACATTTATGTAATGGAGGGGGGATTCCATTACTTAAGAGTAGGAATCAAATATTCTATCTTATATGTTACAAATGACATAAAGTGAGCAGTCATATCATTTCGTAACTGTATCGTAGTGGGTCAGCCTTCAGTTGAAACACAGCAACTTTATCAGCAAATTTTCAGGTTCAAACATGTACAAGTGTTTTTTGTGGAGTGAATTATTCACTGATGACTGAATTCTTCCATCATATGCCAAAATAACTTATTGTATTGTATCAATAATAAGTGCTAGGAATGCTGACTGACACAGTGGTGCTGCATCATTGGATCTTTTGCTACTAGATAATCTTGGAGACGATTTCAAACCCAGACCTTCCCATCTTTAGCCTCGGAACCATTTCTCTTTAGATCAGATTCATGGTTCTGTTCTTATAACAAAGGATTTTATTAAAATAGCATTTACCATCTTATCAAGTGAAAGGACAAAGAGCAGAAGCTTGGTGGCTTTTATGGAAGAAAGCAGTTCTGAAATAAGGAACTGACAACACTTGGTACCTTTGAATTTGAATAGTCGATGCTGATGGGACCCTGACTTTCCGACTCAGCCATTCAGAGCAAAAGGATTTGTGTGAATTCACAGTATTTGGAAATTTGCATTAAAAAAAGGGAACATATTCTAGTTTTAGTTCCTCAGCCAAAATATGAGCTAGTTCCTGTTTCTATTCAAAAATAAATAACTTTGTAGAGTTTGAGTTCCTCTAAAAATATTTATGAAACAACAGCATTTTTATTTCCTGTTGACAACCAAAATAAAAAAAAGAAAACAAGAAATGTATGTGGCTTCCATGTGTGTTCACAGCAGGGTTGTGAAATTAATGTTTTTCATATTGTATATTTTTAATGAGACAGCACACACTCAGTGCATGTGTTTTTCAGAGCTACAAATATGAAAGTTTATCAATAAAGGATCTGTAAAAATGTAACAATTCATAAAAGGAACTTGGTTCCAAAGTAGTTCCTTTCTGAAAAAAAATGAATCTTAAAAGTTCTAGGAAAAGAATGCGTCCTGACACAACTTTACAGTAAGAGGAGACAAAATTATTAAAGACACATTCACTGGGTCCGTTAATAAAGCTTTCTTTATCATATTGACCTGCCTTTGTCTGAATTCAGATTTGGAATTACAATTACAGGAGAATCCAACAATGTTCTCTCATTAAGCCTCCAACTGTGGAAATAAGTTGAAACTGCAGTTGAGTCATTCCTAAAACAAAGGGTTTTTCTGTTCATGGAAGATATTCTAATGTGTTTCTGATGAAAGAATTCATTAAGTTAATTTGTATTAAAAAAAAAGCCAATTTTTTTTTCCCCCATTCACATTCCTTTCAGATGTTACAATTCTTTTGTGAATAATAAATAAACTTTACTAATATTTTTAATGAGTTGCTAATTAGAGCCTTTCTGTACTTATCAGCTGGGTATACACTGAGTCACTAGTATCTATCTCATCTTTATTACTTTCCTTTTGTTGCAAGAAATTCTTAAAGCCTGGATTGTATCATGGATTTTAGTCCATCTCAATGTTCATTAAGTTTCCCAATTAATGTTGAAACTTAATTCATTTCAGTGTCATAATTCATCACTAGAAGTTTTCATAAAAACTTTCGTTATCTAAACTTGATAAATGAAAAAATATTTAGTTAATTTTTTATTTTTAATTTTAAAAATGGTTAAATTTAGTGAAAGCTCAGTTTATCAAAGGATTCTTTACTTACACATCTTTTCCAAATTGTATTTTGTTTTCCATCCTAATTCTTTCTCAGCCAAACTGGAATCAGCATACATGGACGCAATATCTCCTGCACGTCTTGGTTCAATTTTATATGCCACCTAGAAAACAATAAATTAGCAGAAGAAATATTGAATAGTGTTCTTAAAAAATGTGTTTCAAATCTTAATTCTTAAACAAATCTGGCATTTAGTTTGCCTACTTGATATATTCTGGACTTTATATAATAATAATAATAATAATAGCACACAGACACTCACTTTATTAAGAACACAGTCGTGTACTACAAGTATACATCACAAAGCGAATTTTGAGCCACCCTCACTTAAGCTGTACTGAGACCGCCCCATTCAAACAGACAAAACCATACATCACAACAGACCTGACATCACACTTGTTGATAAGGTCAACAAACAGACCTATCCCATTGATATTGCAGTGTCTGTCATGACAGGTAATTTGAGGTAAGTATTTAAGTAAGAAGTACTTTGGATATGTGCTTTCACTTTATAAGCCACATTCTTCAAATGCTTAAACTGTTAAGTATTTTTAAGTCGACTAGAAGAAACTTACTTAAAAAAAATACTACTTTTATTGAAATAAAATACATTGGATATATTTTAAGAAACAACGACAGGTACATCCTATATGACAGGATTTCTAAGTATGTTATTTTATCGTAACACTTTTTCTGTCTTTTTATTTGTTCTTCATAATTTAGTAAAACAGTTTATACAAATCATTTGATTCTGCATGGAATATCATTAGAATATTAAGGTAATTTACTATACTAATGACTTTATTGTTATGGATCAATAGTGCTACTTGTATCTCTTGGCGTAAGAGAATAAACTTGTACAGAAGTTTAAAAATATGAGCACCAATTTTCTTGAATATTAATTTACAAATAACTTCTGTCTTTTTTCCTTGAAAGAAAACAATGAAAAACTTAGGCTGCTCAGGAAATATTTCTGTATTTTAGATGTTCTCTCAAAATCATGATTTTAAATAGCTTTAATAGAAAAGGATGATTTTTAAAGTACAAAGGTTTTTCTAAATTTTTTTTTTTTTTTTCATTTGTTGTAACTGAAGAATTAATCTTATAATTTTCTTCATGAGAATAAATTTGAGATACAATTAATGAGAATGGGACGCCAAAGAATACTTTGATTGAGAACCACTGGTTTAGATAAAAAAAAAAATCCTAAAATATGAATAATGTTTTGTTTTTGTTTTTAAAATGTTAAATATTTTTTGTTATTAAAATGTGTGTTGTAATTTCTAGTGGATATTTCCCTGAAATTAATTTCTGCTCAATGGAAAAGTGCTTAAGCAACAAACATCGTCCCAAACTTAAAGTTAAATTTTACAAAAACAAAAGCAAACTAATTGTGGAGTCGTTCCAAATTATTGCAGATTTGTTTTGACTTTACCTTGCATCCACTGACTTTTTCAAAAGCTTTCACTAATTGAAGAACAGACAGTCCATTGCCTGTGCCCAGATTGTATTTCTAAAAGGAAATATAGAATTACTATTGCACATCTAATATAATCAGAAAAAAACAAACAAACCAACAACTATTATAAGGTAATAAAAGTTATAAGGTTTCGAAATTATTTTAATCAAACATTACAAATTGATTGAATGCAGTTAAAACAAAACAGTAAAATTAAAGGACACTTATTGTAGTATAAAAGGAAAGGGGACAGTTTAATAAAGAATATTCTTCTATGAGGGGGGGGGGGTTCCAGAAAGTAAGTATTCATAATAAAATACAAAATATCAAAAATTCATCAGAATTTCTTAGCTAAGAATTGTCTCATTTTCCCATCAATAAACGGATTGCTACATTTTAGTCATTGTAAGATCAATTTTCTTGAAATGCTTTGCAACAAATTTTCTGTCCAAACGGAGCAAACAGATTCTTACAGCATTGTTGTAATTTAAAGAGAAAATCCATTTCTTACTCTAATTATTAAGGAAATGTTGGATTCATTGCTACAATCCTGAACTAAAATGAAACAATACCACCTATTTACAATGACAATAGAATATCTTGGTGGGAAATATTTCACATATGATAATGTAGAAGATTTTGTGAAAGACTTTCATCAGACAGTGCAGTGCATGTAAGGCTACAGAAGTTACATCAATAAAAAGGTATTTATTGGCTTGAGTTTCAACAGAAATACTCACAAGACTTGTACAGAAAAAAATGAGAGCAACTTTTGATCTTTTCTATTTCTGAGCGACTGTTGCTGTTGTTGTATCAAGATATTAATTATTCAATGTTTATAATATCAAAAAGGAAAATATTCAATGAGAATTTAAGAAATATATGAAGTTAAGAGTTGATAAAATTCAGGATTATGGAAAAAGCTGAGAATTGAGATTATTTTTGGTTAGAAATTTATAAATGCAGATTGAATTTTCAAAGTGAACTTAAGACTATATTAGTATCAAAAACAAAAAAGAAAAATAAACAGGCTTCTGTGCACTACAAGGAACATGGCAAACAACAGATGAATTGAAAGAGATTCAGTAATGTCAATTGAATTTATTTAGAGTGAGGTTAATATTTAACAAATGAGAAATGCCTGTGATTTGTTTGTTATTAAGCGAGGAAATAGTAAAACATAAACAAAACTAGCCTTATGCATTTTTCTTAATGTCTCACATGATTTATAGCAATGAAATTAAAAGGAAGTTTCAGCTTCAAAAGATTTAGGCAGAAACATTTAGAATTGGATCTATTTAAAAGCTTTCAATGACTGTAACTTTGTTTAAATCAAGACTTGGCTGAAATTTAAATGAAATGTTATTACGATTTGTATTACTGCTTCACTTGATATTCTCATGGTTTATAATTATTTTCAAGCCCAGTCTTTAGAACACATATCAGAAGCAGAATTATAAAAAAACACCTAAATTACTGATTACTTTGTAATGGATGTTTCCATCTTCAAATTTCTTCAGAGCAGAAACATGTCCAGAGGCCAAATCCATGACATGAATGTAGTCTCTAACACCTGAAATATATTATTAAATAAAAAATTAGAAATACATGAAATCAGTCATCTATTTTAATATAAATAAAAAAATAAACACACACATTACTAAAGAATATTTTGCAATGATACCTGTGCCATCAACAGTATCGTAATCACCGCCAAAAATGGTTAGAGAAGGTTTCCTTCCAACAGCTACTTGAGCAATGTATGGCATCAGATTGGTGAAGGCTTTTGTCGGATCTTCTCCTATTAAGCCAGAAGAATGAGCTCCAACAGGATTGAAATACCTCAGTGAAATCACATTCCATTGCTGGAAAAGAAAATAAGGTAACGATTTTCAGTAAAAAATTTGTAATTGTTGTTTTAATTAGAAACAATGTTGGTATAATGGGAATTCAATAATTTGAAAATTTACGAAAAAATAGTGATCAATCAGGAATTTCAACAACTCATAAAGAATTCTGACATTAATATTATATCCACCATGATAATTTGATGCCAATATCAGTAGATGATGATTCATTTTATACTTAAATGTTTCTTTTCTTCATGATTAGTGAACAGTCAATTGAATGTTACTTAAATAAAAGAAAACTCTTACCTTTTCTGCCCTGCAGAGATCCATAAGCATCTCCTCAATAAGGTATTTAGTTCGTCCGTACACATTTGCCACACCTCCAATCGGGTGATCTTCTCTAATTGGAAGATATTGAGGATCACCGTAAACACAACAAGAACTGGAAAATACTAGATTATAAACTCCATGAGATTTCATTACCTGAAAGAAAAAGAAATAACATTTAAATCCAAAAGTAACTGGAAGTTTTTATTAAATCCTATATTTATACACTTAGAACTAATGCACAATAATTATTAATAATATATTAACTACTGTTCGTTTTTGTTTACGAGAACCTTCAACACTTCCATTTTTCGATTTACTTTGTCGTAGTGACTATTATATATTTTATTTGTAATGTTTTTTAAAAAAACTGTGCAAATCTTGGTTTTTTTAACTATTTCAATTTTTTTTTAAAATTGAATTTCACATAAATGTTCTAAAATGTTTTAATTTCTTATAAAATATTCTTTATAATGATAGTTAAGTAATAAATCTGTCTTCGTTATTTTAATCTAACTTTTGACAGAGGGCTTAAGATTCAGAGATTGTAATCTACAATATCTTTAGAATCTCCTAGTAAAGGTTGTTTAAATTAATTTTATTATCCATCCATCCTAATCTACGTCTCTACTAACTTCTGGAACATTGTTCTAGATTTCCTTCAACCTTTTCCTCTTTATTTTTCTGCTAATGCATTCTGATAAATGGTTTTTATAAGCTATTTAATTGACTTCATTATCATGATTTTTTTAAGAAAAAAAAAAAGCGGTTTAACAACAAATAATAATAATTGTCATTTAAGTAATTATTAATTTAAAAAAATCATTTTTAACGTATTGATTTTATTGTGTGTCAAGAATCCAAATAATTTTGTAATTTGCTTAAGCATCTAAAATTCTGTTGCTGCTTTGATCGATATTCATAAATTTAATAAAAATTCTTTGAATATACTGGATAAATTCATTGTCTGAGGAATTTTCACACACTGGGTGAAATACACTCAATATTTTGGTCCAGTACTTTGGGTCTTCTTCAAGAGATGTACATTATTACTTCAAGCCATGCACATTTGTTATCAGTTTTTTTCTGATAAGTTGTTTACATGGCTTGCCTCTTGGAGACATGGCAGCACACTTGTTCATTGAATATCTTTATTATTTCATTTTCTAAAATAAAATGGACTGATTATAAGAAAATTTGCTTTATTTAAAGATTAGAATAAAATCTTCCAACTTACCTCAAGCAGATTGATTGTGCCAACAACATTGTTTTTATAATATAAAAGTGGAAACTGCATTGATTCTCCCACTGCTTTCATGGCAGCAAAATGAATCACATATTGAATGTCGTGCTACAAATAAAGAAAGAAAAATTAATTAGATTGTGAAGTCTGTGAATTAAACTAAAATGAATAATTAAAAAAAAAAAATCTTAATTCCAATAAAAGTTTTGAAATGCCTGAATTGGATTGTTTGAATTTTATTTATCAACTTCAAAAGAATCAATATCAGTTTGTAAATATGAAAAAAAAATCATTAATAATTATTAACAAAAAAATTCATTCAAAGCATTTTTTTTTAACATTTTTACATATTTTTGCAATTTTTTCTTTGAAAAAGTTAAGTTCCTTTAATAAACCATTCCAGGGCCAGACTGACTCAGCCAGCTAACCGGCCATCACCGTTCATATCGAGACGAAGTGAAATTAGATGCCAAATGGAAAAATAATCGATCCTTAGCTCCAACAATAAAGTGCTAAGTCTGACATCAGTTAACAATCTGATCTCATAATTTCAGTAACCATAAAATTAAACCTGAAATCTCCCTTAACTACACCGATATAGGCTTGGATCTTCAGCAGGGTTGTCGACAAGTTCGCTATTTCAAGAACTGCATCCTGACATTAGTATTGATCCCATTAAAGAATCAAATGAGGAGAAATCCACAATTCAGAAATCAGCTGACAAAGTTATTGATCCCCAACAAGAAAGCAACGAAATGGAAGCAGTGGACACTGAACTTTGGAAATTTGTTCCACCTGGATTCCATACATCAGTTACGGAGAAATTTGCATTTAAGAAACACCAAGTTTAGCCAAGTGAAATCGAAACACAACTTCCATTTAAGGCAAACAAAACATACAAATGTGCTTCACTTGATGGCACTAAAGTACTGCCTTGAAACAAAGAAAATGTACTGCAGTGTCTGTCTGCTATTTGCTTCAGACAGAGAAAGCCCATTCGTCCATCGAGTTAAAGCTGACATCACTATAAACAGCATAAACATTCCATTGCCCATGATTATGCTGTGAAAGCCTCTCTACAGATCTGCAAAAGTGTGGATATCGACAAGAATATGGCTACAAAACAGCGAAGTGACATTGAAAGCAGGAGGCAGGCGATTCACAGGTTAATTTCCATAATCTTGTTCATCGGTAGGCAAGGAGTAGAGGATCCATCGAAGTTACTGCAGATCTAACAACAGATGCATCAACCACGGCAACTTCTTAAAACTAGTTATGTTGGTTTCTAAATACGATCAAATCTTGAAGACACGTGGATACGGCCTTTCAAAAAAATTAAAGAGCATAAGGCAAGTCAGTCTAAATCAAAAGGAAGAGGTGCCCTTATTCCATTCCTGTCAAAGTCATTCATCAACAAAATAAAAAATATTTAGCCCTTAAACTCGACATAGCTAGTGAAATTCAGCAAATAGGCATCTTCAGCATAGATGGATTCCTAACAGGATGTTTCAGTTGTAGATCAGTGAGCGCTGTGTGTTGGATATGTGCTGAATGGTAGAGTCTCTGTGAGATTGTTGAAACTGGCTGATGCACATAAAACAACAGGCGAAGCACCCTATCTTCAGACAAAGGTAGAACTTGAGAAGTTTCAAATTAATAAGAAGCAAATACTTGAAAGTTTGTTTGATGGAGCTGCAAATATGAGTGGTCAATACAACGGTATCCAAGCACATCCTAAGAACGATAAGGATTTATTTATGAACGTTCATTGTTGAGCTCATGCGCTGAACTTAATCCTCACAAATTCGATAGAAAGTTGTAAAACATTTTGAGGATTTTCTTGGTCTCTTGCAAAATACAGCAGTTTCATCTCAGAACCACACAAGCACATGCTGGTTTGGACCAAAGTTAATAAGGAGTCAAATGAAGGCCATCAACTGTTGCATCGGCTTCAGAAGGTTAATTTCACTCATTGGTGGAGAGCAGTGGACAGAGCATTGAAAAGTGTCTTCGATGACTTGAATGTTCCATTTGAAGACCGCAACAAGTTCTTTACTCTGCTACTATGTCTCTTCACTATTGCAAATAGTAGTGATTTAGCATCTGATGTGACATTTACAGCAAAGACATTGTTCGAAAACTGGTGCAAGTTTGAGAACATCATGGTTGTCATCATTTACCGTGATTTACTCAATGTTTTGACTCCTGCCTCCAAACAAGTGGTCTCAGTTATCTAGCAGCACACCAACTGATAAACACCTTGTATGGGCAATTCCGTGCAAAAAAGAGACAACTTTGGAGTACTGCACACCATCTCCACTGATTTGGTGGATGATTTGAATGAACCTCTAACTAAGAAGGAAGTCCACATTGAAATTGAAATCCCAGCTTACCATTAAAGCAAAGCAAAGAGCAGCAGAACTAGCTGCTAAAAAAGCGAGACAAACTGACCTATCACTATCGGGCAGGCCAAGGAAGGGTAGTAATAGTGCGGAGACAGTCTTGTGACACCCTTGCCGTATGAGGCCGAGCATTGTCTTGTTGAAAAATGGCTCCTGGGAGCCGTTGCATTAATGGCAACACATGTGGTTGCAGGATTTCATGAACATACCGCTGGGCTGTCATGGTGCCACGGAACGATACTAGGGGTGACCTTGTATTGTAGGCAATGGCACCCCATACCATCACACCAGCTGTGGGAGCGGTGTGTCGCTGTACAGCAAAGGCAGGATTGAAGCGTTCACCACGGGCTCTCCACACACGAACACGATTGTCATCACTGCCGAGATTGAATCTGGATTCGTCGCTAAAGACGACCTGGTTCCATTCCGCTGCAGTCCAGTTTCCTCGTGCGCGGCAAAACTCCAAACGGAGGCGTCGATGGGTGGGCATCAAGGGCAGCACACGTAATGGGCGCCGCGATACCAACTGTCCTTCAGCCAGGCGCCTTCGTATGGTTCGAGAAGACACAGCGGCCCCTAGTGAAGGTGCTACCTGTGCCTGGATGGCGGCCGATGAAGCAGTTGGCTGTACGCGTGCATTTCTGACTATGTGGCGGTCTTCTCGACGACTGGTCTGTCGAGGGCGTCCTGAGCCTGGTCTTCGTGTACATGACATCTCTCGGGTCCACTGGTCCTAAAACCTCCTCACAACACAATCAGAGCGGCCTAATTGACGAGCTACTCGCCTAGCTGACCACCCAGCTTTCATCATCCCGACGATTCTCCCTCTCTCAAACTGCGACAACTGCGTATACTGTCTTCGAACACGGCGTAATGGCATGTCTACCTCAGCTCTTCCTTTGTAAATGATTCAGCACACTCAAACAAGCTTTGGTTACCTGTTTTATACTCCACAGAGTACGATGTTCAACGCCCTCTACCGGCTATACGTAATGCGCAATCACGCTGCATTTCTAATCATTTGCATATCTCCCCGACATGTACCTTCATTGCAAGTTTCGTTACGATCCCGCAATTATTTCTTGGTGCGCTAATTTTTTTGTCCATGAGTATATTACTTTTAGTAAGTGAGTATTTATCTTTTAGTCATTTAGTCAATAAATAATATAACAATATTTTTCCTCAATTGTATAGTACTTAACAATTTTGATGCAATATGCTGAAGGTTGGAAGGGGGGGGGAATCATTGAACATTTGGGGCTAACCACTGCCAGTGCGGACCTGAACCATGAAATTCCATTTCTTTGTTTACTTTTCAGTCAAAGCACAAAATGAAGGTGAGTTGATCAGCCTCACGGCCTGTCTGTTGAGCATGATTTTTATCTACTAATGACAGTTTTTGTTTAATAATTTAGTTGTGGACGTTAAATTTTGTTTTCAGATAAAAGAAAGTATTTTTGCAAAAATAAGAAAGGTTTTTTTTTTTTAATGAAACTTACAAAAGAAAGAAGGAACGGGAAAAAAATCGCCCAACTCCTCTTGATTTAATTGGTGGATTATCTTTGTAAATTATCAAAACTCTGTGCATCTGTCTATGCTGTTGCACATGAAGCTAGTAAGAATCTAATTAATATTGTTCATTTTTTTCTGTTGCAAAATGTTAACTGTTTTATTTTGTTAAAATAAAAAAAAACATTTCATGTAAATTTAATACTTTTAGATGAATATAAAAGAAACAAGAATTATAATATGAATTATAATATGACAACTTAGAATTAAATCCTCTATTTGAGGAAGTTTTAAGTTTGAATTGATAACTGTCATCTTTTGCTCTTAATATTTTGTAGTATGTTTTAAGAAATTTTCTGTGTATGTATGGGAAATGGATAATTTTTCTATGTATGTGTGTGGAGTGAATAAATTTTTTATGTATGTATGTAAAATGATTAATTTTTTTTTTTTTTTTTTTTTTGTATGTATGTAAAATGAATAATTTTTTTATGTGTATAAAATAAAAAATTTTATATGTATATATATGTGAGAGATTTTTATACATATAGCCAAAAAAAGCATATAATTTAAAAGATAATTTAAAAAAATAAAATAAATTTAAAAAACCTAAAAAAATATTAAAAAAGAGAGCAATTTTCTTATAATAAAGCGCTGTTATGTTATTTCTAAAATTTTTTTAGCTTAGTTTCAAAATTCAACACCAGGTGCCGCTGATGACGTGTAGGTACATTCGAATTTTAATACTTACACAGAAACAGCTTTTTGAAATTAATTTGGTTTTTAAATTTCAGAAAGCTGTCCGGCAAATTTTATATGTTTAGTAATGTAAGTTAATTTTATTCTTATATTCTTTACATTCTGAATTTTAAATTGCAAATCATTGAATGAAATATTTGCATCACGAAACTTGAAAAGATGGCGATTCAAGTTTTGTCATTTGGA
>JAFIDM010000179.1:5019682-5139450 GCA_023159025.1 Thereuonema tuberculata
GATTACTGCTTTTCTATTAGGAAATCTGAAGTTAAAAAATTTGTAGAAATAGTAATTGGGAAGAATCCTTGATCGGAATTCAATGGTGAATGATTTAATACTGCTTTAATTTCAAATAAAATAAGCTTCTTTCAACATTTCTTTTCATAGAGAACATTAATGTCTATCACTGACGTATTAGGGAGGGGAGGGGCCTCTCATTCCATCTGAAAAGAAGCCTAGCATTTGAACCTGTCTTTTTTTTATTAGAAAGTTACCATTTTGTTTGTAAATCTCACTTATACGGAGATGGATATAACTTTTTTTTGACAACTTACAGCCTTATATCATCGTCACCCCTTAGGGACCCTCCATTAATTACGTGAGGTGTTTTTTAAATCACCCCTTGGTGAGATTTGGTGTGACCCCTTCCCCCTCCCTCACGTGAGATTTCAAAAAGTCAAAAAATCAAAAAAATTCAAAAAGTCAATATTACAAAATGTTGTAATCTATTATAATACGTATATTCTCTAAATGAAAAAGTTGACGTGAGATTTTCGTTGACTCCTCCTTCGTGAGATTTGGTGAGATTTTGCCGGACCCCCCCCCCCTCCCCTTTTGACCTCAATTAATGGACGACCCCTTATATATATTTTCACTGTGTTCAGAATGAAATTATTAAAAAAAAAAAACTTTAAATCTTTATTATATAAATAAATTTAAATATTTCATTCATGTGAACAAACAATCAATAATTTTTTAAACATGGTTAAACTTCAAACAAGATTAATTAAATTCATTCAAAAAAAAAAAAAGAAAGAAATGGAAAAACACACCCACACACAATTTTTCTTTTCGTTGAAACGTTTTTATCTTTTTTACAAGCTTCTTATTTTTTGTCCGACATTGTGTTGTTGCAAGGCTTGCTTTTACATGCTTTTCGGATGCAAATAAATAGAGGCTAACGGATTTTGATGAAATTTGATATAGTAACTTTTACACTTCAGCCTTTGATGGACTCGTAAACAACTACTTGAAAAGTGAACGGAATTTTTTTTCTTATTTTCTTACAACTGACTTATCTTTTCCTTATTATATTTAAGCTCATTGCAGAGTAAAAGGCGATGTTTTTCAATGGAATAGACAGACAAACATAAGCCTGGTGGGAAATAAAAACAGTTACAATAATGGAGATAATAAAATACGGCAATGTTGTTAACAAGACTTTTAACACCAAGTAAAAGATTAAGAAAAGGCGTAACTAATTACGGATTAGGAATCGGATGAAAGTGGATATAATATCTTGAAATTATTACTTGCTGACTTCCATTTCCCTCCATTGTGAGGGGATTAGATAACGGGATGATCTTTATCTCCCTTAAAATCCCATTACTCTGACTTAAGAGAAGAGCTAAGTTACAATTAAGGATTAGACCTTCATCACAATTGAATTATCTGGATTCTATTTGAATATTTACTTCAACATTTGTTTTCATTCATTTCTTGTAGAAGAAAACAGTTAGAATTCCTATAGAATTTAAATAATTTCAAGTTATTTCTTTACGAAAATTAAATGTGAATGTTTTTATTATTGCTTTATTTTTGAAATCCACTATTAGAGGTCTGTCTAATGAGATAGGATAAAGGAGCACAAATGAGAAAGATCCCACAAGACAGGAGGCATGGTTTTTCTTTTTTGATTGGAAGATTCAATCTCCCTTTGTTTTTATTAAAAAGATCCTAGGGGCTTTGGGGGTGGGGGGGCTTTTTCATTATTCGCGGTGGCAAAATAAAACCTAGCTACGTTTTTGGCGAGACTATTTTTTTCCCGTCACTTTTCTTATTCTAATTTAATGTACTCGTGGACTATATCTTGGCTAAGGAGTTTCCGTACAAATAAATATAAACTAATTTATTTTTAATAGCTAATTAAAATATTATTCGTGAATAAAATGTTAAATTTTTATTCAGCGTTTTTTTAAGTAATCCACTGCATTGAATTCCAAGAGATTTTTAGTCCATAATCAATTCCTTCCAATCACTCATATAAAAACGGTTTCTGAGTAGATTTATTTTTCTAATGATTTATGCAGTTTTCTTGTAAAAAGCTTAATTCTATGTTAGTTTCACGGTTAATCACTCGAATTATTCTTCGTTAACACAATTGTTAAGTACAGTAGAACCTCATTACAACGGTGTAATAGGGACTGAAGGTTGTCCGTTTTATTGAAAGTCCGGTTTATAACAAATAATTCTTATAGCGATGTAATGCAGCAGGGTGTACATCAATGAAAGTACAATAGTTAGCTATAAAAAGTGTTTATTATATATCAAATAAAAAACAGCCTTCAACATAGTAGGTTGAATTGAAAAAGATGTGTACGTTTACACTGCATTAATCTTTAGAACAGGAAGGTCCTGGTTCATGTTGATTCTTACATTCATTGGTTTGAAAAAAATAATTTATTTTCTGCTGGGTTTGTTTGCTGCTTATTTCTTCAGTTAATAACTGACGGAGGTGCTGTAATTGTTCATAATATGCAAACACATTTTCAAACACATATGGTTGGAAATGTAAAACTCGTCAGATAAAAATAAGCATCCTTTATTATTATTAATTTTTTTTTAAAACTGTCCGTTATAAGCGACGTCCGTTATAATGAGGTTCTACTGTATCTGTTCGGTTCTTCTACGTAGCCGTTGCTATTTGGTATCTGACTCCTTTGACTTATGACCCCGCGACCATCATTTGAATTTGGAAAATTTTTGAATTTTTGGGAATTTGGAAAACAACACAAACAATGTTTAAATCTGAAAGTTATATTTCTAATTTTATTTAAAAGTTATTAAATAAATATTATTTTATTTTATTAAATATCATAATAACAATAATAATAATAATCAGGCTGTCCCCTTCTCTCCCAAAGAGACTACCTCCACCGACACAATCAGCGTCGATTGTTCATCAACAGCTAGCACACAAACACTCACTTATTCAGAATACGGTCCCATACTACAAGTACACACCACAAAGCACTAGAGTCAACCTCACTTAAGCTGTACTGGGATCGCCCCATTCACACAGACAAAACCATACATCACAACAGACCTGATATCATACTTGTTGATAAGGTCAACAAACAGACCTATATCTAGTACCATAGCTAGAGGATTGAGGGCCCCGGGGCAACAAGTGATTATGGTTTCGTAAAAAAAAAATCCCACTTCGTTCGGGAGCCCCCTTTGCTCGGGGGCCCCGGGGCACTGCACCGGCTGCCCCGGTGGTAGCTACGGCCCTGCCTATATCATTGATATTCCGGTGCCTGTTAGCAAGAACTTATGCAGAAAACTCACGCTGACAAGATAAGTAAATACACCGATCTAGCACACGAGCTCCAGAAGCAGTGGAGGCAGGACCGAGTACGTGTTGTACCCATCATCTTGTCCGCCACTGGTCTGGTGCCTCACACATTGCACCACAGCCTCAGCACACTAGGACTTCATAAAAACACTTATGCACAACTCCAGAAGGCTGAGGTACTCAACACAACACGCATAGTTAGAAAATTTATGGACACAACCACACATCTCTAATCATTCTTGCACACGTCTTTACACTTGGCAATATGTGCTTTGGTCCTTGACACGCCATGCTGTCTTTGCTGGGGAAACCCAAGGTTAGAATCTTTTACATAATAATAATAATGATAATAATAATAGTAATAATAATACTTATTATTATTATTATTATTGGAAAAGTATGTACAAACGAAAGAGAATAAGCGGTTGAATTTAATTTATAATAATTTTTTGAAAATATGCCGCAAAAAAATGAAAATAAATAAATAGATAAGTAAAATGAAAAAATAAACTAAATTTATTTAAATTAAAGGTTTAACGTGCGCTTGTTAAATTAGCGGTTGGGATGCCCCTATTATGTTGCCCCTATTATGTTGTAATTTTCTTGTTTATATTTTTTCAACAAGTGCGACGGCATCCCAACCGCAAATTTATTTAAATTTATTAAAATTTATTCATAAGCTGAAAATATATAATTATTAACAAACATGCACTGTTTCCAAATATTCGGGCTGTTCAATTAAAGAAATAAACATAAAGAGTTTATAAATTTTATTCTAGAAATACAAAATTTGACATTCCGAAAAATCATCTTGGCTTCCAATAAAGGTATTTGGCATTTTGCCGAAGATCTAGACTTGTAGGTCAGAGGCAAAGGAACAATTTCTTCCTTATTTCAGTTAATAAGGCAAAAATAATAATAATAATAAAAAATCTATTCCGTAAGGAAAGATTTTTCAAAATCGCCTGCAGTGTTGTACGGCCTGTGCATTTAATAACCTCATTTTTCAGTAACAAATTATGATTCGCTGCGAAATATAATTTAAATTAATTAATCGCTGCAAAGAATAACCACGACGTATCAGTTGACATTCAAAACCTCTTGCCATGACTGAATACTATTGATTCCCCCCGCCCAGGAAGATGCCGACTTTTTGGAACATCCAGTTAGCAATTCCAAGGATATTTCTGTAAGTACAATTTATTTTATTTTAAAGAGTTTTTATTTTGATGGTTCTAAATATCCCCATGGAAATAATAAATATATTTGGAGATAATAGATTTCCAGCTCAGAAGTCAAAGAAAAAGATTAAAAATACATTTTAAGCAACTCTTTTACAATGAAATTGGCACCAATTCGGTAATTGATGCAATTAAAAACAATTATTAATTTTATTTATAATTTATTTGTTTATTAATTTTATATTTGTTCATTTATATTAAAACCACGTGTCAGGTCGTTTTTATTCGCTGTAATTTTTTTGTTAATGAATTAAATAAATATTAGCGATAGATTGGATTATTTCATTTCCATCAGTCTTCCTATATAGAAGGGAAAACATTCGAAGTTTAGATAATAATTAAGATATACAATAATAAGCCGCTAATTAACTTTTTCAATGACTGAATTAAGCTTCAATGAATTTTTTTAAAGCATAAAAATTCAAACTGCCATTTGAATTATTAATAATAACAATGGGTGAGACCAAATTATTTACAAGTGACATCCTGGAACAGCTGTTTCACGTTTACCCATTGTTATTATTAATAATTCAAATCGCAGTTTGAATTTTTATGCTTTAAAAAATGAATTAAGGCTTGAAATAAAAGAGATTTCTTCTTTTGTGCCTTCGTTTTTGTTATCCTTTTTTTGAATTAAGGCTTATAGGAATTCTGTGCCAATGTAAATTGAATTGGTATCGAATCTTACGAAGTATTCCAAGTATTTATTTATTTATGTATTTGTAATTCCTAAGAATATTGTTTGCTGGGATTTTAACCAAATTTATACTAAGAAAAATAGGAAAGAAGTTTCGGTAATTCCTAACATCAATTAATGACGCTTTTTTTAGAAGATCTTTAGCTATGGCTAATTTCTTTAATCGTAGTTCTGTTTTTGATTCAATGGGAAATTGAAAATGAGTTGATTAAATTGGAAATAAATTTTCTGAAATTTCCACTCGTCACACGAATCTTGGTTGGCTCTGCGTAGCCAATACATTAGCCCTAACTGAGAAGAAATGGAAGGAACGAGTTAGAAAATGGAAAGATTTTCTTTTCTTTTTCAGTTATGACCTATAGAAATGCTTTTCTATAACAGTAAAATTACATTTACAAGAAATGCTTTTTATTTCGAAATAATTTTTAAAAGAATCAAAGGCACAATTAATTCATTTAATAGTGAAAAAGATGCAGATTGAACGCGATGGATGGTCGTTCGATGACGGAGCAATGAATGCCGCGGAGAAGCTAAAGCAACACAGTCGCGATAAATTCCGACTGTTGTTCCGTTAGATTAAATCTCTGATGGTGAGGGAATGTCCAGTTGGAGGCAACCACTATCCGTTTGGGCTAAACCGGAGAATACGGTACCTGCCAATGACAGTCTTCGTAAGGATATCTCCGCGCAGGGATACATGATGGTGCATACTGTTATCTCAAATCGCATTTAGCCAGATGAGGGTTAGTTTTTATAGTAAAAGATTGTGCAAAACCATTTTTAAATAAGTTTACCTGCAAATATCATTCTACCTTTCACTAGTTAATTGAAAAACTTAAATATCTTAAAAGTAGTGCCAAGGCAGCCATCTTGTCAAAACAGCCTGATACCATAATCTCCGGTTTCACCTCTGTTTGCGATGGAAACGGTCATATGTGACGTCACTGCAAACAAGTATGTTTCAATTATAGACAGAATTCGAGTATTTCGAACGATTTCTGAGTATATTTTGAGAACAAATTTCTAATTTATAAATAAGCCTTCATTATCAAAATTGCGAAAAGAATTCTTGAAACAGTATCTTTGTTTTTAAATTGTCTCATTCAGTTTCACCAAGAATTTAGTTTTGATTCAGAGGACAGCATTTAAAAGCTCAGAAATCTTTTTGAAGAATCTTAAAAAAAAAAAGACTTTATAACCCTGTTTAATACTAATCTCTTTGGTACACTCTACAAGATTTATCAACGTTATTCAGTTATTAAACATTAAATCTCTTGAAACTAAACTTTTTCCTTCATTTATATTCACTTCTAATATTTAAAAAGATTATATAAAATTATATGTTACACATTTTTATTTATTTAACTCTATTTTAATTCAGTGAAGTCACTTCATTTTTTTTTTTTTTATTTCGTCTTTCTTGAAATCTGGGTCATACAGATTCGCTAATTCTATTTGCTAAAGCAATAATTATCGTAGCAAGGATAATTCGTATTAAAAAATCAAATCGAAAAAAAAAAAGATTTATTTTGATTGTTTTTAATGAAAAGAATTAAACAAAAGTAACTACAAATAAAATAATATGAAAAGGATACTAGTTAATTTGCATGGTTTTTTGTATTGCTTTTGTGAAAATATAAGGCTGGGAATTTAATCTTCCTCGAATAAATTACTTTAATTAATTTAATTTATTTCTGCTGTTTCTATCGTGGAGAACCACTTGCGAGAGTGGGATCCTTAACGTTTCACACCTTCAGAGCCTACCATCGTGGGTTTATGTGGCTGACGAGTCCTAAAGAGGACGAAACGGCCGTCCCAGAGTCCCGTCGATGATGGCTCGAAATCATCTTTGTTTCATTTACAAATAATATGATTATTTATATCAGTAATAACAGCTGCTAATTAGGCACTTATTAGCAAAAATGTAGTAAATAGTAATGATTCTAAATTAGAATTATAAAGAATATCCACATATAACAGCTTTATTTCTTTCGAAAGTTACTTGTGCGTTTTATCGAATGGATTTTTTTTTATTCATAAAAAATCCTAAGGAGACAGTCCTTTCCTTATAAGTGAGACAGACATCTGTTAGAACGCTCAACAAACTCAGTTTTCCTGATGCTAAATAAAACTTAAATTATTGAAACGCATTATTTGTTAAATAAAAAGCAATCGAAGTAACTTACCTTATCAAATATGGAATTCAAATGTTCTTTATCAAGAAGATCGCACTGGTAGAAGGTGAGTTTTTTCCCGGTTATTTCCTCTGCTCTTTGTAAACTCGGTGCGTCGCCATGTTTGCCTACAAAGATATCAAAGGATATTCTGTCAAAAACAGTCGATTCATGTTGATATCAACGATCCTTTAAAAGGAATCTTTGAACTTAAGACACTTCAACAAAAATACGAATGAATCAGGTAAGATTCAAATTTATAGACAGTGCAATACATAGGCAAGATAACTTCTATATTTGTGTTTAGTAGCTAATTAGGTTGCTTCATATTTTTGTAATCTTTCATTAAAGAAACATTGCTTTCCGTAATCATAAAATTATTATGAAATTTAAGAAGTAATCCGAATCTATAAGCATATTATACACTGACTGCTCAATTGAAAGTGGACACCTGCCGTAGTGGAACAAACCATGCATATTCGGGCAATAATTTGAATATATTCATTGTAAAACAACACGATCATGTGTAGTTGGAGTCATTTGGTGTGACTCCATTATGGCAGAACAGGGCTGTTCCAGCCGAACAACAGCGGCAGGACTTTCAGCAGGCAACGGGAACAACTGTTAGTACCATGACGATTCGTCGGGAGCTCCATGCCTTAGGGTACACCGGTCCGGCTGCTGTCTAACATTACCCTTGTAAATGCCCAGCATCTTGTGACTTGGTTTAAAGAACGACAGTCTTAGTGGATGGACCGCTGGAAGAGCATTATGTGGAGCGACGAATCACGCTTCACACACTACCGATCGGATGGGGCGCACCTGGGTGTGGCGTTTGCCAGGGAGCGGGTGCTACCTGAGTGTGTCACGCCAACAGTGAAATTTGGCGGTGGTGGTGTGATGGCATGGTCGTGTTTCTCCTGGTTTGGACGTGGTCTGTTGGTTGTGATCGAGGGGAACATGGCATCCACACAGTATCTGGACGTTCTAAACGATTCCATGCTTCCTACGTTGTGGTCGCAGTTCGGTGAAGGGCAATTTGTATTCCAGCACGACAATGCTCCGTGCCACAAGGCCCGTGTTGTCAGCGCCTGGTTTCCGGAGAATACTGTTCAAGAACCTCAGTGGCCCACCCAGAGTCCGGACCTCAACCCTATCGAACATCTGTGGGATGAATTGGAGCTTCGGAATCGTGCACGTCCGATGCGACCGCAAACAAGCATCCAACTTGTGCAGGCTTTGAAGGAGGAGTGGGCAAAAATACCGGTTGCTTGCTATCAGAAACTGGTGGAGAGCACGCCACGGCATGTGGCTGCTGTGCTTAAAGCAAAAGACCACAGTATGCGCTATTAGACACGCTGTAAATAAAGCTTCTGTTCCATACCAAAGGTGTCCACTTTCAATTGAGCAGGCAGTGTATATATTATATATTTAATTCAGTCCGAGGTGTGGTTTGCAATAAATAATGAGAGAACAGGTGGCAACAAGAGTAGTTTACTATCTGACTATCTGTAGTATTTCACACACAAGTGTATTTCTTGATGCACCTCGACATGTGGCGAGATTTATCCTTGTTATTTGAAAATATTTTCTGACATTAGAAGACTCAGCAAATTCCAATGGTCTAAATGCCTATTATACAAAAGCTACCAATAAACAAGGAAGATGATTTTAACCAACACGACACAAGAATAAATGTACTAAAAAAGAAAAAGATATTCTGATTAAACCTTATAGCACATATTTTGTCTAATGAAGATGGTGTGATAAAAGTTCTAATTTTATTTTAAATATCGCAATAAAAACTATTTTAGAAAACTGAAAATAAAACTTGTCTGGTCATTGTTTAGTTTTTCAGCCAGTTTGTTACAATTTTCATAGGAAGTGATAATAATTAATGTTCGACAAGTAAGATTCAAAACAATACTGAAATAACACCTTTGTTGCTTACATTCTGTTATGTTAGAATCAGTCATTATCCAAACTTTTGCTTATGGTTTTACTTCCAGTCTCTAAAACATGTTTGGACTATAGAGTATTTGATTGAAACTTATTTTGAATCGACTGTCCTGTTTTTTACAAGTATAAATTGTCGTGTAATGTTGGAGTATCAGTAATAAACATTGCAAAACCATTAGAAAATATTAATGGTATCGGTTTCAAACAGAACACAAAAGAGGCAGTTCCAAAGCCCGTTCTTTTATGACAGAAGAAGCACCGGGTTTTCATTGGAATGAGAACCGCTAGGGGGACGACCAACAAAAGACACATCTACATCCGGAGTCGTCTCTGTCCATAGAAACCTACGATAAAAACAGCAACTTCTCACTCTTTCCCTTTATTTTCCAAATATCATCAATAAATAAATGAAATACTTTTGTTCTATAAGTGTATTATGTATTTTAACGATTTATTTCTGTTCAACAAAGCAACAGTTAATCAAAATAAATCTTTTTGTTTTCGTTGTGATTCTGTTTTTATCACAGATTGGATGTAAACACTAATTCGCTTAAAACAGAAAAATCTAAAAAAACTTTTTTGTAATCTTTTTGTCTTTTATATTATAAATCAAAATCTTATTTGTCTGTAGCTTAAAAGTATTTTTAATTCTGTATTTTTATTAATATTTTTAACAGTTTAACTTTTGTATTTAGGAAATAAAGGAAATATATTATTATTATTATTTTATTATGATTTCCAAACACAAAAGTTACCGTCCCGTTAGAAATTACGGAGGAACTTAGGAACGGGTTGTGAATAAAGTTATACTACAATTGTTGAATTAATTTTGAATACAGTGTTAAAAAACATTAAAAGACTTTCCTCATATATAGTTTTTCAAGTGATTTTTTGTCAAGTAGACAGCTAAGTGATAATTTTCTAAAATTTTAAATTAGACAGTAACGTAATTTAAAAATTAAAATAATTTTCGGATTTAACTCTATATATATTAGTACATATGTATATACAAGTTGCCTATGTTTAGCTTATTTTTGTCGTGTACAGTAAGAACTAGTAACAATAAATATTAAGGACATTGGAAGTACATTGAACAAAATAATTAAATGAGATATTACTTACAGGATTTACAATACCAATGGAAACAATTGAACAACAGAAGTTCATTCTAATTACATATTATCAGCCACTTTTTTAATAGTTTCTTCACATTGGATATGCTTCCATTTTTTATATCTATTTCTTTTTCATCTATATTGTTGAATAAATTTTCAATTATATAGTTAAAATGTCTCTTTCCATAGTCATTGTATGTAAGAGAATAGGGAAGACGGATATTTTTCTTGTTCTTAGATTATATGAGGATTTTTGTTTTTCTTCTTTCTTGTGTTCAAAGATTTTATAATAGTTTTTTATTAGTAGGCTATGTTCTGTATGAATTTTTGTTTGGGATTTAATATATTATATTGAAGCTTCTTATTTAACATTATACTTTTATCATTTACCTTTTGTTTGAAGAAAATTAACTTTAAAATTTTATTTTGCAGATTAATTATAGGGTTTTAAACAACTATCAGTGGTGACGGCCCAAATGTTAGCAGCGTAATTTATGTTCGAATCGAATAAAGCATTTTATAATAACATTTTAGTCCGCGTTGGAAGTATGTCTTTTATATGATAGAATATGTATATAATTTACGCATATAATTTACTTATTGATGATATTTGAGAAACAAATGTAAAATCGGAGAGGGAAGATGCTGTTTTTACCAGTCAGTTCGTATGTGCAGATTTTACGGACGGTACAGGTGGCTCCCTCTATAAACAACCAACCAACTGCCTATTGAATGACTGGGACCCGATTGAAAATGAACGAACGAATGAACGAATTGAACGAGTTCAATTTCAAGAAGGAATTTCAAGTAATGAACTAACATTTTCACTTTCTTTAGAAAACAAGGGAAATAACAGAGGACCGATGTTATTGAAACTTACAAAAGTTAATTATTTTTAGGTCACAGAATTAAAAATATCTTTCTTATAGTTCAGTTATTTTCGCAGTTCTTTAATTTCTCTTGAAAATGGATAATAGAAATGAAACATCTTTAAAAAATAAGTCTCACATAATTTTTTTAATTGTAGGTAACTTAACAAAAAAAGAAATGAAACAGAAAGAGGCCACAAATCATCTTAACAGGCGTTTTAAAACTTTAAGGAAAATATTTTGCACAACTTATTTAATTGCTAATACACAGAAGCTCGGTTATAACGCGATCTTTCAGATCCAAGATTTCGAAGATTGCGGTATAACCGAACTTTTATTACTTCGCGACGTCAAATGTCGTATATCGCACCCTATTATCGCCCACACAATTCCAAATCGATTTAAAATGGTCATTTAGCGATTACCTACATCATTCAGAGCTATGTGAGCGAATTTTATATTTATAAATACATAAATCATTACCTTTTCAACACTTTGAGGGCTTATATTAGTCAAAATCGATTTGGCGCCGCCATCTTGGCATCTTGTACAAACGACGAGTCACGTGGATCGAAACTAGGTATTCATACGCCTTTTAGATTACCTGGGCCTCTTTACTGGTTGTCATTGGCAGAAAAATAATCTCAATTTTCATTTTTTTTAAACGAAAAAGTCCGCGATTCTGGTATTTTTTAAAAAATATATTGTATTTGACGCATTTTCGTGACATTAGGTTGGGTATAGAGTCTCAATTATTGTAAATAATAAGGAAACAAGCATATTAATTTTCACCTTTGATTTGATTTTTGGCGAAAAAACGGTAAATTTTGCAATTTTACATTTGTACACCTTTTCCAAAATAGAAGGGGTCGAAGACCAAATCGCGTTATATCCGAATTCGCGATATAAACAACTGCGTTATAACCGAGCTTTAGTGTAATTGTTGTGAAATTGAATAATATGAGGAACTACCTTTGATTAGATATCTCACTATTTATCTGCGATTTGTCCCAATTTGACTGAACTTCGTTATCATGAATATTTCAATTAACCTTTTTATCATTGATGAACGTCGAATAAAAGCTATTTCATCCTAATTTTTAATTTCTTAACTAAATAATACCAGCTCATGAAACTTTTGCAAAACATTTTCTTTGTTTTTAAAAAAAAATAAAATTCAAGATACTTCGTTTTATTAGTTTCTTCCGTTTCCCTTGTTTATCTATGAATAAAATAGATATCTTAAATTAACTCAATTTAGAAAATGATTAATTGTTTTTCAATTGAAATCCCTAAAGGAAAACAGTTTAAAAGACCAACACGAAAAAAAGAAAAAGTGTATAGATGAGATCTTTATAATCATCTTAAATTTCAACCTAATTACACTCTACGGCCAATCCCCTGTGAACAGCAAATTGTAACAGTTTGTGCTCAGAGTATTAAAAATCTTTGGAGTTTTATAATCGGGACCAGCAGAAAAGAAGGGTGTGTCCTCTTCTCATTTAATCAATCGTGACGCAAATGCTTTCTCCAAATTACTTTAGATAAAAATAATCTTTAACAACAATGTTTTCTTTAATCTTGAAGTTTCATTCTTCATTTGTTGACTTATGGGCTATTAAATAGCTAATAAATGTCCGTTGGGTTTTTTTCCTGTTGGTGACGTTGGTTATTTAAAAAAAAAAAAAAAGAACCAACCACCTCCCAGATTGATAGTCCTATTTTAGGAGTCTCTTAAATCTCTCTTAATGCACCGATTGCTGAATAATTTAAAACATTTATTTATTGAAAATGGAAAAAACAAGGGAATGCACAAATTCGTAAATTTGTTTGCTTTCACGCATTGAGCCATCATCGACAGCAATCTGGGACAGCTGTTTCGTCCTTATTAGCCAGATTTAGCTTCGATGATCAAGCTCAGAACTTCTCCCGCTCCCGCAAGTGGGACCCGGCAGAAAGCAAACAACAATAGAAAAATCGCTGTAACAAGTACAGAAAAATTACCTTGGCCCGCTAAGCGCTAGGCACGAAAGGCATTTAATAAAAGGGTAAGCCAAACGGAAAGGCGAAAAATTAATAAGTAAGAAAGTTTCATATTACATTTAATGCACGTTAAACATTCTTACTTATTAATTTTTCGCCTTTCCGTTTGCTTATCTTTTTATTAAATGCCATTTTTGCCCAGCGTTCAGCGGATAATTTTTCTGTCCTTGTTACAGCGATTTTTCTATTGTTGTTTGCTTTCTGCCGGGTCCCACTTCCGAGAGCGGGAGAAGGAACCATAGGTTTTCACTCGTTCTGAGCTTGATCATCGTAGCTAAATCTGACTGATGAGTCCTAATAAGGACGAAACAGCTGTCCCAAAATACTGTCGATGGCTCAATGCGGGAAAGCAAACAAATTTACGAATTTGTGCATAAGCTTGTTTTTTTCCATTTTCATATTACATTTATTGCACGTAAACCTTCTTACACATTGATTTATTGCTTGATTAAGTATTTGACGTGACCAACAATTTTCACCAACAGATGGCAGCTCTTACCCAACTGAAAGGAACTCGGCTCTTTTTATTTGGAGAAATTTGGCCACCATTTCTTAAAACCACTTTTTAATTTTTATTGTTAATATTAGGGGAAGGATGTTCTGGAATGTGGAGGGGGGGGGGGACTATAAACTGACTGCTTTACTGTGTAGACATCGCAGACTTCTTACGTTTTTTAATAAATTTCTGAAAAATATATTTGGCACAAAAGACTCTCGTAAAATATAGTTAACTCATTATATTATATCAAACACTATGATAATTATTCTTAAATGAAATGCTTAAAACTGTGTTATATTGATCAAAAATATTTTAACTGATTCAGTAGTTTTCGCGTACATTTATACTGTATTTCCTTATAATTTTTTATTTGTATTTATAAGTTATCCACTGTAGCAAATCAGAATTATAATGTAATGGAAAACAGAAGTTTTCTTCTCTGTTGGACTTGAGATAAATGTTTCGGAATACTTATCCCACATCAGCCAGCGCTACTTATCTATAAATATTCTGTTTTTCCTTAGTTTCCAATCGCGGTCTTAATTTTGGTTGAATTTCTTAACTTTTACATTTATTTCTATATGAAAACAATTTTAAACCAGGCGGTAGATTTCCCCCCCCCCCCAAAAAAAAAATCGGATTCTAAGACAACCGGCCTCATTATATCTGTCGTAAAAGAACTTCCCAATTTTAGATTGCTGATCGGCCAATAGATGCCATGGTAACACAACATCGAGCTTTGTTTGGAAAGCTAGTCCGTTCTTTTTTGAATTATTGTTAAGGCTAAATTTTAATTTTTTAATTTAAATAAGTTAATGGCTTTTTCATACTTTCGCGTAGAATCAAATTATTTCTTAGCTATTGTAGAGTGTGTAAACTTAGACGAGTTAGAAAGAGCTATTGTCAATTTAATTTAACATTTAATTTGTTTGTTTCTCAGTTAATAAAAATATAACGAGAAGATATAAACTTACCATTCACTGCATTGGCGAAGTTGTCTATAACAATGACGTCATATCCGGTTTGTAGTAGATCTACCACTGTGTGACTTCCTATATATCCGGCACCGCCAGTGACAAACACAGATTTCTTGGACATTCTGCTTATGTGGAAGAATCGAGATGGTTGTTCGACTGAAATAAAAACACTCAGTTTAAATACGAGGGAAAAGGAAGAAACAACGGGGAAATACCTCATGACGAAATTACAACAACGATAAAATCTTTCAGAGTAAAATATTGCTAAATAAATTTTTACATCCATGATTTCCACATCACGTTTTCTTAAAACCAGATTTCTGACTACAATACGCCAATATATTATCGCATTGGGACTCTGGGAGAACTGTTTCGCACTGATTACTTCTCGTCAGTTGGAGTTACCCCTGCTTAATGAATAGAATACGGAAATTCAATTGAAAACCCAAATGACTAACGAACTTATTAAAATGTCGAAGAGTAAGTAAATTGGGAAAAAAAAATGAACCATTTCGTTCTGCGACATTTTAATTCAGGTTATCCAAAAAAAAAGTGAAATATATTGAAGTGTTTTCATATTCTGACCCCTCTATCTTAGAGAATTTTAAATTCGTTTACTCAGGTTTTTACTTATAAAATTTCTTGTCTAATTCCAAAATAATAAACCATCTCTAACAATGAATCCAATTCTACTAATAATCAGCTACTGAAACAACACAAATCTCCTCAGCGTCTTTCTTTCCTTTGCTAAAATGTGTTCGTAGCAACTCTTGAAATCCAGAGAATCTTTAAAAATAAAGAAGAAAAATCACTTGAAAGCAAATGTAATAGATTTATAATGCTCGCGGCTAGAGTTGAAACTCCCAGAATGCAACGGAGATTACAGATTTTCCTTTCCTGGCCGTTCGCTAACATTCAAATAGGAGAGAAAATGGCGGTCGTTGATTCACATTCAACATTTCGACGAGGAAAAGTTCTCAACAGTCAAGCTAGGGAAATCGACGAGCAACATTAAGAATACCAACAGTGTAAAACACTCAGAACACGTGATTCGCAGGTCAAGTAATGTGAGAGCGACGTGTATTGTAGTAAGACTTAAATTTATAAATTTTCTATTTCTAGAAGAGATGTATATCTGATCAAAAGATTTTTCTTTTCCCTTTTTTAACATAAAACATTCTTTTCCCTTTTAATTAACATAAATTATTAATTCTTAATTTTAAAACATTAAATTAATAAGCTTTTTAAAACTGCTGTCGTATCTTTGGTAATTGTAATATATAAAATGATTGTATAGTAATTACTAAATCAGCTGAAGTACTTTCACTGAAACAAAATTATATTTTTCTTGAGTCTCTCGAAATACAAACTAGGGAAAATCATTTTTTTTTTTCTTTTTATTTGATCTCTAAATTTAAGTATAAATCATCATAATAATAAAATTAGGACACGGAATTAGAACATACAACTGTAGAGAAAAGTAAAATCTACCGAATATAGACATTAATTTGAAAAACACTTCCTCCATATTGAGACAAAATTTGATTGTTTCTGAAGAATTACATCAATTTGTTGCTGGTATTTTGATGAAATTTTCTTCCTATAAGATTACAAGAAATCTGTACGAGTTGTTGAATCCTTTCTGATTAAAATGCAAATAAGTTTCATTAGGATTTGTTTCAAATTTAAGTCAAATTTAGTATCAAAGGAATATTAAAAAAAAAATGATGTTTATTTCTTAAAGAAATTACTAACTTAATTCTTTCCAGAATACTAAGGGAAAAAAACGATTGGCTTATTGAATTATTATTATAATATATATTTTTACCCTTCTTTTTTAAAGGAAAGGAGAATAGAAACTTCGGCGTATTTTTATTAAGAGATTGTCTCTTTGATCAGTTACAAGGTCAACGTGATGAGTCAACACAAGAAAAAGTCGACTGATGCAATTAGGACATCAGCGCTGGGAATCACATCAGGATAAATTGCGGATGAGAAAAGATACGTCGCAGTTTTTATTCTTTATAATTATTTAATAAGTAAATAAACAAATAAAAAAACCAGTCAATAATTATATATATATATATAACGTTTTATTGATAAGGTGGTTTTTTTTTTTTTTTTTTGGTTTTTTTACGGTAATTACTGAATGTTTTTACGGTAATGACTAAATCTATGAAGATAAATTTGAAAAGAAAAATAACCTCAAATGTTGGCAATTCGCTAATTTTTTTTTAGCCTTTTATCCCAAGGGAAGTGGAGCTCCTGAAGCCTGAATGCCCTTTAATAATTTTTGATTCTTCGCGTTCCTATTTAGACAACAGACTACTTTGAATTTGAAAATCATCCTGAGTTCAGATTAAACTGTTAATTGAAGGTGATAAAAAAATTGGAAGCGAAATGAATGAATTTCCATCAGTGTCTAACAATGTTTATTAATCTATTTTTACCTCATTTGAAGTGGATTTAATAATTTAATTATTCCCGAATTTAATTAATTGTTAAGCTAATGAAGTATTTGCACGGATGATTTGTATTCGATATAATTTACAAATACACGAAGTTTGAATTACTTTCATTAAAACACAAACAAGGATTTTAGAAAACTATACTTAAAGTTCTTTCTGGAACTTTCTCATTTCTTTCTCTTGGTTAGAAAACTCTGTTCTTACCGTAACGATAATAGTTACAAATCAGTGCTGATAGACGCGTAACGAAATAACGACATGATTTTTGATCAACGAAATTTTTCAAATAGCAGCAACAGAAACGTAACCAAAACGAAAAAAATAAATTTCATTTTTTCGTTAAAAGATGATCCATTGAATTACCGCCACTAAAATAGAGAGAGAAGTAGCTTCGCTCTCCTGTGCGTTTTAAAATTCCTTTCGCGACAAAAGAACTGTCGATTTTTCTTCGTTTTTGAAAATTGGGGGTGGGATGGTGAAGATGATATTTAAAAAAAAATAATTTCCATAAATTATTTCTGAATATGCGAATTTAATTTAATGATTAAAGTATCTTTATTATAGTAATAATATTAATTAATAATTATTTATATAAAATATTTATTTGTTTCCCCAATCATTATAATGTTCCAACGAACCTAAAAATAAGTCAATTTAAAGTAGTTAGGTAAACATGAATGAGGAAATTTATTTTTATTTATAATAATAATCAAAATAATAATACATTATTTTTAATTTATAAATATAATATTTATGTGTAAATTTTATTAATATTGAGTGTAACATTTTGTCAGAGGATATCTAATATGTTTCTATATTCAGTAAATTATTTATAAGAAACAAATAAATAATACTGTTTTATTTCATGTTTAATTATTTCGTTATAACGTCAAACGTAAAAGGAGAATAAAATTAAGATTTTAGCCTAACGACAAAGTAAGGAATTAATTTTTTATGTCGTTTGCCATCTCTACTACAAATGTAATATTTTGTCAGTAGTTTCTTCTTTTGCTGGGGACAGCATCTACGCTGTTTGAACGTGCGACGATGACCTAAGGAACAACAGCCTCGTATTGACTGACATAGACACTAAAACCCCAATTCCCAGCTAAAGATGAACAAAAGCGAGAATAAAACGTATCCACGATGCGGGCAATGTAGTATCTAGCCATTTAAATGAAAATCCCCTTTTGTCAGTTAGGTTAGCATTAAGGGAATCGGTTACCATTTCTACAGTGCAGTACATGATGGACGAATCGCAAGAAGAATTTCTTTTATAATTTATTTTTGTTTAATTAAGAAACAAAAATTGAATAAACAATCATCCTTTAGAAATTTGATGTAATTTCTAAGCCTATAGACAGTTAGTTTTACTCATGAAATATAAAGAAAAGAAAAACACAACAAACTCTGTCAGACTATTATGTTCTTTGCAATTTACACAACTAAACTAAATAAATTCATTACTATAAATAAATTGACATGAGAAGAAATGGATGCTTTTTACAGATCAAGATATTAATCACCACATTTAGTTTATTTAATAGTGAATATTAATATATTTTTACCAAGAAATAAGTGAAAAGTTTAGAAAACGAAATCTGATAAACATCTGCAGTAAAAGCAAGGATGATTTGGTGATCCCTAAGTAGGGCGAAGGAAAACGAAGATGACTGATGTTGAAAGACATTTCTACCAATTGAATTGTGAATTTCCTCATTCGAAATAACACTAATTCCACAATTTACGACGTTAAGAAACCTACAAATGAAAGGAAGAAACTTAGAAATACCAATGAGAAGGACTAGAGGATTAGGATTTAGAACTGAGTTATGACAGCCTTGGATTCTCTCTGGACAGATGTCTTTTCTTGTGAAGACGGACTTATCGCACAAACGTCCAAGAATATTAAAAGAAAACTAACTCAGAATAAAACTTTTGGTCATTACAATGGATAAGCAATGTAAGACTTTCCTCACATTTGCTTCCAAATAATTCGTACCGCAAATATTTGGCTGCAAAGAAAAATCAGAATCTTCGTCTCCATTGCACAGTGGTACAGCCGTTGAAAGGAAATCGCCTGTTGAAAGAGCGACTGTGGCGCCAACGCACAAATAGAGAATTAAAACATGCATCAGCAAATAAGTTCAGCTCTAAGTACAAATAATTAAACTTTAATTTTACATTGTTTTACTTCATTTATAATTTTGAAAGCAAGATATTAATTTTAATTTAAGTAACATTTATCGTATCAGAAGACAATTATATATCTATTTTATTTTTTAAACCCCTTCGAATTGTTTTGCGGAGACAGAACTGAATGCAGAGTTGAAATGTAAGATTACCACCATCTGGTGATTGTAGCTGCTACTACAAGTGGAATTCTTCTTCATTCTTTTTTTCGTAACACATTATTATTATTTTTTAATCTTTCTGTGGATCCATAATTGTATTTGATGAAAAGGAAGGGGAGAATCCACTTTTGTAGTTGGGCCAGAGGTGGGTCATTTTGCAAGAGGAAAAAAAAAATGTAGCTTCGAGATTAAAAAAAGATTAAACGCTGCTGTTTTCCACTCCAGGGTTTTGAAATCCAACAAATTCAACTTCATTAAAAGCCTCCACCTGTATTCTAAGAATAACCTCCAGGATATTAACAGAAATCCACAAAATGAAGTAGAAATGAAATTTCTCCAATCTTGTTATTTTTATCAAAAATTAATAATTTTCTTTTCTGAAAAGAATTAAAGTGAAGGAAAGAGATTTCTTTTGTAAAATTTTATTATTCAATAAATTATTTATTTACGTATATAATATTACATCGATGAATAAGTAAAAGATCTAGTTTAGAAACTAAACATTCATTTAAAGTTGCCATGTTGTTATTAATGCGAAATTATTGAATGAATAAAGACCTAAAAGATCTATTTATGCTGGCGTGGCCGTGCGGTTTAGCCGGCGGGCTGCCGTTATGGCCGATGCGCCAGTACCCGGGTTCGAATCCCGGTGGTGGCATGGCTGTTTCTTTCTTCTTCTGTGTTTCGTCCGTTTCCCGCCTGGGACTTACTATCTCAGGGTTATCCTGGACGGGATATAATTCTCGTCCCCCCTTTCTTGAATTTCACTAGCCTCGCCCTGACGTTGTCAGGTTGAGCTAATTACGTGGTCCCTAGTTGGCCAAATTCGATAAAAGGAAGGAAAGACCTAAAACGCTTTTGTATTTAAAAACGAAACTTCTTAATCGCTGATGTAAAGCCTTCCGTGACTGCATCAGACAAAACCTAGAGAATTATTACTAATTGGCTGATTCTTCAGGAATTTCAAGCAATTCATTACGTAAATAAATAAATGGCTTCAGTTACTTGTAGAAATTAAGATAGTTTTAGCAATTTTTAAAAGCTCAAATATGTTTCATTATTGTTTTGGATTTGGTTTTCTTTTCTTTTCTTCATTCATTTTTATTTGGAATTATTAAGCTGAAGAAATCTGATATTCCAAAATGATCAGTTATTTCATTTGTATGTTTTGATGACTAACTGCCAACAGAGTCTGGAGCAGAAAATGTCCTCATTGGTGGCATGGAAGCTCTGAGGCCGAATAATGACAACTGACTGATATAGAAATGAACATTGTACGATTCATATTTAATATAAAATGGAACAAATTTTAACATAAGCCTCAAAAATGAAATTGCATTAAGGAATTAGTTGTTATCCTTCGAATATCTATTTAGAATGTAGCTCTGGAGTTCTTTACTATCCACTTTCTCATCCAGTTGTTGATAAATTGAGGCAGTTAATGATGATCTTTATCTTAAGACTCGTGAAGAATCTCAAAAGATCTGAAATGTACACTTTTGAGCTTTGAACACAAAGACAAAACCTCTATTTCTGCTTGGATAATCTTTCTATCAGCTTCTATAGAAAGAGTTAATCTACATAGATTAACACTAAACCCAGCCCTTTTGAAACTGAGGTCTTTACTTGTTAGCATCGCAAGATTATCTACCAAGTTCCAAAATACACAAGTAACTGATGAATCTGGTGGAAGTTTGACTAATTAATATCAATCGCCTGAGAAATGGTCTCCGGAAAATGTCCTCCTTTTGTTGGGTCTCTTTTTGTTAATATCTGAATGGTTTCAGTAAATTGTTTTTTTGGACTCATTCTTCATTTAAATCTATCACTGACAGTCAAATGACATGAACTAAAGTTCCTTCATTCGCAACATCTCTAGGCCAGTATCTTTCAAACGGTGGGACTTGAGGTGGGACAAGCTTTGCAGGCTGACATCACAAATAATGAAAATGATCCCATAATTAATGAATATCAGATGTCACAGCAGAATAGTTTGATTGAGTTAAGAGCTTTTCTAAAGAGAAAGGATTATTTAAAGAGTTTCCAATCCTGACAACAATAAATAAATGTCAATGAATAAATGAAAAAACAAAAAGCAGTAGTAATTTCTATCATTTTCATTCCGACATCTTTGTGAAAAGCGTTCTTCCGCCCTCGCAACAGTGGATGCAAAATGAAAACGTTTTTAGTTATATCTATAATCTAAAGAGATGTTAATGCAAAAAAAAAAAAGAAGTTTGTATTGTAATTGTTAAAACATTAGAGATGGATCATTATGTATCATGTGCACAAATACGTGTGTATATCTATTAGGAAAATGGTATTTTCTTTATAATTCGGGACCTGGAAGGAGATAGAAGATTGAGAACCACTGCTATCGGTAAATGAACACACAGTTCTTGATTTATTATCATTATTTTTTTCCCCTTGTTGAGGGAGGGGATTTTATACCAGCCTGAGGCTATCACTATTATAAAGTTAGAAATTATTTGAATTTCTAACTTTTTTTTTTTTCCTGAAGTTATAAATAATTATTATTGAACATTAAGTTCTTAATTAAGTCATCAAAAACTAATCAGCGACTGTAAAATTTCTTATACACTATTAAAAAGATCGCTCGTTAAAATGTTTTGAAATTTATCCTGGACTCATAAGCCTATAGAAAAACATTTCCAAAAAACACATTATTTGATTCAACAACAATGGGTAACTAAAGCTGAAGAAAACTATCGACATTCTGGGGACAATTCACAGAAAAATCCCAATCATTCCAAAATGATAAAAAAAAATCCCTATCTTTTACTGTAATTTCCATTATTTTTATTAATTCTTGAGGAATTAAATAGCGGTTATTAAAACTCAATGTAAATTAAAGAGAGAGAAAAAAAAAAAAAAACTGACCACTTAACAATAACATTACAGTGATTTCAATAAGGAAATATAGTTTGGAAATACACCAATATTCGTAACTCGAATACACTGCGTTTTATCTAATGTGATTTTTTTTTTTGTATCTAGTGTCCTTTTCGAAGGTAAAATCAGAGAATCCTACAATGATTATGTATTTATGATTTCAGCGTCCTAAGATAAATAGTTTTAAATTGCTTATAGATTGGACAAATACAAAGGCCTAATTAGACTCAAAATTGCTTCTTTTTTTCCCCCTAACTCTTTATTCTATGGATACACTTTAAATTATCGTATAGTTTGATTTGCCATTTTATATATTTTTCAATTTTCTATAAATCATTAATTATTGTTAATATCCAGAGAATATGAGAAGGTCATTTCAACGAAACGTCCATGAGATGATGTAAGAACAGAATTATGTAATTTCAATCAAAAATGATGGATGACCAGTCAAATGCAGATCTGTTTTAAAGTGACTAACCCTTGAAATACATTGACTGGGAGACGAAAAAAGCATTTATTTCTACTTTCAACGGAATACGTGAAGGTCAGGCTGACGCTCGCTCGCTTTTATTCCGGGAAAGATTTTTATTTTGGAAAGAAACAATAATGATTTATTTAGAAAGGGATTTTTACAAATCATCATTAAAAATACAAATTAGTCTTCATTCAAACGAATTACATTAGAAAATCTGATTTTACTTTCTATTGAATCCCAAATTCGTTCCATTTTCTAATAGAAAATAATAACAATAATTGCACAGCGCTAGAATATGAATGATCCAATAAACAAAATAGAGGAAAAGGCTGCTTTTCAACCTTTTCTTTGGGATGCAGTGACATGTTGCAACTCCCATCAACCCTTTCGTGGTAAAAGATGAAGTATTTTTAAAACTGTTTGATTGAAATTATTATAAATGATTTTTAGTATTTTACTTTTATTGTAATATTTAGAATTCACAGCTTTATTTGTTTATTTTAATCGTCTTCGTTTATTTAACAAAACATGAATGAAGAGATTTTTCCCTTCTTGGTTCTAGGAAAACAAACGAAAGTGAAAATTCGTTGCCTTCGGGTGAAAAGTCAGTTCCAAGGACAGGTTGGCGATCAGGTGAACGCACTACAGACCCACTGGTATTACACAATTATTATAATTTACTCAGCATTTCATTAAAACATCGAAGTGTTTTACAATCAGTTGAATTTCTAATTGGCACCAAGTCATGGAGGTTTTTGCCCCCAAAATAATTTACATGAAACATCTCATTATAAATCATCTCAGTCTCCAATCCAATCTATTTTCACTGTCTTGTTAAATCTTTCTTTAAACAAGCACTTCTGTAAAAAGCAATAGTATTATTCTTACTTTTACTGTTATTTCTTCATTCTCGTTCTAGTCAAAGTTAAATAAAGACACTGTTAAAAGTCAGCAACATATCAGTAGATTTATTACCCAGTTTTAAGGCTTCTTGGATTATTATTATACCAGTCAGATTTCCTCTTTAATTTGTAATAGTCTAATTCTCTGCGTTTCTTTCAATGTTTTCATTCGAACGTGAGACTCAATTCTTCCAAATAATCATAAAATACTTGTAATTCTCGTCATTCACTATTTTTAGTGAAATTTCTGTCCAATAATCATTAACGAGATAAAAACAGACTCCAAACGTGAACCCCTTATGTCCTGTTCTTTGTTTCCCTGTAGTTGTCTTCACTTGTTGTTGTTGTTCCGGTTTGAAATGAACTCCAAGCAACTTAAAATTCGTCCGGTGTCCAAACTGGTTAAAATAATTCGGAAGAATAAAAATGACTAAAAGCAAGATTCCATTTTCACTCAGCAAACAATTCACGACGGAATTCTAGGAAAATATTTCTAAAACGTCGTATTTAAGTTGATTTCCAACGAACAGTGGAAGTCAGCTCTGTTTCCTACAGATTTTAAAGCATTAACTAATTGAAATTCATTAATTCCTCTCTCTCTTTCAGTGTTGAATCATTAAGGAAATTAATTCCCACATTATCTAACTGTTTCAGCTGCTTTTTAATTTTCATATCAATAAAGAATTTTTAAAATTCTTTTATTTGTTACATAATTTGACAACATTATCTTTATATTCCAAACAAACGATTAAAAAAACGCAGATAAACATCTTACATCCGTGTAAAATGTCTGAATTAAAGGAATCATCTTAACTACGTAAACACTTTCAAATGATATTCATAATCATTATGTTATATTTAAATTGATATTATGTAATATATTAGAATATTATATAATTAATTTTTCATTTTGTCTTCTCCAATCATGGAACAAGAAATATTACATTAGCGTAAAATCAGGAGGCGGATGAATATGAGACGACGGGTTAATAGTTCATCGGTAAAAAGAAAGCAGACACTTGCAGAGTATTTCGTTTTTTGTTCACAGACAAATGATTTGAAATGTCGTATATTGTAAAGATTGTTGACAGTCATAAGATTTTCTGTTCGTTGATTGGTGGAAAGCAAGTGTCTGCTTTCTTGTATTTGTAAATTCTAAATCCGGAGATAACAGTTGCATTATAAGCTTGGAATTGGGATTATTTTGTGTGCGGCATCACACAAGATGTCAAGTCCTGCAAATTCTTTGTGAAATAGACTTTGATCAAAAAGCACAAACTTCTGAAATATGAAACTTGTCTGACATTAGTTTGGTCATAATATTTTATCAGATATTTATCGGAAGAGTGATCAAATGGCCCCACGGGACCTAATAACAGGATCTTCATATATTGCTTGCTATAATGTTTGATACAGAAATTTTATAAATTAAAACAAAGAAAATGTAAAACTCTGCCTTTTGTGAAGTTTCTCTTTTAGAACTATCGAGAAAGTATTAAAATCTCAACTGAAACTTACAAGTAATAATTTTGAAGTGTCTTTTAGAAGAAGTTAACCAAGGCAGGATAAAAACAAATGAATAACGCAGAACCTGTCAGGTTAGAAATGGTTGCTGGTGTAATTTCTAATTTATTTACAGTTTGTAACCTTGATATCCGCTTTCTTATAAAGTTATCGTTTGACGTTAAATTCTTTTTTATCTCAAAAGCGATCAATTGTTTAAAACCCTGAAATAACAGTCACACCTGTTACAACTGTTTGACTCTACTCCTACAACTTCCATTTTGGTTTACATCCCACACAAAAAACGAGAAAGATATCCAATAACGGATCAAACGTGTTTTTTCTACTGAAATGTGGAAGAGGAGATAGTATTCAAAAGAAAGAACTGAGCTAGTTTCATTGTGGGAATTTGTGCTCTTCGATGACTTTCGGACAACGATGGAACGACAATGAGTTTTGATTCCACAAATATTAACCGATGCACCTGGTTACTTCACAAAAAATTCCTTTAATACAAAATATATTAATACAACGACTATAGTTTCTGGCCCAACTGAGTGCATATTATCAAGTTGGGCCAGTATACTCAGTTGGGCCAGAAACTATGGTCGTTGTATTAATATATTTTGTATTAAAGGAATTTTTTGTGAAGTAACCAGGTGCATCGGTTAATATTTGTGGAATCAATATGAACTACGCACTTAAAATAATTATATCTGTGACAATGAGTTTTCTTTTCTGTCCGTGTGGATGCGTCATCTTCATCGCACACAATTTCCATTACCTTTCAATGGATGTTGTTGAAACTTAGCTTGTCTCTTGACTAAAAGTATTTAAGCAATCTCTAATGTTTTAAAAATTCTCCGCGTGGAATCCTAGAAAGAAGCGTGGGTGGATGTAAACAAAATAACATCCACCCCCCCCCACAAAAAAAAAAAAAGAAAATCTCCTTAAAAGAATTGGTTGAATGATTACAAATACAATTCATTTTGTGTGATTTAATTAAATTGTTAATTATTAATTAATTGTTCTTCGCGGATTTAATTTAGTTCAGTCAATGGAAAACTTAAAAGATATCACTTCGCATTGGATAGTTTCTGATAATACAATTTCCAAAGATGGAGACTTTTTCCTTTCTTATGTTTTCATTAGACTTTAAAAAACTTTAAGCTTCAATAATAATAATAAAAAACTGAGCATTTATGAAACTTTTTCATCAACTTTTTTCAGAACTTATTTCTCCAATTGTATTTTGCTCAGAAGAGATGTCATTCATTTTTGATTTCATTTTCCTCTGATATCTAGATTTCCACGAATTTCCTAAACCCTTATCTAAAATTCTTAATAAAAATCTTTACGTCGTTGAATTATACAATGGATGGTTTTTCATATTACGTCCGTTCCATTAATAAAAAGAAATTAAATCGAAGGAATTTCCGTTTAATAAATAAATTTAAAATACTATATTTACAAAGATATTGCAATTCTTGTTGCTGTTTCAAAACTATTTCTTTTTCTTTTTTGCTGCAGAATTCAATCTCTACCACATTTTAGGATAGAAAGTCATTCTTTGTTCTAAAACGTTTTAGAGAAACTGATTCTAGGTTTATAACAATCTTCAAACGGACAGACAGACAGACAGTCTTTTAATCGAAGGCAAAACTTCCCCCCAGCACTGGGGAGAATGATCTTAACCTCTAAATTTCTTTATTTTCAACAAATTCCAATAAATAAGTGGATTTCGTTTTCTTATTTGCGTGTTTTGCTTGAAAGAAAAGGGAAAAAAAAGTTGGAAAATATTCTTAGAAACGTTTACCCTACGGTTTTATCCACCCACGGAATCCCCCCCAAATGGTAATCTGAAAATTATAAACGTGATTCTAGAGTAATAAACAAGCTTTTAAAAGTAAAATGCCATCAATCACTAATGTTAGACTCTATATTCTAATGGACGGTAGATTTGTACATAATTAACATTTTGGACTTTAATTTACTGTAAATCAAAAATGTTTCTTCTGAATCTTTTATAAAGGTCTTTGGAATTTATTCTGAATAATTAAAAAGACATCGAATTAGAACTTACTTCCTTTTGATGACGATCAATTGAAGAATGTCTGTAGCAATGTTTTCTTTTATACAAAGGGCGTTTTGAGTATTTACGGATTCATTGTTATTACGTAATGTAGCCAAGGATAATCTCACAACTCAGGATTTCTTTATTTTTCCTGCCAGTCCCATAAAACCAAAGAGTGACATTCAAAGATTAGTAGAAACTGATCAACATGTCAAAAAGAAATACTACGTCGTTATTTGTATCTGTTGCGCAATTACGAGTTCTTTAGTGAATTAGCGTAAATTGACTCTTATTCTGTTTTTTTTTTTTTTTAAATCCAAATTATTTCATTTCATTTTGTTTAGTTTAAATGCAATACTTCACATTGATAATTTCTCCTTTCGCTAGAGTTGATCTTTCGTATTTTCATTAAAAACAGAAAAAGTTAAGAAGGAATTCATTCGAAATCTGAAAGGGTTAAGCTTTAAATGAAGAATCTTTTTTTTTTTGAATGGATAATATATTTTTTTTTCGTTGTTTTCCTGGAATCTTTTGGCGTCGACGTGTTTTGCCTGAGGCCATTGGAGGGCAAGAACTTAGCCGTGATCAAGGCCAGACTTGTAACATCATCACAGCCCAAAAAACATTACGTCTCACGAAAAGAAAAAAGAAAGAAAATAATATATAAAAGTAAAAAAAAAAAAAAAAAAGCTAACTTTCTCCAGTGTTATTATTGATAATTGAGAAAAGATCTACATTCTTCGGATTCTGCATCAAATGAATGGAAAGACGAAAGTAACTTAATTTAAATTTTAAGTATTTTAAGAGTTTAGGAGCCAATAATTCTCCAAGGGAGAGATTTCATATTCGAAGATATGTGGTTGTTTCTTTTTCAGTCCCTCAGTGGAATTAGGTCCCTTGAGATTTTGTCACTGTCTTGTCAGCGTGGATATGAATTATGGAACTATGACAAACGAAATGAAATGTATAACTGAAGAATAAAAAAATAACAAGAGAAAAACAGTAGAAATCAGAAATAAACCACATTCTGTTGAGCGACGTAGGCGGATGCCCATTGAAAACATGAAGTTGTTGAAATACATTCACTGCGTAACCACCGACCCACTTCAAGTCGCACAGGAATTACGGCTTTAATTCCTTTCAATATTCCTAAATAAGTTGAAATCGAACAACTTTAATTTCTCATCTGCCTTGAAACACCAACGCACAGTGACTTTTAAAGGTCCCATAGAATGAACAGTGGCTTTCATTGCCAAAGTCAGCGATCCGTAATAAAAGTTCCGTCAAACAACAAACCAACCACTCTCCGTTCTTAACCCTATTTCTTTAAACAGTCTAAGCCACAAAATACTAGTGATAATAGCGATAGAATGTCCTTACCGATTGGCCTGATTGCACGCTCTGTAGTTGCTCCAAGAACGATACTTTCTCCTGTGTCATAGGAAAAAGTTAAACAACAAGTAGCTTTCCCCTTTACCCGCCAGGTAGCGGAGATTTCATTCGCCTACAAATGGGAACATTCACTAGTGACGTCACTCTACTTTGTAACACAGTCGCCTCAATAAGTATAGAGACCACTGTGTTTGTAATCAAGAGTTTTAGCGAAACAGTTGAAACTACAGCTGCGTTAGATTTCATTCAATATTATTTCAAGAGCAAGTTTTGATTTTAGTAACTCTTTTTATACAGCCTATTGTCATGCCGCATTCTATTTGAAGTTAATTTTAATTTGAGTAAAACTGAAAAACATTTCCTCAGTAAAACGGACCAGGGAAATTTCGGATTTATTCTCAAATGTTTAAAACATCGCATGGCCTTCGTATTTGGTGATATAACGATTCGTAAGTGAATTTGATCAAAAGTACTTGTATAAAGATTACTTTTTAAAATTAAATAGAGAATTAATTAAAACTTGGCTGATATGAAGATAATATTATATCGAGTGAAATAATTATGTTTAACTTTTTATTTCAACAAATTCCTGATATTAAAAAAACAAAAAACAAACAATAGTTTTATTATTATTAGCAATTGAAATAAGCTTGAATCCGTCAACACATCAACCACCTTTAAAAAAAAAGAAAAACACAAAACCGAGCTTAGGAAGTCAGTAATGGGCCCCTGTCGTTTCGAAGATTTTTAGAAAATACAATTACTTACATTTCAATACTGAAAAACGCCTAAAATCTTCAAAAACCAGAATTTTTTCAGTATTAAAATTATGTAATTGTATTTTCTAAACTCTTTATCAATTATATAATTCAGTTCTGAAACGAAAAATAAAAAAAAAAAACCAATCTTTGTTTTTTTGTTTTGTAAGATCTATTCAATAATGGATAATATTCAAGAATAGAAAAAGAAAAATATAAAAAATAACGTAAACGAAATTAGAAATAAATAAACAAATAAAAAACGTTAATTTCTAATTTAGTTTAAAATTTAACTTTTCTTCAATTAATAATCTTTTTTATTTCACTTTTTTCCAGTCTTATTAGAGTTTACGAAATTGAATTTCGAAGTTTTTGAGTTCTAACATCTCAGAAACAATCTTTGTAGTTTTGCTATTCTTTGCTGGTCTTAAAAAATGGCAAACTTTTAACAGCCTTGGGTTATGAACCATCCTTGTGAAAGTTAAACAGGTTTATGGCGTTTCACCGAATTCACCATTCTTCCACGAGGTTTTGATGGTGCTAAAGGTTGTAACATCATCAAATCTGTGCAAAATATATTAAGAAACTAACCATACAAAATAATGGAAATAAGGACTCAGTTTAACCACAAGGAATTAGTTATATTTCGTTTCGCCAAGAAGTTGCAGAAATTTACTGAATTGCGGAATGCCGCAAAGAAAATAGTCCTAATTCAAAGCAGTTGTCGGATTTAATCCTTTCTGAATGTTTTGTTTGAATTTTATCAACAACTAAATACTAATCTATTTCTTTCTTTCTTTTTTTTAAAAAAACTGACATTATGAATTTGTTTCGTATCAGTTATAGGATAGGGAATTTTAGAACGATTATAAATTAAGTGGCGGAAGGATATGTGATGTCATCGAAGTAGCTCGTCATCAGCAAAAAACATCTGTAAACTAAAACCTTACGACACAAAATCAACACGTCCTAGTTAAGCTTAGCATTTAAAATCAAAAGGAAATTGTAATTATCGTTGTCGTCACCCACTGAATGTTTCCCATTTAAGAAAATTATCATAAACAACTTAATTATTTCTAGAAGTCTACGTCACAAGTTATTTAAAACAGGAATAAAAAAATCAACGAGTGAATTCATCACTTAAAAAAAAAACAATAACAATATATAATACAAGGAATCACAATAACAAATTAAATTTGAAAAATATTTGTACTGTTCACACATCTCCATTTATTTACAGACAAAAGTTTAGGAGATATGCAGTTTTTCAGTTACCTTTATCACAGAGGATGTTAAGTACGAGAGATGATTTTGACTTAAAATTGCTTTCTAAAACATTATTTACTTAATTATTACACTTGTATTAAATTCATATCAGTGGATTTAACAGATATTTGACCATTCTGTTGATCTTATGTCATGAATTTCGAGTTTTTTTCTTAATGTTGTTAATTCCATCATTTGTGGCTGAATTTCGACAACTTTCTGAATTTAGAAGAATTTTTTGTAAAATTTGAAGAATTCTATCAGAATGACGTCGTTCGCTAATTTCTTTCAACTCCAACTGTTAATGAGAATTCTTAAGAAAAATAAAACTTTTTTCTATTTAGAACTTGGCAACTTTAAGATGCTCAAAGCATTGAATGAAATTCGAGGTAAAAGTATCTTATCTGTTAATAAAATAGTTCTTTTAAGAAGGTGAAACTAATGACTGCTGATGGGAACTTATTTTAGAATAGATTTCCATGAAATGTCTTCGTTAGCAAGAATAAGAATTGACGCAATACGTGCTGTTTTTGTTTTGTTTTTTATATGAAGTGAGCGTCAAGAAAGCAATTGAGAATAAACGATTCTACAAAATAGTATGGAGAGATGAATGTTAGAAATTATAAGAAAGATGGCAAAAATGCGTGGATGACCAAATGGTTGCTACCATCAAAGAAAAGAAAGAAAAAAAAAAAGAAGGGGAGGGTAGGGGTAACTGAATTGGGGCAAAGAATAGCCCCACTGTTGTTGGTGTACAAAAGAAAAGGTGGGTTTTTAAAAATGAGCAAAGACCCAGAAGATAAACAACAATGGGTGAGACCAAATTTGTTTTTCAATGCGCAGTTTGAATTTTTACGCTTTAAAAAAATTTCCTTGAGTTCGGCGAACGCCTGGCATAGGAATTTTCTCACTTACTTTTCATTAGTGAGTTTTTCATTGTTCATTTTTCTTTTGAGGCAACACTGCGCTTCCGATGATCAGACCAACAAGATATCATTGTATCAGATTGGGGAAGGAAATTAAACCTTGTTGCATTTCAAACTTTTAAGAATAAAACTATTCCGAAAGTCTTTCAGAAAAATAATAAATTAAATCAGGGGTTAAGAACCTTAGGAAGTCTGAGGGCCAATATTTCTAAAAAATTTCTGATGGAGGACCGCAGCGTCCCATCCTCCAACCTTTACTCTATCTTATTAATTAATGATTTGACAGTGCCATTTATAATAATAATTAATAGTAAATATAATTTACATAAACTTATCAAATAATGCTCTTAGTTGTGTTTCCTAACAACATTGCAATAGTAAAGTCTGAGACAGTTGCTTTTATTATAAGATATGACATTTTTCAATGTATCTGTTGGCAGCAATGCAAAGGATCAAATTTTACTTTTAAGGTTGACATTACAGCAACTATCCCAGCGGGCCGCGGATTGTGCACCACTGGTCTAGATCTTACCTCTGTATCATAAAAATCCCAACAATTATCATCAGCACTCATCTTTGCCTTTGAATAATTGGAATATTTCAATGGTTCTAATTCCTCTACGTCATTCGTAGAAAAGGTTCCTATTCAGGAGGATTTTAAATAATTGTGACGAATCGGAGTCCAATATTCTGACAGATAGTAAAACACATATGCACAGATTCATTGAAGTTGCAGATGATGTCTGTTCGCGAGCTACCACCATTTTAGGTGTCTCAGAAATAGAAATGTATTTAATAACTTTTGTTGATAACATTACGATATGCATGAGGCATTTACTAATAAACCATTCTAATGACGGTATTATTTATAGGCCCTGTTTATAGCCACAGAAGGTTAAAAAATTAAAACCATTTCAAAAAAATCTCAAAGTTGGAGAAAAAAACAAATTAAATAACAGGTATTTTTATTTCTGAAACTTCTTCTATCTTGAGTCCTCATTATTTTATGTTAACATTATTGAATCTTGATATTCCTCTGATAGTAGATTAACTTAATCATTTCTAACTTGTTTTTTTATAACATGAGTTTATTCAAGTAACCTTTAGTTCTATTCAAGTCCAACCATTTGTCTTAATTATTATTGAACCTATTTACAAGAGCAGAATAATTTTACAAATAACAAAAAAATCAAATATTTCTGGTAGAAATGAATGACGTCATTTGCGAATTGTCTTCAGCTCAATGTCTGATGCCGTAAGGGGCTTCTTGAGATGTTCGATGATGAACAAACAAGAGTTCCATGAAAATAGGCCAGACACAGAATCAAAGAAAGGGGAAAGAATTCCTGTCTAAATAATGTCATAAAAATACGTCATAATTAACTCATTCTCAGAATATTTAGGTTTTGCTTCTGACAAATTCATTAATTTGAAATGTCAGGTAAATGCAAAGATGAACTTATTCCAAATTACCCCTTAATAAATTGGATTTTTAAGATGTTACATAAGATTTCCTATTGTCTTTTAACCAAGTATTTATTCAAGTAAAATTCATTTTGGAATGAGTTTGTTACAATTTGAGGATAACAATAATAAAAGAAATTTTAATTTTAAAACTATTAATTTAGGGAAAATATTTGTTCTTAATTTCTGAATTCCCCTTTTCCAGAAATGAAGATATTTCAATTTAATAATAAATATAATAACATATTTCCTCTTATTATTTAAAATCTTATATAAGATGAACGAAAAGTTTTGTACTTGTCCGTTAGCGCCGAATCATCTTTGCCTCTAGCGCCATATTTAATAGCGTTAATATTTCTAAAAAAGAAAGAAAAATATTAAAAACAAAAGAAGTTCTTGAAAGAATTTAACAGCGAACTTCCCTTGAAAATAAGTTAAATTAAAATTATTTTTTTTTTTTTTCTTTTTTTCTTTTTATTTTGAAAAGTGGGAAAAAAAATCACACATACACGAAAAGAAACGTCTCCATGTATCTGTTAAATATAAACCGTACACCTATGTTAAACAGAGACGATTTTTCTTGGAATGAATTTGGGCCCCACACTTAATTACATAAATAATAATAAATCTTCTTAGTTGATCATAATGGTTGCAGTTATAAATGATTGAAATTGATTGAGGCTTTCATTTTCCACAAACAATTTTTTACTGAGGATCATCAAAGGTCGATTAATCAAGTGAATTGACTTCTCTTTTCTTGGTTGCATTTGTACTTCAATTCAAAAGTATTTATACGAAATAAGACCTAAGCAAGCCAGACAGGCAAAACAGCACATAGTGAATACGTAGCATTTTAAGGACGTAGTACTTAAATAAATAAATAAATAAATAAATAAATAAATAAATAAATAAATAAAATTGGGAAACGAACAAGAATTTTGAACTTCGATTGCCTATTTCATTCCAGAACCATCCATTAGTTCTTTTGAAGCTATTCAATCCTGAAAGGCTTCTAAATCTTTTGAGTTAAATTCTTATTTGTATTCTATTTCTTTTGAAACAAAACTATTTTCTGTTGAGATTTTCTTCCGTGTTCATTTTCATTGCAGATCGAAGGAACTTGACAAGATAAGGCCTCCGAGAATAATATTCCAAAAACTTGACCTATGACCTGCATTAAAAAAGCTGCAGGTTTTTTTTTCTCAAAAGTTTTATAAATTATTATCCGAGTCCTTCCCTCTGCAATGAGTAAATATTTTCAAGAAACGAATTTCTTTGAATCCAGGACAACTTCAATCTTCTTTTAGAGATCTTCAGGTTAAAGGAACAACTAAAGAAACAAATTTGTGAAATTGAAGAAAAGTGTGAATTATTTCTCATCTGCTTTTGTTATGAACAGAATCACAGGATGTAGCAGCAGAACTTCTTTATCTACAATTTTTTAATCTTCTGTGGTAATTGAATATATTTTGATAGTTTTGTGGTTTGTGAATTCTGACTTAAAGGACTTTGATCAAAGAAACTTGTTTGTTTATGGAATATTGTATCTGGTCTATTTATGCTTATTATACAGGGTAATTCAGAAACAGAACTATTTGAAAATGGTGCAGAATACAGTAAAGTAAGAGGCACGGACGGACAGAAGGAGGTATCAAGTTTTATTTCTTACAGATGTTCAGTGTGTTCGCCTTTGGTCATTCGGCAGACGTCCAACTGATCATCGAGTTCCTGTCTCACTCGGTGCAACATGTCTGCATCAATGCTGTCTATGACTGCTGTTATGCTTTACTGTCTTTAGCTCTTGCATGTTTGGAGGGAGAGGTGGCATAAAAACAGTGTCCTTGACGTAGCCTCACAGGCAAATATTACTCAGGAAAAGTGTCAAGACCAATCCAACGTTGTGGTAATGTTTAGTTGAGATATCCAGTTCTACAGCTTCCACTCATTAAACTTGTTTCTACAATTACATTACAAATATAACTTTAGTAAACCTTACATTGGACAACAAGTATTCTTATTATATTAGTTCCCAAATTCTGAACTCTGCAACAAAAATTCAATACAAAAATACAATGAGATTATATTTTCTTTAGTAATATTACAGACCACAGGAAATTATCCTTTAGATGAATTAACATTCTAATTTTAAGAAAGCAATGTAAATTATTAAGATATAACTTATATTATTCATAGAAAAACTAATTAAAAAATTAAATAATCAAATTAAATAAATTTGATACATATGTTATTAATGCATAATAATACAATGCAGAAACACATTAAGAAACATGCTCTTTTCCTTATTTTTTTTTATATTTAACAGTCCTAATAAGTATACTTATAAATGTTTAGAAGATAAAATATCTTGCTGGAACGTAGATAAAGCAAGTCGAATGTGATGAAGACAGCAGAGTCACGTGTCTCCACATGCAAATTAGCATCTGTAACATAAGAATGCATAAAACTCAGATTAGAATAAAAATGAAAGGCGCTCCCTTATTCTGCCGCGTTTATTGTGACATTTCGTTTCTTGAAGTCTTTGGTTCGAACGATGTTACAACAGCATGATTTACCGGAGTCAACGGCATGGGGTGCTACGGGCAGACTGGAAGCAGATCAGACACAGCAGATAATAGCAAAAGCCCTTGGAGCATCACGAGTATCGTTTCCAGACTGTGGAATCGATTCCAGGATACGGGAAGTGTTCGAAGAAGGCAAGACCATCCACGAGCAACAGTTAACAGTCATTCGGGACTCTACTCAACTTCAGCGACAGCTTCTCGTGACAACAGGACGCAGGTAGAAGACCTCGGGAGGCCCAAGCATCTGATCCTGTGAAACATAACCTTCTTTATCTTCTCAATCAAAGTAGAACATTGCTGAAATTTTAGCAGTGATAAAAATATTGTTTGTAAATTTACAACCTTTTAATAAGTTTACAAAAGGATGGAATTAGTGAAGACGTTCAAACAAACATTCATTGGGGGATCGTAGATAAGTTATAATATTACACTACATACAAAGTCAGAACAATTTCTTTCGAGCTTTTTGGGATGCAAACTTATCAATCGATATCATTAAAATCAGTCAGACACAGTTTATCATTTTCTAGGCAGAGAATTTTTACTCAGACAACCGATCTTGAGATATTGTTGACCGTAGATCATTCTTTATCCTTTTTAGTCTAGAAAATGATCTTCCGATAATATAGTTAGTAAATTCAGAATCAATCCGAAATGCTGTCCGAATTTTCTCCTGGAATATTATTTGATGCATATCTTGTGTCTGAAATTTTCTATTTCAGGGTGAACTTTAGGAAAAAGTACAAGAGTTCATTGACTAGACTAAAATCAACATCCTTTAGATACTCTTTCATCAACACCTCGACTCCTTTGGAAATCTGTTCCTTGGTTGTTTAAGATTCACCTTAAATGAAAAATTGCACTCCTGTACTCTTCTGTATAGATTGACTTCACGAGCATCCATAACAGGGGTAAATGAATTAACTCCAAAGTTACAAATAAATCATCACGAATAAATCAAATTAAATTTACAAAACTCCTTTATTCCACATCTTCCGCAATCTACGCAATATTCAGAGGCCTCACCGGCTCTCTTTTCTCCAGCGTTTCACAAAAACAACAAAAACGTTGTTTTGAAACGCTTGAGGAAGAGAGCCGGTCAGGCCTCTGAAATATTGCGTAGATTGTGGAATAATAAAGGAATTTTGTAAATTTAACTCCAAAGTTGTTTCTAGGAGAAAGTTCGTCTAAGTTCATCTTCGGGTGCTGTCATATCATTGTTTTCTTTTTCGTACTCTGTCTTATTTTGACAATTTTATACTCTGTATCCAATAGAGTAAATTCTGCTTGCTGTTCAATTTCATCAAAATAAGCCCGAAGGTTTGATGCAAACTGCAATAATGAGCTGTAAATATTTGCATACTTATTCAGTATGACTGAGGGTTTCAACAATGTTAGTACAACTTTGGCTAACAGCTGCAGTAGCTTTGGCATGAGACTCCGATCTTGTGTCTGATAAATGTTTAGGCACTTTTGATTCTGGAAGCAAGAAATTTTTTTAGCACTGCCCATCTTTTCGTAGAAGCTCAGATAAAACAACAAATATCATTTACTATGTAAAAAAAATTTACTACATCCAGGCACGAGGCAACTTACGTTCATCCAATTAGATTTAGAGAATGTCCAGTCCATGTATTAAACTTTGCAAATTTGTTTTTTTCCAGAATATTTTGTTGAAAGCCGCTATTCTTCTCAGTCCATTGGATGCATTGTCATATGATTATCCTCTACAGTTACTGAAATCTATTTGAAGTTCACTGAGTTAATTCAGTATCAGCTCAACCATACTTTTACCGGTGATGTTTCAGTTAAAAGAAAAAACCTCAGAAAGCATTCAATTGGCAGTCCATCACTAGGAGGAACATATTTAACAATGACAATAAATGATCAACGTGTGGAAACATCAGGGGTTGAATCGACTGATAAACTTAAAAAAATCTGTCTGTTTGATGTCTCTCAGTATTGCTCATTGAACTTTATTAATCATCAATTGGATAATTTCTTCATGCTTGTTTTGGATAAGTATCGTGGCTGAGCCGTGCTGGCGTGGCCGTGCGGACTCGGCGGCGATCTGCCGTGGCGGCCAGTGCGCGAGTACCTGGGTTCGAATCCTGGCAGTGGCATGGCTGTTTCAATTTCCTTTCCTGTGTTGTCCAGCCTCTTCTTCACTTTCTCTTCGGTCTGACGTCATTCCTTAATGGCGTCCTGGGGAAGGCCACGGGAAACCACCCCAGTATCTTTCCCTTGAAATTCTCGGGAGTCTGCTAGGGGTTCGCCATCTTGGGAACACTAGCGCTCCCTGGAACACGGATGCTTCGGATACGAAGCTCGCACTTCGGTGCGTACCGGCATCACACACCGTGGCTGACCAGGGCCTTTACCTCCAGACTGACTTAAATTAATTGCAAATTTAACCCTTTCTGTGTGATCACATAATTCATCCAATCCAAGAAATTTATCATTATTTGGTAAACCAAATGTTTCATCATCACCCCAAAATGTTAAGCCAAATTCTGCCAAAAGGCAATCACTGCAGTAACTAGCCAAATACGTGTCTCTATTAATCGTCCTTTGATTTGCTCTTCAATGTATTTTAATTTGAGCGTTTGACCACACTTTGCTGTTTTTATGTTAGCAAGGAGTTCATATGATTATTAGAGTTTCCATGTTATTATAGTAGAGTTTCCGTCTTTCGCGTATGCTTTAAAAGAGGAGAACTGAAATGAAGGAGTGAAATAAATATCGGTTTTCGGTTTCGGTTCGGGTTCAGCTCCAGTATGACCAAAAATATCGTTTTTTTTTTTCGGTTCAGTTCCGGTTCGACGCCCAGACTCAAACTATCCCCAGTTGTCTTCACCAAGGTGGCCTTTATGCATGTAGACCAATGGTGTGTCCCTTTAATCGCACGACACCGTACGGTCCGAAGAAACTAGACTGAGGAACATCGTCATTGGGACAAGTGAAGTCAGGTTTTCTTTAAGAAGTCCAGATTCAGACTGGAGTCTGACAATCAACGAGTTCTTATCTAGACAGAATCCGACACACAAATAACTCAGCTTTTGTGCAGGAAACACCGTATTACGAAGGAAATGGATTGATGGTGTGGGCAGTCCTCTATATCACCTGAAATGGCAGTCTGACGGCCCACAGATATAGAAATGAAGTTCTTAAACATATTACCATGCCATAAGCTGCAGCCGTTGGTGATTCGTTCCTTTTCACGGATAATAATTCTCGACCTCTTAGAGTTTGGATAGTGGACAACATGCTTAACGAGGAAGGAATTCGGCGCATGAAGTGGCCAGCATGGTCACCTGACTTAAATCCGACTGAGCACATCTGGGAAGCATCTGCCAGACGCATTGCAGGTAGACCAGCACCTCTGCTAATTCCTTGAACTGCGAAAAACCCTCATTGACGAAGATACCCCTCAAACCCTCTTCGTTAATCTCATCAATTCCCAGAGGCATTGTGTCTTAACCGTTCGAGGGAATCATACTAGAGGTCAGTTACCAGCCTCGAAAATTCATTTTTCTTGTTATACAGTATCCATATTGTTCAATAGCACATGGCATAATGGGCTTTAAATTATAATATTGCACAAAAATTCGCTAATATCTTTTTTTTATTTTACCCATATTACTAAATATTCTGCAGTGACTTTATATAAAAATTATACTTTTATGTCGAACAACTTCAATCACATGTGATTTTCCTAGCTTTCGTAGAATCAGTACTTGTTATTACGGCCATTTCTTCACAGTCTATCTTTACCTCCACTGTTTGATCTTTTTTTCTTGTTTGGACTTTGTTATTTTTCTGAAGCAAATGAAAATAAAATATTTAATATATTTATAGGAATATCGTAATAATAAAAGGCTTCTATTACTCTAACCTTATTCATCGGTCCATTTTTATAAAAATTTAGGCAATTAATTATTTACTAGTTGCGACCCGTGAAATATTCACGGAAGTAAAACAAATTTCACATTTTTGAAAAACACAAAATTGAAAAAGATGTTCTAAGCTAATTTTTTAAAAGCCATGACTTCCGCAACAGCCCACATTTAATTTAAATATCGGCTTATTTGTTAAAATAATATTATAATATTGTTAAAATAAAAAAAAATAAAAAAATTGTTTAACCACTTTCGTAGAAGCGGTTTCTCATTCCGAAACATAATGGCAACCTGCTGCCCTAAAAGAGTAGGCTCATCGAAATTGAGGCAATATTAACAAATGCCACATTTTTGAAATACCTGAAATTATTGAAAAACACAAGATTGAAAAAGATGTTCTAAGCTAATTTTTTAAAAGCCATGACTTCCGCAACTGCCCACATATAATTTGAATATCGGCTTATTTGTTAAAATAATATTATAATATTGTTAAAATAAAAAAAAATAAAAAAATTGTTTTACCACTTTCGTAGTAGCGGTTTCTCATTATGAAACATAATGGCAACCTGCTGCCCTAAAAGAATAGGTTCGTCGAAATTGAGGCAATATTAACGGAAGTAAAACAAATGCCACATTTTTGAAATACCTGAAATTATTGAAAAACACAAGATTGAAAAAGATGTTCTAAGCTAATTTTTTAAAAGCCATGACTTCCGCAACAGCCCACATATAATTTGAATGACTAAGCCAAATTTTGTTAAAATAAAAGAAAATAAAAAATTGATTTATCAGTTTCAACATTAACAATAACAATAACGAATATCCAACAGCCATTGTATGGACAACAATGACGGCACTTGCTTCGTCATTGTCCCCTACTTGTTGATTAGTGAGCGAGTGGCTATACAGCCTAAAGTATGTAAAAACAGAAGTTTTACAAACTCTCTGATAAATTTTGACGCATGAACTTCATGCATTTCAGTGTAAACTTCATTTATGTGGGAAAGAAAATCTCAATATGCTGATAATAACTGTGTAATCGCGATCCGACGCAGTGAAGTGGGAAGAATATTCGAGACGCCATGTTTAAACATGGGCGTGACGTCATGCCTGACGTGTTCCAACGCTGCATTGTGATTGGTTATTTCAAATTACAAATTTACAAATTTACAGAGATCCGTACAACTTTTGCCTATTAATAGGATGATTTTTTAAGAAATCTTAACACTAACTTGCCACTCATTATCTGACTACTAGCTGGCTAATATCAGTAATAGGTAATTTCATCTGTTATTCACCTCTTAATTTCAAAGGAATTAAACAAAGTGTAAAAATCTCCATTGAATGTAGTTAGTTGACTTCTTTTTCCAACTTTGAATCTTCCCTGCACTTTTTCAATGAAGAAAATACAACAATGTCTTTTGTAGTTTTGGAGTTAACCATATTCTTCAAAATATGTTTTTTGTTTTGTTCAAACAATGAAGTTAATGGATTTCTAATAATAAAAAGTTAGCAATTATAACAATGAAAATGGCAAAGAAACACAGCCAATACTCACATAAAACTACAAATCTCATTGTTGCATCTGCCTATATAAGCTATTGCTGGATTAAAACAATTAATATGTGTTTAAATCTCAAACATCCCATTTCGAAATTGAAACGTTGCAGTAAAAAATTAGACTATTATTATTTGTTTATAAACATGAAGCTGGAAGTGTTGACGAAATAGATTCTCTCAAAATAATACAATTCTATAATACTTAAATATGTCAGTGAGTTGAATTATGCATAAGATATTGAAACACACCCAATAATTACAGATGCATTCTATTTGAAATAGTATAGTATTTTTTCTTTTGGTTTAGAAAGATCACTTGTACCCGGGTGGATGGCATTCGTGTTGGAAGTGTGATGTATCTGTTGTCTCTGTATCTCAATGCCAACCTCATCCGCTTTCTCCGGAGCTGTGTTAGACTCTTCAGGGCATCAAGAGAGCAATCTTCTCTTCTGTGGAAAAATCCCATTTCAGCGTCGGAATTCAGTTGGGGGACGGGGTTTCGACTCTGTGTTGGGATTTGGAAACAGAAGGTCGATTTCTTTCTCGATGTTTCTCTAACATTCTCCAGCAGAAAACTGTTGAAGCTGACATTGTAGATACGGGCAACAGTGCAGCATTACGGAAGACTCTGATATGTCTGAGGGCCTTTCTTTCGAGAGGAGGGGGCTTCTCATGTTGAATTAATGGAGTACACACAGTGTTGGTAGTTGGGGGACAGCCAACATTGGACTTATGGGCGTTCAACAGAGGAGCTGTGGGCTTTCAAAATATATAACAGTAATATATAACAATTTATTAGCTTTTCGGAAAATCTGGAAAGAATTCCAATACAAATAATTTTTCAGTCTTTTGGACTTAATCAAAAACAATTAACTTTCAGCGTTGAAAAGTATTTTTTAGCTGACGACCATCTATTTTTTTTTTTTTTTTAACCATTTAGAAAAAAACGAATCTTACAGAAGGATGTAATTCTAGGAAACTGTTTTTAATTAATTAGCCTATTTTTATTTGTTTATAAACAAGAAGCTGCAAATATTTGACGAAATCAGTTTTCTATCAAAATAACTCATTTCTATAATACTTATATACACCATTCAATATCTGATGCATAATTCAACTTACTGTCCAAAAATACTGTCCAACGCAGAAAATTAATTGTTTTTAATTATTTAGGCTATTTTTAAACACAGAGCTGCAAATGTTTGACTAAATATTAATTGTTTTTAATTAATTAGACTATTTTTAAACTCGGAGCTGCAAATGTTTGACTAAATAGTTTTCTATCAAAATAACAAATTTCTATAGCTTAATACTTAGTGACTTGAATTACGCATCAGATATTAAAACAGCTATTTGAAAAATATTTGAAAAGACTTTTAATGTAAAGGGCCCTTTTTTCTGATATGCCTCTGACCACATAAGTCACTATAACCTTAGCAACCAACGATGAACACCCCTAGCAAAGAACGTATACGTTCTTTGACCCCTAGCTCTCAGTCATACACAACCACACACACACACACAAAGACCACTGTTCGACAGAGGAGTTGTGGCCTTCTTTTAAATACTTTTATAATAGCTGTTTCAATATCTGATGCATAATTCAACTTACTGTTGTGTAAGTATTGTAGAATTGAGTTACTATTTTGATAGAATACATTTCGTCAAACATTTGCAGCTCCGTGTTTGTAAACCAATAAAAATAGCCTAATTAATTAAAAACAATTAATTTTCAGTGTTGAAAATATTTTTAGAACTATTATGACAGGTTTCTAGAATTACATTCTTCTGTAAGATTCGTTTTTATCTAAATGGTTAAAAACAAATAGATGGTCTACAGCTAAGAAATTAAAAAAAAAATACTGAAAAATCTCATTAACTTTATTAAAACATAAATTAAAAAAAAATGTTTTAACATTAGCATACACACATGCCAGAGAATCGGAAAAAAAAGGCTTGTAACGATTTCCATGACTGTAGATGTTCAGTAGAAAACAGTTCCACATGCAAATTTCCGAATCGCGCGCATAGGAGTCACGTGGTAGCTCGAAAGTAGATGAAGAAGAAATTAACATGGCTGGGGAAGTGTCTTTGTCTGTAATTCTTCAAAAAAATGGCAATTACTCTTTACAATTACTCAATAGAATACAATCAAATCAAGAGTCGTAATTCATTTTTTTTTCGTGATCAAACTGAAGAAAGGAGACAAGCCTTTACATGAGTCATTCAGTTATTTCTTGTTTCTACGAAATACTTTCGAAATTTGTCTTCATACTGATTTCGATGGAGTTATCTTTTACTTTCAGGTTGAGTTTCAAGGCTTGTTTATGTTTATAAATGCTTTGTTGTTGTTTTTTTCCCTCAATTTTTGCCTACAAAGCACGAAGCTTCTCGATAGTTGCCTGTCAAATTGTTCTGTAAGCTGTAATAGAGCAGATTGGAAAGATCTGGAATATCCTTATTATCCAAAATCATTTTTTTTTATTATTGTTATCATTAGGCCTATTTCATCAAAACTTTTGGTATGTGGGTATTTCATTCAAGCCTGATTTCAGTTTAAGGTTAAAAAAAATGAACTTCAAAATCAATTAATTTTAAATCAATTTAAAAGTGTGACAGTTCATTTGCTTAAAAGAACATCTCTGACAATTTCTTTTCTATATTTTAGTTTTTTACTATTTTTACCTAAGTAAACGGTGATAGTCCTTCCTCAAGTACTATGTTTGTCTCCATCCATTGCCGTTTCGTCCTGCACTGTGTCCTGCCCAGTTCCGTTTTGTAGCAAGTATAACATCGGTCTACTTGATTTTCTCTTTCATTTCGTTTGCTGTTTCGCCTTTAAACATGGTTCTTCCTCATTTAAATCTTTGTTCTGAATTGCTTTCCTATTGAATACCACCTCTTACTGGTTTCAAATACAACTCAATCTTAGAAACCGTTCAGAATAAGATACATGTTCATTTGAGCTTTATTCTTAGAAGGACCAATGTTTTGATCTCCCAGAATATTAATCATTTCTTCTGGGACACCCTGTACATTCCTAAAATACGGCAACGGTAATTGAGTTATTTTCTATTTTAATGAAACAATCTAACCATATTATTACTCTTGTAATATGTATTTCTCTCTCTAAAGTGAAGAATATGGTTGATTACTTCTATTAATAATTTGGAGAAGTTTATTTTTATTTCTTTATAAAGAATGGTCTTATAAAAAGTACTTTAGTAATTTTACCATTTTTAATTTTTCAGATTTTTTTTTAGATTTATTGAATACCAATTTCTAAAACTTTTATAGGATAAATCAGTTTCACTACCTTCTTGTAGTTAATTAATCGTTTAATGTCCCGCTGCAACAACGAGAAAGATGAATGTGTAAGAAAGAAAAATAAAGATAGAATGGAATGTTAAATATTCACACGACTTATCGTCTGGGAGGAAAAGGTTTTTTTTTGGGATAAGATCATTGACACGGACAAGTTTTTCCCAAAGGAAAAAAAAAAAAGGTTTGATCACATTGAAATTTTTAGCAACTGAGTAAAATATATTTATTCTTCGATATAATATGACTTATCTTGCATTTACTTAAGTCATTGCTTTCATTTAAAACACATTAATCTTTGCTTGAAGAGTATTCAGAACTCTATAATACCATAATTTTAATGCGAACAAACTGCTATTTTTCAGTGATATTAAAAAACTATGCCTTTACCCGTGGTAAAGGGCTTTTTTATCTGTCAGTACGGTCCGATATCTGTTCCAGTAAACTTTTAAAACTAAAAAAAAAACCCCGAAACTCAGCAACATTAGAATTATTACAACGAGCAAAGAAATCTCAAGTGAAGATGGCAGCACTAGTGCTTCGATACCAATTTGGAAACTGCTGTTAGGTAGGGTAATAATGAATGTTTTTCTGGGTGGGAAAATATGATTAAACTTTTTTTGTTGCTTTACCGCACTCTTTCATTTATTATATGCTTTTTTGAATTAACTAAGTTCTCAGGAAAGTTTCAACTTCAACAACAGCTTTCATTATAGTTAGGAGCAACATCTAAGGGGGGACACGATTCTCTTAATTCTCTTAATTCGTGGATAATAAAGTTGTCCATAAAAATTCCATAACTTCTTCATTTAACAGTAGCCAGGGCTGGATCTAGGGGGGGGGGGGCAAGGTGGGTCATGCGCCCCGGACTGGCAGGTTAGGGAGGCGGCAAATGAGCCTTACAAAATAGCTTTTTTCATACTACGAGAATATATTGATGTACGGTAATGCGTATTTATAAAATTGATGAGATTCAATATTTAAATTCGTATTTGTTCGGGTTTCTGTTGGCTACTCAATAGCAGATAGGCAGCCGTATTCAGTATCCTTGAATTTTGTTAACGTTTAGACCTTTACAGTTATTTTCTACAAATTATGTTATTAGTTAGACTTTAATGTAAATAGAAGTGTCTACATACAAATCACTGCATTAATTTACTTATTAAACGCGTGGGACGGATTAGCACATATAGGAAGGTACGCTAACACTTTCGAAGCAAATGGTTTTTTTTTTGGTTGTGCAGCATTTCTAATTCCTAAAACACGTTTTTGGCGGCAAAATCTGAGTTTGCCCCCACCCCCTACAAAATTACCTAGATCCTGCCTTACAGTGCTCACACCGAGAGATGAAACGCCCAGAATGCAACGCAGATTATTAGATTTTCCTTTCCTGGCCGTTCGCTAACATTCAAAAATAGAAGAGAAGCGACCTCTTCTATTTGAATATTAGCGAACGGCCAGGAAAGGACAATCTATAATATGCTTTGCATTCTGGGAGTTTCAACTCTGGGCGTGAGCACTATAACTGTAGCCATATGATGTCGAGACAAAATTTCAAAATTGTCTGGAAAATAATGAGATTTAACGCTTAAACAATTTTGAATAAAAAAAATTACAATAATTATTATACATTGTTTATTAATTTAAGTAGGAAAATGGAGAATTATTTTGTAAAATAAATCTCAATCTTAGAGTGAACGAATATTTAATTAAAATAATAATAATAATAATAATGACCTACCTTATCTTTTTAACCAACCTCCGTTTATTGACTTGCCCAGTTGCTTTCACTGACATGAAGCTTAATTTAGCTTTTGATAAATACGAGAACAAATAAAAACCTTCAATCATTTTTTTAACAAAGATAACCAGAGTAAACAATAAAAATTAAGTAAACGGAATTATCTTAGGAAGTCTTATTTGTTTTCAAAAATTAAAAGTCAACAAATCAAAGATTGTTTTGTTTTGTTTTCAGGAAAGCAAACACCTACGAACGTGTATTTTTATTTATAAATTAAAGGTATGGTATTTATTTGTGTGGGTTAAAGGTAAAATTAAGAAAGGCCTCCCAATGGCAAACGAGCAGAATCACTTCACAGGCGAAAAAAAACCCAACATAATTCTATAATGAAATGACTCCTAAAAATGTTATATTTAGGTTTGGCTTCTAATTTTTATTTATTCTTTAGGAATTCATGCGAAATGCAATGTTGATAAATTATTTTTAAAGATAGAAGTGAAAAAAAAGATGACTTACTTTAGATGACAATGGGTAAGTGGTGCCATCTGTTGTTATTGCTAGAAGTTCTATTATTGAAATCCTCATTTGAATTCTAAATCAATAATAAGCCTACATTTTCTACCACTTTTTCTTAGTTTCTTTTGCGTTTTTGTGATACATTCTTTCAATGCGTAAATATATTTAAAAATTATAGATAAATATTATTTTTGGGACCTAACTTTATGCCTCTGAAATTATATTTACGAAATGGTGTTTAAATTTTACATTAAAATATAAAGTTGTTTTAATCTTTAATGTTGTTTATAGATAAGAATTTTTAAATCTCCTTGATAGTTGAAGATAGCTCTTCAAGTAAGAAATTTATCCTTCTGTGAAAGATAAAAGAAAAATATTTTGTTCTTCCTATTTTCTTTTTCTTTTTAAATAAGGAATTAAAGCTTTCTAAATTAAAAGAACTCTTACAAGTCCCATAAATGACTCTGTCTCCGTTTATTAGTATCCAGAAAGCGTGAAATGAAAACAACAATCCTTAACAAAGCCTGTCTGGTTTATTATTTTTTTTTAAAACTCTTTCTATAAAGATTTCCCGTAACGAACTGCTTGACTGCTACAATAGAAAAAGGAAAGAAAAAAGCCTATTTTGTTTCGATTCAGTGATTCTCAAATAAAGCTATGAAAAGGAACTTTTTTTTAAATAGATAATTGATTTATTTATGCCTCTGAATATCATCATTCACTAAGAACTGACCTATTTTTACTATAACTGTATTTGTTTTCTCAGAATAACAGTAATTTCTTAATTTTATTAAATGTTTGAAAACGGAATGGAATGTAAGATATCCTGAGATCTCTTCGCACCCGTTTATTTCACTAAACAAACTTTAGCAGCTTCAAAGTCATATAAGTTTTTATTATATTATTATTATTACTATCAATATTTCGGCGCCCCGGACCTCCCACGTAGATTACTGAGTATACTTTTAACTTGACAATTATAAAATAACAATTTCAGTTTCTTATCGGTGTTAAAACTTGTCAATATTTAATTCTGTAATGATTAATTTCGTCATCTCCGAAGTCCCAAGAAGATCATCAATAAAGAATGAACTGCAGTGGATGACGAAATACTGAATTTGGACATTTACTCTGAGCAAATAAAACATCAAAGTTTATTACATCAAGGTCTCAAGTCATAAATTTAGATTGAAAAAAAGTCAAAAGTTAGATTGAAAAGTCTTAACTCTATTGAAGTTTCTTTATGGCAATTTTAGCTTAAAACCGAACTCAGAAGAACCCATTGATTCCTTCATATTGTCTTAAATCTGAAATGCTTTTGTTGCATTAAATTACTGTTGTTGGATAAAAAGAAGGGAAGCTCCATATATATAAAATACAGTGTTACCTCCTTTAACGGACACCCTGAATAGCGGACACCTCTAATTAGCGGACATTATTGCGGGTCCCAGTCCCTTACAATAGGACATTCTAGTATGTTATCCACTCCGAATAGCGGACATTCTGAATAGCGGACAGTTATTTTAATTGTAAAAAAATTTATTTTTTTTCGATTAACATTTCGGCAAACACATCATGGTTGTATTTACATCGGTGTCCCATACATTGATACATTGTGTCGGTGTTCCCCCCCCCCCCCCCATACATTGATACATTGTATGTGTGTCCTACGATTCCATGCACGAATCTAAGGCCCTTGTTTTCACTGCAGTTGCTTTGTAAATGTCAATACGTACTTCATAAAGCTATCTTATAAACGTGTTGATTAAATTTAGTGCGAATTAAAATGGCGTCAAAAAGGAAGAGATTGGCACTGAAAGAAAAAATTGATGTTCTTGAGTTGCTGAAAAAGAAAAGCTGAGTGTGCGTTGTCTTGCTGAAGACTCAGATAAGTGAACTGTTAAAGGACAAAGATGAGATGAGCAAAATGTGGATGGTGAATTCAAAAGAAAATTCGAAGAATTTGAAGTTTCATAAAACTGAAACAAGCAAAATCGACGAAGTGGTCATAAAATGGTTCCGCGCTGCTCATGCAAAGAACATTTCTATAAGCGGTGTTTTGCTTCAAGAAAAAGCCAGGAATTCGATCAAACTTTAGGATTGGACAAGTTTAGGGCATCAAATGGATAGCTAGAAATTAATTTTCTGTATACTGTAATTAATTTTGTCATTATTTTAAGTAAGACAAACGGATTAGCACTCATTTAAAAAGGAATATAGTAAATAATTTGCAATTGTTCATATTCTCTCATATCACTATGGTAATTGTAGAAATTTAATTAAGCTTGTACGTAATTTTTCATTAAATTACATGCTATAAGCTAAAAAATGAAAAAAAGATAGTCCTCCCCAATAGCGGACACCTCCAAATAACGGACAAAACTTCCGGTCCCGTGACTGTCCGTTATTCGGAGGTAACACTGTACAACAAAACTCAAAATGCCTTAACAGGGTTCGAATTATAATAATAATAATAATAATAATAATAATAATAAATCCAAAACACTTAAAAAAAAATTCACTTTTAAAACATCGCAATTTATTTATAAATAAACAATTCTTCAGTGAAGTTGTTTTTTTGTTTGTTTTTGTTTCTCTTACATAGTTTATTTACCCTTGTAAACTGGTTATTCCATTCTGCGCAAATAAATAGATTTATATCCGGAGGCTATGACGGCCGGTGTCAGTTTTTTGATTTGTTTGTTTGTTTTAATTCTGTTTATTCAGTTTTCATCTATGGGTTATAAATAGTTAAAAAAATAAAATAATTCCATTTTTCAAGGTTTTTAATAGTTTTGTAGTAAGAAATGTGGTCAATCTTCTTTAATGGAATTAATGGTGTGGTTATTTTTCTTTCTATTATTTAAATGTGAAAAATGATAAGAAAAAGAAAACAGCACATGAACAAAATAGGAAATTGCCTTTCTGATTTTAGATTATGGGAAGGAAATTGGGAACGGCCGTTTCGTCCTTCTGCGGACTCATCAGCCCAATTCCCGCCTTCCCTTAACCGAATCAGAAAGGCAAGACCTGGTTAGTGTAAGCCACCGTCGGCTTGACAGTGACCCCACAAACCACAAAATACAAGAAAATAAATTTTCTTGAATATTAGATAAATTTTCTTGTTTTGAATATTAACCATAGACCCCAAATTATTTCTCATTTCGCGCCATTCATGAAATTTCAGTCGATGCTTATTAGACTGTTGATGTATAATTAAATTCTTTTTTTCACTTGATATTTAATGAAGAGATAATATATTAAAGGAACAAAGAATTAAAAATGAATTCTTTCTTTTTCTGAGATGGTTCTAAGTCTCCTTCGATTTTCTTCTTATGTAATACGACATTATTCAACGATATTTTTAATTTAAGTCATTAAAAAAGTTTAAAAGCTTATTGCGTAGAGAAAAAGAAAAGAATAATACATTCAAGTTTTATTTCTGTTTTAAATCTTTTGAAGAGACTGAAGTCAAAAGATTTTTTTTTCAGTTTAAAATTTTATCATTCCCTGCATCTTTGAACTACTGCATAGACTACGTTAAAAAGGCTTGTACCTAACAAAAATAAAACGAAATCAATTTTTATTAGCGACCCATTTGGGAGCTATTGTGATAACTACCTAAATCGGTAGCTATTGTGTTTGTCCTGTCCGTCCGTCCACCCCTAACAACTCCTGAACGGAAGGTCGGATCGACCAACGGACTTAACCATCTTGTTCAGAGGCCCAAACCACGAAGGACTCCTTCTATTTCTTTGGTAGGAATAGAGTATTTTCAAGGACCAACGACCCCGCAAGTTCGAGATATTTGACATTGTTTTCATTGGATTTCCGCTATTAGCTTAAATGTTAGAAATGCAACCGTCTTTCCGGTGTCAGCTAAAACCTTAGCTTGATGAATAAGATTCCGGACTCATATATCCAAGGTTGTCGGTTCAAACCGGTACATCTTACTTTTTTTTTTTTTTTCATAAATCTTTTTTCTCAGTGTCCGTACGTTTTTTTTTTTTTTTATTTTCTTATTTTCCTAACGTTTTCTTTTTTTTTTCCTACCTTTTTTTTAATATTTTTTCCTTACATTATTATACTTCCTTTTATTATTATTATTATTATTATTATTATTATTATTATTATTATTATGAGTCGCTCTTAACATTAATCTTTAGCACAAAATTATATTCATTTGTTTTAAAACAATTAACAACCTTCCTATGATGTTAGTACAATACATTCTTTGCCAAATATTGTTTCCCTCCATTTTCACAAAAATAAACGCTAAAGTTAATTACTTTTTTTCTTTTTAGTTTATTTGGAGAGGCTTTAGATTTGAGTAACATTCATGCATTAGTAAGCCAATAATATTTTATCATTCAGCACTGAAACAGAAGATCTGTTAAAATTGAACCTTATTTCCTCCTCATTATCTTCTAGTTTAGATTCTCTTAGGATCCAAAAAGTAAACACATTCCTTTGCATAGGATACAGATATACTTCACCTGTGGGATTTGATAAAGAAATTTAAAGTTATATTTGTTCTGAATTAAAAAATTAATAACAGAAAACATAAAAAATAAAGTGTATTTATTTAATTATTTATTTATAATATCTCGGAATCAGTTATTTTGCACTTCATCGCAATTCGATATTTCACCAAATTTTGGATTTGAAATCACATCTATTACATAATTTGCTATCGAGCACAAAAATCCTAACCAACACTGCGCTGGTGTCCATAATGTTTAGTTTTTCCGAGTTAATGGCTAATAAAAAAATTTCCTCTTAAATATCTTTAAATCTTTGATGACAGTTGGAAATTGTTAGCCCTAATTGTTAAATTTTCCCAGAATTCCTGAAACAATGAAACGTCTCAAAACGGGATAAAATGGATTCTGAATCAAAGTACGGTACCTTTTTCATAATTATTAATTATGTTCTTTGAAAATGGATTTTGTTTGAAAGTGGCGTATGTAAATTATTGATTTGATAACTTACACTTAACAAATAAGTAAAGAAATATAAAATTTTATTAGGTAAAGGAACAATTTCCCATATTTTAAATTAATTTAGGTCCCTATGATGTTATTTTTACGCCTATACCATATTACCATCTTATTTTTATACAATGATTGTTCAGCAGTTGTTTGGGTTCAAATCTCGGTTAGACCTGGATTTTCTCTTACTCCGTGAAGACAGAAATTCGCTTGGAGAGGCAATTGAATGCTTTCATCGAATTTTCGAACCCTCTTTTTTTTCTAATTAATTTAAAATGGAACCATCCCAGCAGCGTTTCTTGAATATAATAAGGATTCACAAAAACACCTGTTTAAAAGTTTTTATCACGAATTGGAATATTTCAATTTATCTCTTATCAACTTACACTTACAGTGAAAAAAAATCATTGTATCAGTGTGTGCATTATTTTCCTTTCTCTCCTAACAGGCTTCGATTAACGATAGGCCTACTTCGATAAAATTTTATTTTATATTGTAGGTCGAATAGCTCTAAACCGAAATGCTTCAACTAAAATGCTCAGAATGGAGGGGGGTGTTGGTAGGGGTTATACCCCCCCCCCCAACTTTGCAGGATTTTGAACCTGTTTTTTTGATGGGAAAATATGTGGGTTTGTCTATAAGCTCCTCCCCTATCTGGGAAAGGCACAGTGTTTTTTTTTTTTGGTTGAACGAGACTGCGTCATAACCCTTTCCATTCCAGGGTGCGTTTATGGAATACAAGATATGGTGGAGTTAAACAGAAGTGAGCAAAACATTCAGGCTTTCAGAAAAATTCCATTGTATGTGACATTAAAAAAAAAAAAAAATACAAGAATATAATCACGGCTGCGCGCGCACTATTGCGTCATCTATCAAGGCACAAACAGTGATTCATCCTGCTAGGTATTACATATTTCGGAATATTTCCAATTGGTTAGGATACTCTACCTGTATTTTCGATTATAATAAAAACGTAAATTTTGAGTGCGGGACAAAGTCTGTTTCGGCAGCAATTGTCCCACATTGACCACAATCCAGGCCGCAGCTTCACTATCTCACGACCTACCTTTAATATACTGTATTTTTTATTATTTATAATTTACTTTTGTCATTATTTTTCAACTCTTGTTTTATGATTAACTATCTTAAATAAAGCTACAGAAAATTAGATCTGTCCAGTGGAAGCTATCGTATTTCTTCACTATACAAAACATATCGGAGACCAATGTTCTAGTACATGATGGAAACAGTGACCCCTCAATAACTAAAAGTAAGAAAATGCGTCTTGCAGTGGCTGAGTAGCTCTGGCTGAGGAGAGCCCAACATGCTCGAAACGGCCGTCCCAGAGTTTTAGCTCGACTCAAAAAGGCATTCTTATTTGAACCAATGTTCTAGTACAGGGAGATTTTTCTACAATCTAAGTAGCAATACAGAATTCAAAGACTATTTTAAAATCCGTCACTTTTTGTTGTTTGTTATTTACTTAAATGGTGTTTTGATGGTTTTTCATGCGGGCATGAAAAAAAAAATAACCCGCATGAAAAACCATCAAATCAGCATTTTTAAAAAGAAAAAAAGTCTCCTGACTCTTCCTCTAGTGATTATTATTATAATTAACTCATTACTCACCTATTCACTTTCATTCCTTTATTACAGGTACAGAGCTATCCAGAGAACTTCGCGACATGATGCATAGAAAAAAAAAAAATAATCTTTTCTTTCTTTTTTTTTCCTCCAATCAATATCAAACTATGACTGATATCAGAAGCACATCAAACTGAAACGTGTTATTATTAAAAATAGTGCAAGGTCGTAGCTTTTTTTGTTTTTGTTTTTGGAAACGTATCGCATTCGACAAACAGATCAACTTTCTAAAATATTTATTTCGTTACTTATTCTATGAAGATCCTTCATTTGAAAGGAAAAATGACGAAATTATGGCGTTATTTAGGTTTTTCCATAATTTTGTTTTAATGAAGAAATTATGGATTTTTTTTTTTTTGTGCCTTTGCAAGTTTAGTCATTAAGTAATTATTCCTTTACCTTTATTAAGAAATGATTACGTCAATTAATAGTTCTGACCTTATTGAAGATGGTCTTCTCCTTAAAGAAATAAATAATTAGTTTAATTAAATGTTTCTTTCAAAAAAACATCGATGTGAAAATAAACTTATTTTTGATTGAGGCTCTACTGACATCAAGAGATCATCGTAATTAAATGTTTTGCGAAAGGACAGTTATTTTATTTAATTAAATTTTATTAAGTAAATTGACCATGCTTTGAATTAATGCTTATGATTGCAGTTGAGAAAAAATAACACTTTTTACAGATTCTCACCCCGTGGGAATCCATGGTCTAATAAATCATGTGTCCCATTTTTTGGAACATGCTTTTGTGTCTCTTCCTCAGTTAATTAAAAAATATCAAACCAATTTCAGAAGCTCATTATTGCAATAAAAACCAAACTATGCTATTTTCTTTTTATTAAAAATTACAGAATCAGCCATTTATGATTCCAGTTTTATTTAATATTAACAGAGAACCATGCTCCAAATGCATTCCATTAAATTTCTTGCTAGAGTGGAAATATGATTCCAGAGTGCGTGATCCATTTAGTTCCTACACACGTTTGGCGGAATTGTTAAGCTAAACTATCTCTGATAATCCAGCATTGCAGGAATGCTACAGAGGAAGGTACTGCTGTCAATTAATTATTTACATTTACTACCGATATTTCATGATATTTTTCGTATAGTTATTATGGAACAAGTTAGACGTGTAATGGGGCGATGGAGACAGAGTTCCTGCACTCTCTCGAAATATATACAGTTTTTCTTTCGTGAAAATCCGAAATAAAATCTTATATCCCTGAACAAGTAAACGAATGTCTAAACTTTAAGCACTATGTACTGCAAAATGCATTGGCATCCTGATTGAGGAAGTCTCTTCCCATTGCATTCTAAAATGGAAGAAAGATAGAGTTTTAGACCTGGTTAGCGACCCATATGGGTGCTATTACGTTTGTCCTGTCCATCCGTCCGTCTATCCATGTCTGTTCTCCCCTATCAACTCCCGAACGGAAGGTCGGATCGGCAAACGGACTTCACCATCGTCTTCAGAGGTCCAAACACCGTAGGTATGGGGTTTGTTTCGCAAACAAACAGTCGACTGTGCCTCAACCTGTTATAGATACGGTCGAATAAAAATATTCATTGTATAATAGAACCTCTAAACTAAAGCAGATCCAAATTTAAAATCGATCGAGTCAGTAGTTGTCCGGAAAAAAAAATTCTCAAACTTCACCTTTTCCTTGTGAACAGTCGGTTGTCGTTACGCGGCGGTAACCCCCCAATGCTCCTTAGGTGAAGTTTAGGTTTTAATAAGTCTCCCTTAATTTTATGCTTTAGCACAATTTTTTAAAACTTTTATTGGTTGAACGAACGGCTAAACCGATCAGAATCTCCTCCATTCCAAATTCCTGGGTATATCTTCAATAAAACGTATTTATTTACGTATTTGCCGCTAATTTCATATATCGAGCCCTTATTAAAATTATTTTAATGGAAAAAAAAGTCACTAAAATTTTGAGAAAGCTATCGATGTTAATGAATATGTATAATATAAAAATAATATTATTATGAAATAAAAACAAACCATGAATTCTTATCCTAATAATTGAGGTTTCGCGCTATGAAAAATAATCTCTTTCAAAACATATAATAACATTTACATATGCAGCAGAATGAACTGTTTATGTTTAATAATGGAGGGGGAAAAAAAAAATCTGTTTTTTAGTTATAAAGACGCTTAAAAAGATAAGTACAGTATACGTGAATGAAGATCTAATAAGCCACTACACATGGAATAACAAAAATGTGGAAATTGATTGACTGATTGATTTTAATTTAGAAATAAAGTAAAACCTGAATTTGGATTTTAGCGAGGAAATTTTAACAAACATTTCAAAATACGATCATCCGCCGGCAAATAGTCATCATTGTTTTGAAAGGAAAAGATATTTCCAAATGAGGAACAAAACAAAACAGTTCAACAATACTTTAACAAAAGACATGACAGTGCAGAAGACATTTCTTTTAAACCACCCCACATGTGCAATCCTAAGTTGGAGACGGGCCCCAGCAGATAACGGGTACCTAGACGGGTCCAGGTTTTCCCAGACTCCTCTACATGAATCCGTGCGTTCTGATAAATATATATGTAAAATTCACGATACATTATGAATTAGTTATGCAATTTTTTTAATAATAATTCTGACTTATGTAGATAAGATCCATTGTCATTATAATACAAGTTACAATTATAGTTGTTATTATACAAGTTATAATTACATGTTATAGTTACAATTTCATTAATAATAACTCCATAATAAGAAGAATTTTTCACCTCTTTGTCTTTTTGTAAATGAAATCAAAAAACAAAACAAAACAAAAATAAATCCCGCCCTTAATGACGGAGCCCCGATGCCATAGTTCAGGCGCCCCTATATGTTTGTATGTGTAGGTGGAGGGGGGGGGGGGTTGCTGAAGCCCATTCAATAATAGCCAAATCACCCAGAAACAATAAATTACAAACCAATTGAATAATCTACGAGTTGTTCAGAGACGGTGAAAACCAAATTAGTGCACTAAGCGAGCAGGGACATAGCCTTCACATTAGAACATATTTATTTTTTGTGATAGGGTGAGAATACTGGAATGTTATGGGAACGGTTAATGGGGGTTATATCCCCTCCCCATTATTGCATCCGAGAACGAAAGAAATGCAGCATTTCTTACCCTTTTTTTTCCATTTTCTTTTTGCTGAGTTGATCTCAAGTATATTTTCTTAACCCCCCCCAATTCAAATTACTGGACACCCTAGTTGATGAGTGAATCTGGTTACTATTATCAACTTACTCTTCTCTAGAACCAAAAAAAAAAAAAAAATTACAAAGCAATCAGTAGCGTCAAGAAATAGCCAAATTTATTTTCTAGTTGTTAATTTAAAGTGTTTTTTAACATTTTTCCTAAATAATAAAACATTTAAATTTTTTTGAGGTGTAGCAGTAATTAATAAAACGTGAATTTCAGCTATTGGGGAGAAAGATCTCGAAGATCGTTGCATTATAAAGCATCAGGGAAAATATTAGATGTTTTAGATAGTAATAAACCGAACAATAATTAAGTTGTGCAGAATTTTCAGTGTTTGAGCCTAAGAATCAGCGAATGTGATTGAAAGAACTCACGGTTGGGTGCGTAAAATGCAGTGACTGATGGGAAAAACAACGTCGCTCCGTTTCGTCTTCAGCGAGGTTTCAGTTCTCTTTTTCACTTTAACCGAATCACGTCATGCCAATATGGAGCCAAGCGATAGAGGACTTAGGTCAATGTAATGCTATTGGGATTGCGTAGGCTGTATTAGGAAGAGGAAATGCACATTGGGCATCTTCAATAGTAAGTATGGAATGTCCCTAACCGACTGTTAAGCAAATGTCAAGGTGAGCAGGGGCCTGAAACGAGTGCTAGTGTCTTTGCGTAAACACACTCACTCCTCTCTCTATAGATTACAAGTGCATGTTTTAGGGAAATACTCTTTCAATCCATTTCCAATGTCATATTGAATAAAACAACCGAGATTGAGAGCTTTTAAATTGATTCACTTAGTGATGTTAATTCTTGTTGATACGTGGGAAAGTAATTGAATTGTAAGTCATCCGACAACTGTATTTCGTAGAACCTTTTTTTTTTTTTTCTTCTTGTGCGAAACATAACAAAAGCCCTTTATTATGAGTCGGGGTTTACTTTCAAAATATTAGCATTTTTTTAAGAGGTTTGTCTGTTTATTTTTGTGTATTAATGATTGACGGCTGCAGGCAAATGTTTCGCTAGTATTTATTGCTTCCACATAATTTGCTCTGAGGTTTCGCAGTGATGTAGAAAGTGCCCTTTGTATTTCAAATAAATAATATAATTTATATTGATAGATTATAAATTTATTAGAATCATTCACTATTTAAAATCGTCCTTGTCTAATAACTCTTTTAATTGAGCAATTAATATATATTTAAAAAAAAATCAAATCAAAATTCGTTTTTACGAAAACTACATTTTTATTAATCATTGCATTTTTTAAAAATTTCCATTTTAATAATTTTTCTTAACTTAGGTTGTTTTTCACCCCTTCACTACATTTTCAATTTCAATCGATACGAATAAAATAAACGAATATTTTATTTTGAGTTTTGTTCTGCTAACATAAATGTTAATTTTATGGCTGGAATGCTTCGGGTTTTTATGTTACATTTATGAGCAAGAGGACGGAAGAAAAAAAAAAAATCGAAGATGTTACTATAGTAAAATTGTTTGAAGGACATACATGCGGCGTTTTATTTTTTTTTAAGTAAACATCCTTTGAATTAACATATTTGTAATACGTACTCTCGATCTTTCGATACCGCAGTTATTTTCATTGAAGAAATAAATTTAAAAAATATATTTTCTACAATTGAAAAAAAAATATAAAAGCTTAGGTTTTTGTTTTCTGCTGTAATTATTTATCTACAGGATTAAAGATAATGTTTATCGGTGATTGACTGCAGGTGATTCAACATATTTTTCACTGAACTTGACGTGAAAAACAGTTTTCAATTTTTTTTGCTCTAGATTGTTATGAAACCAATTTCTTTTAGCTCTTGGGGGGGAAAAATGTAACCTTGATTTCAATTGTTTACACGCAAGATGAAAATGTAGTTCACATCTAAGTCGGAATATTATTAACATAATAAATATCCAAGTTGAAGCAGTGAGAGGATATCTAGTAGTTATTCGTCAGAAGGATATTACGTAATCATTTTAGTCAGGGGATCATAGCTAATATTTTTAAATGCTCAGCTGAAATTGGAATTTTGCCAATTTAGAACGGAATAAGTAGAGTAACATTTTTGAAAACCAGTTAAAATAAGCAGGAAGTGGACTGTGACACAAGAATTATTATTAGGATAATTATTTTAACACCCAATTTGTCTGATCGTTCACATGAACTTTCTTCTATCTTGAGAATCTCAACTTGAAGCATTGCTTTTTTCTTACTTTCGGTGCTTAGTGTAATTTGGAATTCCTTTCCCAGATTTTTTTTTTTTTTTTAAGAGCATTGGAAATAAAATCCTGTTTGAGGAACTTAATTGATTGCCCATAAATATCGGGGTGTTTTAGTCTTACATAATTAGCTGGGAAAAGTTTTCGTAATTTTCCTATAGGATTGGGCTAATTGGTTAAATTTATTACTGGTAACACTTGGTCAAGTTCAACCTTGCTGAAATAACCAAGCTTAAAATTTGAACCTTAAAGAGAGTGGAAAAAAAAACTAGTAGATGACGAGACGTTCTTTTCGATTGAAAATTGTTTCATATTAAGAGAAATTGCTGTTTGAAATAGACCTGTTATTAATTGGGATAACGTTTGGTAAAAACAAGACAAGTTAATACTTTTGTTTTAAGATACGTGTCTTCTTTTGGAGTGCCCTGTTTTCTCCATTACATTGTTTCTCAAAAAAACTATTATTGATAAGTGAATTACCTATAAGAAGTAAAAGACTTTTTAAGTGTGTTTAGGACATAAAATGTCACAAAAGAACTTAAACAAATCGTTTTGTATTATTGCTACTACAGTATTTATTTCAAATTGTAATCTGCAGACAAAAAAATAAATAAATAAATGAAAAGTTCTTATTTGAGAAGGAGAAGGAAGCCTCCACGAAAGCAAATACAAGTGATGTCACGGTCATGTAGGTTGATCATGGACCATGAAATGGCAAGTCATAATAGCCCCCTGCTCGACCAATTTGTAGGCCTACAATTTAGTTAGTAAAGGCCAATGTAATGAGCATCTGAATGTGAGAATAAATTGCTTTTGGGAATAAAATGCTCCTAGCTTTGGAATAAAGTCGTTGACAGTGAAGTGTCACAATAACAAATGCACAAAGAAGCTTCTGTATAAGTTAGTCAATCCAATTTTATCTCTTGTGATATAGGAATAGAAAACAGATTGAAGTGATTATAAATGTAGTTCAGTTTATATATTATTAATACTATTAATGTTTTTTGTCAAGATATGAAAACTGCTATTTGAAAATCCAGGCAATGGTGTTTGTGAGCAGACTGGAGTGATTTAATTTTGATGAGTGAATAAATAAGATATCTAATGTTCATTGCCTTCCAAACAGGTGCTCAGGTCTTGGCTCTATTTGTGTTTTCTTCAGAGAATTATATATCCTTGTATTCCCTGCTGAGAGCAATTTATTCCAGCTGATTTCATGCACCTTCCACTTGCCTTCAGGCAATGAAGAGTTCAGATTGTCATTTAGTAATTTTTTTTTTTCACCCTATGTGAAGAAGGAGGAAAAAAAAAAACACATTATGAGTGAAATTATTTATGAAGATTGTGATTTTTAAACTTGACTATTTTTGAAGTCGACCTTGTTTCAGTTGTGATAATAGTGTCATTAAATTATGTTAAAAGGAAAAGACCTATTTTTGGGACAATGCCATAAGAATATCTATATTTATTTAAAAAAAAAAATGCAGTTAAAAGAAATTGCATTTTAACTTGTTTTTTAATCTTATTTTTTAATAATTAGGCTAATACCCCCTCTTTATTATTTCATTTTTATTAGAAAAGGAATTTGGTCAAAATTTGGTATTTTCCTAATTTAAAATAAAAATACATAAACATGTTTCAATTGCATATTATCAACTTTTCCATTATTTTAGTTTGTTTGAAACATCTCATGTCCCAATTGAAGTAAAATTATAGATTTTTGAATTTGTTTTTGTTAACGATCCATATTTGTTGAAAATAAATTCTAATATAATATTAACTTGGAGCAGTATGATAGGTATATAACAAGTTATAAAAAATATTACCTTGTTTTCTATGTTAAAGAATTTACATAATTTCTAAACAAGATAGTCTTTATTAATATTTTCCTTTTTCTTATATTTGATTCGTGCTTTTTTTTATCCACTATCATTTAATTGAATCAGTCGAATGTTAACTCACAAGGTAATAGAAATTATACATCTCTTTACTAGCAGTCATTACATAAAATCTTAATTGCCATGTAGTTAAATATATCTCACATGACTCGAATCATTATTTAAGCTATTAATAATACAAAAACAGATGACATTTTACATTGTTGAATTGTTTTCCCAAGGTAATGAAAATTATTTATTTATTTATTAAATTCTTTCTTATTGGTATATAATGTGGCTTTGTTTGCAAATGGTATTTTTGATTTTATGTTAATATTTGAAGTAGAGCATTGAAAATTCCTTTCAGTCTGTGCCTGGAATTATGATACACTTGTCAAGAAATTTGTTAGTTCTCAAAACAATACATTTATAGAAAATCTTATACAGGAAAAAAAAAAAACAAACTTAAGGTTATAGTGCAGGTGAATTTCATTTTAATATTTTAAAGCAATAAATAGTTTGAGTTCAACTCCTATGATTTTTATTTTTTATAAATATATAAATTATTTTATTTATTTATTTTTTCTTAGTTTTATTTGGAACAGTGCTTATTTAGTAATAATTTGTTATTTGAAAATGGAAAAGGTTTAATAGACTCTGCCTGCCATTTTCCTTTGAATAATTACTTTACTGTTTAACTCTATTAGGAATTATCTTTGAAAGAAAGTTAAAAGATTTCTTTATCTTATCAAATATGTCATTAGTGACTCAGGTGATTATCTATCCTGTGGTTCTTGATTGTTGTGAAAATTAAGTTGTGCTGGAATATATAACACATTAACAGGAATTCCATTTTCATAATTGGACATAGTTTACGTTGGATATAACATAACCGGTGTTTTACTGCTTCTAAGTCTTTTTAGCTGTGGCATCAAAAGTGTTAGTATTTATTTATTTTTATTTTTTCCTCCATAATTTTTTTTGCATCAACTTCTTTCCTAAGTGGATTATTTTAACTGAGTTTCTTGATATTTGGTTTCTGATTTATCTTTTCTTTCTTGTTGGAAAATTTGTTAGCAATACATTCATTTCTTTTTTCTTTGAATTTTTTTTCTTTTTTTTTTACTTAAATAAAAGTTTCACATATTAACTTTTACATTTTAATATTCTTTAGATCTTTATAATCTTATTCCTTAATTATTTGTCGAATTATGAAACTGAAGCAAAAATAGTTCCTGTAGAAACATTTGGCTCTTTTATTTCTTACAAAATATCTATATTTGTTACGGATATTAATATACATTCCAAGCTATGGAAAGAAATAGACTATATAGGTATTGAGGAATGGAATCTATGATTCACATTGTTTCTATATTGATGTTGCTCAAGAGTAGAATTTGGCATTGGGGAATCCTTGGATAGTTTGGCAGAGGCTTGGCGTTAAGTAAACTAGTGAAGTAACGAAATGATTATTTTATCAGCTTTAGATTTTGTTTTTAAAAGATGAGATTATTAATAAAGATTAACAATTAACTCTAATATATACATTTGGCATGAATCTGTTCCTTCAATTTGTTTGTATAAAGAATGTTAACATTAAAAAGGAAATAATTATTTTCATCTTTATTTGAAAGTCTATGAATAATAGTTTGAAGCAATGAATTTCTTACAATGAAAGCCTTATTTTCAGATGAATAGTTTTGTGTTGTATTTGTACGATTTATAACCATTAAGAAATTATCTAATCTGATTATTAAATGAGAGCAAACAGCAATGGAATATTTTTGCTGGAAAATATTTTTTTTTCTTTTGTTGCAAAGCCTTTAATAGAAAATTCTTCCCATAAGGAGTTTGTTTGAAAGTATTTATAACATAAAATTAGAAATAGTAATTCTTATTTCTTTATTAATGAACATTTGGTTATTTTAGAAAACAGAAAGGAAAAAAAAAATGAATAGAAGCTAATTGTTTTTCTTAATTTGATGTAACTTTGAATATTTTAAGTGGATAGAAATATAAGCTTGGTAGATTATGTTGTTGATTATGATAGAAGTATTCCAATATATTGTTTTTCTTATTAAGATGTCGTTTATTTGAAATGCCTTTGGAAAACCAACCTTTATAGCAAAGAATTAACATCAGCCTTAACTTCAGAAGACTTTTGTACATTTACCAAACGTTAAAATTAAAAAGCTATTTATTAAGATAAAATTTCTTAACATTTCCTATTATTGAGTAGGACTTGATATTATTTGAGATAAAGAAATCTTTAACAAATGGTTTTGCTTCGATGGACAAAAGACTGTTACTTTTCACCTCTACAAAAAAATATGCAAATAACTTAATCGTAGAATTCTTGGCAATGTTTTGAAAATGTGTTGTATCATTTCTGATATGTAAAATGTGGGAACCAGTGAGTGTTCTGGTGTTTATGATAGTATTGTTACGATAGCATTGTTTGCTCAATCATACTATTATTTATCTGCTCTTGAGTCTTAAGACATTGTACTAAGAGTTCGATCGGTGCCTTTAGTTTATTTACAACCCTCCGCATCTTTAGTTTATTCTTTAATTTTCATTGCAAAGTTATATGTTTACAAGGGCTTTTAATATTTAAAAATGCCAATTTCTGTGTAGTTTTTACCCTTTCTTGTATATCGATAACTTAATACACTAAGGAATTGAACACATTTACTAAAATTAAATTTTATTATAAATTAATGATAAACACCCAGGATAAATTACCTATTCAAATTTGACATTTGATTCACAATTGAACTTGTCATCTCATTCATTGACTCAAGAATAATCTAGTTTGATTTCTCCTGATATTTCTTTTTTTTTTTTCTTTTGCAATTACTGTAATATTATTTGCAATTGTTTTTATTTGTTGCAATGAAATAGGAAACTTCAATGAACCTATATAATGGATATCTAACATTTGAAAAGAAATTACTAGATTTTCTTGATGAAAATATTCACTTCTTAAATATTTGGAAGTCTGCCTGAAAGTCAAATAAAATGCCACCTTCTCCCACCACCACCCAAAAAAAAAAAAAGAAACCCATGATTGATTGTGTGACCTTTCCAGTACAAAAGTCAGTCCTTACTGGTTTCTGAGTGTAATTTCATAAATGAATTGGCAATTTCTGAGCTTTTTAATAAGTTTTTATTTACAAAATCTAATGATGTCAATTTAAATAGCCTACATTACTTTAAAACCATAAAATCATTTTCACAAAATTAAAAAAAAAAAAAATAAAATGCTTCTTTTTCATTTTGAGTAATAAGCCATAGCAGAACACTTAGTTGAGTAAGAATTACTTTTGGTTGTTTCTTGGAAGTGTTATCTATATTTAGGTGTGGTAATTACATTGTTCTGTCATGTTGAAATCTTATCTTGTAATCTTTGGGGTGTCACTGCATTTCATAAAAAGAGACTAATCCACTTCCTTTTTTATTTCACCAAATTTAAGGGGAAAAATGTGTAGTTTTAATAATTTAGTTGGGGAGTGAAAATAGTATCTTATTGAATAAATGTTTATATTTTATTTTCCATTTAAAGTAAGTTAATTTTAATTCTTGCTCATAACTTTCTTCCTTTCTTTATCCTTTATATCATTAAATGAGTTTGTACTTTTTTACACTTATATATTATAACAAACAAAATTCAAAATCTTATTGATTTTGTATATTTTTTTTTTCTTTCTCCTGATCAAGAATGGATGAATCCATTCCCTTCGATGACAAGGGGTTGGTAAATACTTGATGTGGGGCTTGAAATATGGTTCGAATCCAAGAGAAAAGAAAAGATCTTAGATTAAGTCTCTTGTCATTGGTTGTTGATGAAGGAAACTTTTTATTTCCTGCAGGATTTGAATCAGATAAATTGCCTTTGAATTGAATAGCAGCAGATTGTTTGTTTTTCATCAGACTATGTCTTTACATCAAGAAATCCATGAGATTTTACCTGATTTATTATAATTATACAAATTTCAAATTTAGTAAAAAAAAAAGACAAGCTTATCTTTTTCAAATAACAAAAAAAAAAAAAAAATAATAATCAAGAAATATTCATGGATGGAATTGTCTTTTGTTTTTAAGGGGAAGCTGAAATTATGCAAAAATAATAAAGAAATTTTTAAAAAAAAAATAAGAATTGTCATATTTGCAGGCATAATGGATATAAATGTAGGCATATTTGATACATCCATTGTATCATAATGGATATAAAATGGATGTCTCTTATTTGCTGAATTGCATATTTTTTGTCGTATTTAATTTTTTTCCGAAAAACATGCCTCTGAAAACACGTAGCCTATTCAGTTCACTGTATTTGTCTTATAAGCTGATAAATTGAATAAGAGTTTTTATTAGGTGTTTTTCATTCTGTGCTAAACTAGATCTTAGTTGACTTATTTTTTAATTCCTTTTGTTTTCAAAATATGTTCTGCATTCTTTATCATGAACAGAACTAAAGAATTGTTCTGTAAACCTAAGATAAAATGATAACATTTAAGTGCATATTCTCTTTTGTCAACTCTCAATTTTTTTAAGTATCTTAACTTAATTTAGCATTGTTGTTTTTTTTAATTGTAACTGATATAATTACTTTCAGTTGTTATAGAATGTTGATAATATATAAATTTGATTGAATAAAGTAGGTACACTTTTGAATATTTTGAAAGTTTAATTTTTTCAGTTAATTTTTGAATGGCTGACAATTTACCTTATTTTAAAAAAACGAAAAAACAAAACAAAACTAAGATTTGATATATCCCAGTGTTGTAATATATTGCAACTATACTAAATGGCTTTTCCAGCACTACTACATTATCCTTTTCATTTTTTAAAATTAAAATGTATATATTTAAAACCAGTGCTTTGAACAAGGACTAAATATATGCTTTTTTTTACTTTTAGGATTGTGAATAATGTGATGTCCCTTAATGAGCACTTGAGAGGCCGGTCCTCTCCTCCGAAAGGTATCCCTAGAAGTAAGTCATTTACCGGCGTCCTGGGTCATAAACGCTCTGGGTCCAGTGTTTCTGCTGAAGGATGTCCTCCCGAGGCAGATGTTGGCACTCGGACCACGTGGGGCCCTTCTTTAGGCCAGGCCTTTCAAAGTCCTGGTTTATTCCGACGTCACTTTTCACTTCCAGGTCATTCAAAATTGACTAAAACACCTCGTCCTCTAAGAGCCGGTCTCATCTTTGAAAAAGTTGCCAAAGGACTTCGGTAAGTTAAAGAATTTATTTATTTAGATACTTTGTATCTTGATAAATTAAATCATATTAGATAAAATAGATCCTTAAATTAGCTATTTCATAGTGGTTGGTTTGCCTGGTTTAGAGATTCAAAACATTTTCTAAAGTTGAAAAAAAAATTCAGCATTTAATTTGAACCAAATTATTCATATATTTTATGAAAGGAATTTGTTAACTAAATGTAAAGTTAAATTTGTGACCTTTAGTTTGGGTATTAATAAGTGCCATGCTTTTCTGGAAGCGAATGTAACAATAATAACAAACTTTCATAAAGATGGAAGACAACATAAATACAATGCAAAACTGTTACAAGATATGAAGTTAATAACTGGAAGATTTGAGTTTTGGAATGTTTAAAGACTGTACTAAGTTTTGATCTGATTAGAGTAACTGGATAAGAAGAAATAGATTCTACAAAACTTTTGTTTATGTTTCTTTGGGGGGAGGTCCTGTTCTCAGGAGTGAGACCCGGGATACTAAGCTCTCGCACCTTCTGAATCTGTCATCGGTGGAGTTTGGCTGGCTGACGAGTCCTAAAAAGGATGAAACAGTCCATCCCAGTCTCGTCCCGGTGACAACTCAGGGTGCGAATCCTAGCTTGTAACGTTGTGCCTTCGTTTGCTTACTCAATTCTTTGAATCATCGGGCATGTTATACTACTTTTCATTCTTCATGAAGTTTGTTCTTAACTTTTTAGGAAAGTGAGATTCTCTTCATGTGGATCTCTTTATGAACAGCTCAGTTATTCCACAAGAATCATGAATTTTATGTAAACTTGTAAACATAGAGATTTATGTGCAATTGCCTTTGACGTAGTACCTAAAGGCTTCAATATTACACTGCTTGATAGGAGATGAAGGAGACTTTCTTTTATGTCTTTATTTCTCTTTAGCCTTTGTGGGGTTTTTGAAAAGAAGTAGTTGTTTGATGCCATCCTTGATAACTATTAATTTGAGAATGACATTTGTTTTGAAGATTCTTTTATTTCCTTCCAATGGGAAAGTGGGGCTCAAATTGTTCTGTTCCCCCCCCCCCCCCAAATAACTCTTGAACAACTGAATGGATCTTTTTGAAACTTTGTCTGCCTATTTGAGGACTGAAGTGGATGTAACCTTTATATTTACAATCTCTTCCAAATTTCCACAGAAAAACGTTGAAATTTAAACAATGGACTTCTATCTTATTTTTGTCTTTGTCTTCACTAATAAAGGTTCAAGTCTTTAATTCAGTTCAGGTGATTTGATTAAAATAAAATTCTATGGAGATAATTTAAAAAAAGAAGGCAGATTTAATTGATTTTTTTTTTTTAGAAAATGGAAAATTTGTACTGTTTACATTAGATATTATAATTTGAATATAAAAGTAGGCTTTTTTAAGCCATGAAAATGACATTTTTTTTAAAGAAAACATTGAAAAATTACAAATGTCTGAAACTGTTGATATTCCAAATTGAACTGATGATTCATTATACTTACATAGAACTTATTCAAAATTACTTACATTTCTAGGCCTTTTGTTCATAATTTCTTCCCCTTTTAACATCATTTAGCATTCCAATCCTTCTTCTTCCTCTCTTTCCCTCTATTATTCTTTGTTGTAGACAGTTTCTTCGCAGCACATGTCCTAACCAAGATGCTTTTCTCTTGCGTATGGCTTCTAACAATTTCCTTTTTTCATCTATTCTTGTTAAAACGACCTCATTCTTTACTCTATCCGACCATTTCACTTTTAACATTCTTCTCCAAAGCCACATTTCAAAACTTTCTAGAAATCTCTCTTCCTTCTTTTTAATAGTCCATGATTCACTACCATATAACACCATTCATTAACTTATCACCAATTAATTGTTTTAAGGTTTATGTTGATTAAACAGTTGAGAATTTCTTGAGACAACTGCTCAGAAATAACATGCAAGCGGCCATAGAATATAAAACTCATCCAATAAACTAATACACAGTGTGTACCTTATCGTCAGTTTGAAACCTTCTGAAAATGTGGTTCTGGTTAGAATGGTACTAGTTTCAGTTTTATGTGAAACATGTTTGCATACAAAAAGTTTAGATGCTTAATTCCAGAGGATAAAAAGGTCTTGATATCAAAGGTATTGTAATATCCAAGAAAAATCTAAGAATTAGTATAAATAAGAAATCGTATTTTTTAATTTATATTATTAAGAAACATGCCATCTGTTAGGCTTGTTACTTCAGGAACCACTAACGAAAGAAAATGCTGCCCTGGTTTTATATTAATATTTCTTTTTTTTTAATTTTTGTTTTATCTAATTAATTTATTAAAATTATTTTGAAGTATTAACAGTTATTTTCTTACTTGTAATGTTTTCAAAGCATTCAGATCAATTATTTTAGTAGATTTGATATTGATGCTATCTTGTGATTAACTTTCTATACCATATATACATATACAGGGTGGGCGGAATGTAACTAGGTATCAAAATGATCCTATATCTTTTATGTTTATAGAGTTATTTATTTGAAATTTATACAGCATGTACACAGATATATGGGAATGTGATTGCCTACCGTAAAATTCGATGTAGGCACCTGTGGTGTTGACCAATGACCTCAAATGACCTGGAATGGAATCCACAGATTTCTGGAGGAAGTTGTGTGGGATGTTGGCAAGAACTTCCCGAATCTGTGCTTCCAATTCGTCCAATGTGCGAGGTTTCGTCCGGTACACCTCGTCCTTTGCCCAGCCCCATAAAAAAAAGTCACAGGGTGTCAGGTTGGGTTAGGTTGGCATGAAGATTGGCCTCAATTGTTCGACAACATTTTCTGGAGTGACGAGGCCGTTTTCCATGTGCGAGGTTTCGTCAATCGGCCCAATTGCCATTACTGGGCGGTACAGGATCCTGGAGTTATGGTGGAGAAGATGCAGTCTTGACTGAAAGTGACCGTGTGGTGTGGAATAACGGCTACAAATGTCGTCGGTCCATATCTCCTGCGTGACACGAACGCGGAACGATACCTTGAAATGCTTCAGGATTACGTTTGGCCCGCGTTATCTGAAGGGGAAAATACCGACTACATTATCTTCATGCAGGATGGTGCACCACTTCACTTTGCGAATGTCGTCCGTAACTGGTTGGATGAGAAGTTTCCGGGACGTTGGTTGGGGAGAAGGGGACCTCATGAAAGGCCTGCAAGAAGTCCAGACCTGACACCCTGTGACTTTTTTTTATGGGGCTGGGCAAAGGACGAGGTGTACCGGATGAAACCTCGCACATTGGACGAATTGGAAGCACGGATTCGGGAAGTTCTTGCCAACATCCGACACAACTTCCTCCTGAAATCTGTGGATTCCATTCCTGGTCATTTGAGGTCATTGGTCAACGCCACAGGTGCCTACATCGAATTTTAAGGTAGGCAATCACATTCCCATATATCTGTGTACATGCTGTATAAATTTCAAGTAAATAACTCTATAAACATAAAAGATATAAGATCATTTCGATACCTAGTTACATTCCGCCCACCCTGTATATTACTAAATACATTATCAGTCTATTACTTTTCTATGGATATGAATAAAACAACTTTTACAATGAATTACCAACTTAAGATAAATTTATAATTGCAATAAGCACTGGACATTATTATATAAGCTTAGACTAAAGAAAAAATAAATAAACCATCCTAAATACTCCAACCGATATTTCTTCTTTTATTCAACATTAAAACTTTTTCGTAGATTTTACATCATAAATCATAAAAGAGAATAAACATTCTCTATTGAAAAGCAACATTACAAAAGAAAAACAATAATAACATATCAAAGTATGACAGACTATTGTTATAATAATACCAACAAAAATATGTCAAACCTTTGTTTCATGTAATACAGAAATAAAATAATAATACAAAAGTTTGGAGAAGTGAGGGATTATTATTTAAACTTTAAAATTTTATTTATTATTTTTGTTTTTTATTAATGTTTCTCTGAACAATCCTAAAGAAACACCACTAACTTTTAGGGACTTATCCTTATTAAAACATTCACAGTAGTTTATCAGGCAAGATTCAATTATAAATCTTTTTCCTTCATCTTGTATATGGTAAATAATGTTCGTAATTGGGTCCGGGTTGTGTCCATATCGTAAACAGTGGTCAGTCCACTCTGAGAAGCTTTACATTATTACGAAAGAGTTGATATAGTTAATGAGTCATTGGTGAAGCCTAAGAATCACTGAATACTCCTAATTATAAGAAGTTCAACTTGATCTTGAAGAGGTGTTCAAAACTAAGCCAAAATATTTTGGTGGGAGATTAATGATTGAAATCATTGCCTGAATGTCTATTGTTTACACAAAGCATTTCTGTTAGTGGATCAGTTATTGATTTAGTGGAAACTATGGTGGGAAGACAATATAATTTGGTTTTCTTAATTCTAAAGCTGTTTTTTTTTTTTTTTTTAATTCTTATTTTGTTTTACAGTTTTTTGAAGTAAAAATTTAGCAACCTGTAAATCAGTTCCCCTCCCCCTCAATTTGAAATCCAAAGTGTAAACTACTGATTTTACACCATTGTGAATTTAGTATCTGATCTAACGGAATTCTTGAACTTTCAAGCCCTCATTTATTTCCAGTTTTTCTATTGTGGGATCTTGAGACGCTTTCATTCCATAAAAAGTTACATATTTCTGAATGTTTTATGAGTGTGATAAATTCTATAATATTTTTAAACCATAAAAAGCTTCACTTAAACCATTATTGATTATATAATGTATTAATTAAATGTTAGTTAAATAGAAAGTAATATTCATTTTTAGTTAAATATTAATTTGGTTCAAGTGTTACTTCATTGAAATATAAATGTAGTCTATTTTACTTTCATTTAAAAATAAAGCTTTTTTTATTCCTTTGTAGAGAATGCATTGCAGTTACAGAAGATGACGTTCGTAATCTTAAAGCGTCTTCAGAAAGGCTCTCTTCACAGGCGCAGCAGGTTAATAACCCTTTTGTACTTGTTAATGAACTTATTTCAGAGGAAGATAACATTTGATATTTAAAACTTTTGTATTTGAACATAAAATATTAAAAAGCTTACATGTTTTCTTCAAACATCATTAATGGAAATAAAATTACAGTTTTAAAATTTATAAATATATATAAAGATTCAATAAATTATTTATATATTATGAATATATAAAGATTATATAGTGAAATGCTGTCTGTTATCGGCTGTTTACTTGGGAAATAAGTTCAATGGTGAAAAAAAATCCTAAAGAGCATTAAACTTAATCTGATGTATTAGTTTAATGTTCTGATGTAAGGATTTAAAAATCAGTATTAATTATTAATGATCTTTGCTATTTATTGTGGTATTTTTTTTTTCAACTCAAGAATAAAAATATCAGAAAACTTGATTATTTTTGAAATGTAGGAATATGAATTTGCAGTATTTGCTACAATGCAACTTATTTGTACTGACACATAAACTGCTAATTTTTTTGTTTAATGTAGAATTGAATTGTCAATAACTCATCCAACCAATTAAGTGAAGAAAAACAAACAAACAAACAAAAAAGACCTATGTTGAATCTGCAGTGTTTATGTAGAAATGATTGCCACATTAGCAATATTTAAATTTTTTTGATTAGACCTTAATAACGAATGGGAATAGCAAATTTTCAAGCTTTGCATGTCTCTAAAATATGAATTCCAAAAAATCTGAAAGCATTCTTAGAAAGTCAGTTGTGTTGCTTTTTTTTCTGATTGAAATGGACTAAAAAAGTTGTTTGAAGAAAAAGAAAGATGTGCTTTTAATTTGTATCCTTAGAAGGAATTTTGAGTCTACAAGATACATGCCATTAACAATTATTTGTATCAGTCATCAAGGGATAGTGCCACCAAAATTGTAACTTTTTCCTACATCAATGTTTCACTCTGATCAGGGATATAGGATTTAAATTGAACTTACTACATTGCAAACTTCCAATTCTATCATTGAGGATGAACTAATAATCTCATTGTTGTTTCTTAGTGAGTATTTTGTCCACAAACATAATTTAGTTTTACTTGGAGGGGCTAAACATTTAAAATCATGTGCTGAACCCTGATGTGAGGCTTATTTAAATGGGGATTTATAAGTACTATTGACTAGAATCTCAAAACTTGCTGAGAATTTATTGGATGTAATCTCTGTCCGTAGAAAATCACAGCTCTGTACTCTTAATTTAATTTTTAATGAAACTTTTACTTTAGGAAAAAGTTTCAAAGAAGGATTTCTTTTGTTTATAAAGAATTGACTGTTTTACAAAGTGATGATCACATTTGTTTTCCATCAAGGAGGCTGATTCCGAGTTCATGGCAAAGTCTGTTACAATTCATGAGTTGCAATCATTAAATCCTTAAGAAAACTCTTATTGGGCATCCTAACTATATTTTATGTCGTCCTGTTCATCTGTATAAAACAATAAGATTCTGTTAAGCACAGATTTAAAATGAAACTTAAACTGTGGTGTGGCCTTCAATCAACACAAGACTTGTACCAAGATAGTGTATCTCATTCTCTCCAAAGTTATACAGAAATTAAATAAAGAATAAATTTAAATATAATTAATACACATTAATCACATTATCCAAAAGATTCATTAATTTCTCTTGAGAATCACTTTTATTCCGTAAATGAATCCCTCACTGAATATTTGTGTTTTTTAATTCATAGGAAAATAACATTTTAACTTTATTTTATGAAATATTAATTAACTATTAGTTTTATTACTAATGTCTGTTAGGATTACATTAAGTTTAATCCAAGTTGAATGTGTTGTCCTGTGCTGAAGGATATGGTATGGCATTTCATAAGCCGTCTGCAGAAGCTAGACAGGGTGTGATCTCAATATATATTTTTCTACTCTGTACCAAAATCATTGTATATATATATTTTTAATATGAACTCGATTTTTCTAACTCAAAGTTCGATCTAAAACCACACTCGCTCTACTCTTCTTAGCAAGCAAGGATCATACTGTGAACGAAAACAGCAGAAAAGGACACTGTTCCTGATCTGTTAAGCCATGGAGTTCTTTCAATTTAACATTGCAACATTGAAAACAGAGAGGCAACTTTAAGCTGAACCTGATGACTAATATCCCAGAATGCTCTATATAGTAACTTATGATGTAAATCATGTTTTCAGCACTATTAAATTTTGGAGAAACGTTTCATAAATTGTGATTATTATTATTATTTTTTTTACCAAAGACTGTTTGAATACTTTGATGGAACTCCTATGTAGGGGGGGGGAGGGGGCATAAAGAAGTTGATTCTGTATTAGAAAAAATGAGTTGATTGTCTGATGTATTTAAAAATACATCAATGCTTTCCAAAGACAACTCTTTCCTAAGAAATTCTAAGCATATTATCAGTTTAACCATTGATAGTTCACATCAGTAATTTGATGTGTGCAAAATTATGGCATAAAATCATTGAGATGAACACATACTTCATTAAAAATGTATTCAGATATTAAAAAAATATACCGAAGGATGTTTCACACCACACATGAAGTTGGTTAACCTGCCTTCTGTTTTTAAAATTTTTAATACATTTTAATAAAACGTGTTTTCAAATCGGCGATTTTTTTTTTTTTTTTTTTTATTGGGAAATATTGGAAATTTTCTTCTATTTATTATCTGCATTTTCAACAAATTATTGCATTAATTTTTATTGATTGATTGATTTATTTATTTATACAAATTGCATAAGTTTATATTGATTTATTCAAAGCGTTTTAGTGGTTCCCTTTATTTGTGCTACATTTTATTAATTTTTAAATAAGTTTCTGCTTCTAATTGTTTGTCTTCAGTGTTCAACTGGTGAATTACCATTTGTAAGCATTTTAATATTATATGTATGTCATCTTCCTCTATTTCATATTGGATAATTGTGTGGGTTGTGCATTGTATTCCCTAATACAATTTTTGGGCAACCGTTGGTGCTTAGGGGAATGACTTTGCACACCCTTCATTAAGAGCTGTTTTTAATAGTAAACCATTCTTTCATTATAGTGAAACAGTATTTCTTAAAGTATTGAAAATTAAATTATTATTTTTTTTTTTCATAAAATTCAGCATAAAATGACAACTTTAGTGTTTTTAAAAATTAGTTCATAACATAGTTCTGTATCATACCTTTTCTGCAGTCTCATGGGAAATTGTATGAGATAGGAAAGGTAAGATAACTGGCATGATTTTACTATTTATTTCAGCAGTCGTAATGCAGCTGTTTGTACTGAGCATGATTATTGTTGTTGTAGCATGTTATATTTCAGTATTTTAATGTCTTATATATAGAAGACAGAAGGGACGTAAACCTTCCTATTCTATCATGAAGTTCAGAAGACCACAAAAGCTGACAAGCTTTCTTAGCTGCTAGAGGCTGTTTATAATGAATGATTATAATTTTTCTTTAGTTGTTTTTTTTTTTAGTTTCACTTCACTTGTGTTTAATTTCGACACAACCATTATTATGGTGAAATGCCAGTCAATCTGTTTAGTGCTTTGCTGCTGCTTAATAACAAATACCAATTTTTGCAATGTGATTTATTAATTCTTTTATCAGTAAATGCTTGTTCTTTGTACAACAATTTAGAAGTGAATCCCATGTTCCTTTATCTTTCTTACTGGAAATATCACTGTAATTTTAACTATTTTAACTGTTAAAGATTAATTGAGACATTGAGAGGTCTACTTGAAATGTTTTGGATCTTTTGAAAGAATAAGATATTTTTGAAGACAATGGAGGAGGAGGAAGTATCTTGACATATTTGCTGTCCTTCTGTAAAAAAGCCTAAGGAAAAGTTGCCCCCCCCCCCCATCCCCGTTTTTGAAAGGAAACTTCATAGACTGAAACTTGATGATTAAAATTTACAGTATACAAATACAATTTATGCATGAAAAATTGTAATAGTTTTAATGTTAGATTTCTCTTGTATTGTGTGTGTATAACTCCTGATATTCTTGACTTTAAGACTGGATCTGAATTTAATCTGTGGCTTTTAAGTGATTGCCCATTCCTTTAAATCTGACCAGTAATTCAACAGGTTATTTTAAACTGGCAATTAATTGGTCCTATTATGATGGCTGGTTTCATAGAGTTTTAAAGTTTGCTAGGGTCCACCTTCAGACTAACTAAATGTCAGTGACTGTGTTTTCAATTTGATTGAATACCTTACTGTTAAATCTTGCTAATCTGTGTCTGAAATTTTAGTTATGTTATATTCTTTTCACAAAATTGTTTTTATATTTTGCATGGCATGGATTTTAGTTTAGATTTTAAAAATGTAAAAAATGCCTTTGGTTTGAGACATAGGTTAAATTCCAAGCTTTCCAGTTCTCGGGCTTTGCACGTTTACACAGTGAATGAATGGAAAACCATTTTTCTTGTGGCAGGACGACATTGTTTTTTCCCAGAGGCATTTGTCATAAAGATGCTGTGGATAGACATAGTAGATGCCATAATTTGGGATTTATTTTATTCTGATTGTTTTCAACAGAAGCATTTTGGATTGTACAGGGCTCTAAGCAAACATAGGTTTATGATGAAACCTTTTTTAAATAAGTTTATTTAAAAATGCAAGGTTCCATTTATTTGAATTATTTAAATGTATTCTTTAGATGACAAGTAGTGACCCCTTCAGACACTAAAAACAAAATAAAAAAAAACACACTTTTTTTTATTATTATTAAATGCTCACTGCAAAAGACATTTGATCATAAAGAGAAAAAAAATTATTTGTTTTTTTATTTTGTATTGTTAGTTTCTGAAGGGTCACTTGTCATCTTAAGAATATATTTCTTTTCCCCTTGTACTCCTTTTGAGTTTTTGCTTGCTGAGTAACCCTGACTGATGAGAGCCTAATAAGCTTGAAACAGCCGTCCCAGGGTCTCTGCTTCGACTCAGAATACTTCTATTCCTTTTATTTATTTAAATTCAACTTTGGCTTCAATTGAAAAAAAAATATCTTTCTACAACCTAACAAATACAAGACTATATAGAAAATCTAAGTTACTTATGTCTAAAATTGGCTGTGGTTTTCAGTATTAATCCAGACAATAAACTGGAAACAAAATGTTAGATATTGTTTTGCTTATGACGTAGCATACAACATGGGATTCCTCTCTAAACTGTTGCTATTGCCAATCCTATAAGGGATTGATATTAAATCAATACTAGTCTAAGTTAGTAATTGCAATATTATATATAGTGTTGTGATCATCAATAAAAAATAGATAAAGAGCAAAAAGCACTTTGCCATTCTAAGCTAATTTGCAGCTGTGAATGTATTGCATGATTTGTTTAAAGATGAGGTCTTTAGTTGTGTAAGAAGATTATTGAATTCTTAAAGTGAAAAAGATGCAGGACTTCTTTTTCCATGAAAAACGTTGTAAAACGTCTCTTTATCACCACTATTTATTTGAACTTGATCTGCCAATGAAATAAAAGATTTTTCCATTAGTTAAATCATTTTCACAAATTATTTTTAATCACAAATTATTTCCAAACAGAAACCTGTCTTAAGCATTGAAAAGAGGTTTTCAGATTTTTTTTTTATAAAAATTAATATCAAAATGTTTCATTTTTGTTATTAAAGCATAGTAATTTCATTAGTTTTTATTTTTTCTCAAATCACTCTTAAAGAGTTAAATAAGTATTTTTTAGTTTTATTGTTCATTTAGATATTTCTCTCAAAAAGTTTTTGTAAAATCCTTAAAAACTGTTTGATTCTTAATTCCTTGTACTTCTTAGTAGAGATCAGCTTTCTGTAAAAATGAATAAATAATTTTTTTCAAAAGAAACAAACTCTTACAACTTTCAGCAACTGAAATTAGCAGAAAGGTACGTGAAGCGACTGGAGTACCAGCTTTCAAAGGTAAAAAGCCTTAATTAAGTCTCATTTTCTAAAACATTCATTAATTTTCTTGCTAAAAAAATAAAAATAATAAATAAATGATTAAAAAAAATCAACACATTTTTTGTTTTATGACCTTTAATAATCAGTTGTTTTTACTTTCTAACTTAATCAACTACTTTCATTCGATAGCTTTCCTCAAAAATTCATTTTTTTAAAATAGGTGATTATGATAAATGGGATGTTCTGCTTCGTGGCCTTTTCTTAATCTTTCAAGCATATAAAATGCAAATAGTTGAGAGAGATTATATGCAGAATTAATGGCTGTTTCACAGCAGCTTCTCCTCTTAAGAGTTTCTTGTTAGTTATTCCTAATAGGTTTCTTTAACTATTTAAGTTATTAAATATGCTGTAATATGTTCATGCTCAGTTTATTTTTTGCCTTTATATACTTTCCGCTTCTTTCAAATACTCAAAGTAGTCAAAAATAATTTCTATTGTAAGTTTTTTCTTCTTAAAAGGAATGTTTTAACAAATAGAAGAAAAACAACATTCCTTTCTGTTCATCAACATCTAAGAGGGGTGTTTTATATAAAGTACTTTTTCCCTAGAGTTTTATTTAAATTGTAGAGAAAATAAACTAGTTATTTCTTTCATTGACAGGATGTAAAGAATGACAATTAACAACATACATAACTAATATAACCTATACATGATTTTTTATGTAAAGATAATATTAAAAAAGAAACCAGCAAATAAAAAATTTTATTAGATGGGCTACTTTATTACACAGTATTTTATTCACGTAAATCCAACTTTTTTTTCTGAGATTATTAAAAAAAAAAACGGAAATAACTTCTCATTTAAAATAATACAGTAGAGCTCTGATTATCCGCGAGTGCTGCGAAAATTTTTTTTAATTACGAACCTCAAAAAAACCAATTTTAATCCAAGCCACCAACAGGTAAAGTACAATAGGCCCTACAGTGCGCAGGTCGAAAATTACTGACAGGTTTATGGTGCATCATAATCCTATAGGCCTTCTCGGAATTTGTGGATGAGTGGCAGGCTCTTGCTCTTCAGAAAGGTTTCTACTGTACTGTACGTATTTTAAAAGTTGTACATAAAACTTAATATGCAAAATAAAATATAGTTTTTTATGCTGAAATATTTTTTTTTCGGGTTATCGGCGATTTTTACTATTTGCGATACTATTATAATCCAATTCTGCGGATAATCGGGGCTCTACTGTAATGCATATAACGGTATAGGAATTTGATTAGACGTTTATCTGCATTTAATATTTTATTGTAAAGCAGTTTTTGCAATCCATTATTGCAAAATGGATAACATCAAGAAAATTTTACTGTGAATGTATGAAAAGTCTAGCTAATTATACAAGTATTTTTTAAATTATCATTACATTATGAATTGCTTTCAAGATCGTTGTTTTTTTTTTTATCGTTGTTGTTTAAAGCTTGAAGAACTTCACGATCAGTACAATGTTCAACAGAAGTTACGGGAGGGTATGCGGACAATGGCCTATGCCTATGTTTCGTCTCCTGGAAGAGAGAGGGATTCTGCGCTGAATAGTGTGAAATCAAGCTTTCGTGAATGTACAGAGAAGCTGTGTACGATTGAAAATGACATTGAACAGATGATGGGTACATTGCAGTTCCAGATGAAAGGTGAGACTAATTGGATTTCAACATTTTTAATTCTTGTCTTTAAGTTATTCTTTAACATATAATTCCATTTTAATATTTTCAAATTCAAGGTATCCAGGGCTTTGCTCGCTTGTGTGCTGGAGATGTCTTTGAAATAACAATTAAACACAGTGCACAGAAATGGAAGACACGAGGAAGAATAATGAAAAATGGCCAGCAGCAATGGGATACGCCCAAGGCAGTTTTCAAAGCCTTATTGGGAGAAGTTTTGTATATAAAGGTTTGGGAATTTTTATGTTTTATTATATTAAGTATAAAACGATTTAATTAAAGAGTACAATCTAGAATACAATCAATTACTACCTTAAAATTACAACTCTAATTAATTACTATTATAAGATCTTTTGTCAATTTCACACAGTATCTGTTTAATGAGGTTTTGGAAATTTATTATGGAAAATACGATACATTCACAACCCTGTGACGTTTAATTGTTTTCGTTCGTTCGAGCTAGAATTGGCTCGTGAACTTGAAATGAATTATTTGGAAACATTTGTAAGTTTATTCCTTACAAACAGTAAATATGTAATTCAGTGCAGTCAAATTTAAGAGCAAGTATTTTAGTTTTTACAAAACTCTTTATAATGTGGAACAGTAGTAATCTGTCAGAATGTTGTAATAGCTTACTGAATTATATGTTTTGCTGTTTCATTATCATCCATTCAGCAACTTACATTCTTAACATTTAGGGTTAACATGTGTTAGTAAATAGTGAAATAGGGGAGTGCAGGGAAAAACAACATTTCTTACTATTATGTAAGTATGTGTGTTGTCTTCGTACACTCAGATTTCATGCTTAATTCTTAACAATTTCTTTGTTGGCAGAAACTAAAGTAACTGCTGATTATTTCTTAATGTGTTTGTGTGAATATATGTTTACAAATAATGTCTTTTATTTTTAGGCAACTGAAGTCAAAGGCTTGGGAAAAACCATCCTTTTAGGGAATAAGTTTTGTGAGACTCGGGAACTGTTCTGTCCTCATCCTCAAATGATGACGGTCAACTTGAATCCAAGTGGATCGTTGAAATTGAATGTAGTGATTACTTGGAAGTGAGTAAAACTAGTTTGATTCTCTTTTCTTAAGAAAATAATACCAAAGCTGAAATTTTTGACAATTTTTAAATAAATCAACCAAGTCTTGAAGCAAGGGATTAATGGATTTAAAAATGATGTCCTTGAAAACCATGGGACATTGCTTTTATCCTCTTTTGCACGTTCCTTTTCATATTTCCTTGCTTTGAAATGACAATGATCTTTTACCCATTTCATCAGTTTTACGATTCATTCATCAAAGTGGCCTTTCTAACCTTTTGTAATTATCAGATTTTTATATTTTCTTCTGTACACTACAAATGATTTACTTTGGACACTACCTGTTCTTTTCTTGATTTTTGTCCTTATCTGGACAGTTCTTTTTCATTTCCTTTTCTTTTCCTTCTAATTTTTACCTTTTTTGGTGCAGCTTAGCCAACGATGCTTTTGTGCCATTAAAATCTACGAACCAACCAACCAACCACGTGACATGATGTCCAGTGTGCCTACAGCTACAGTGCATTGGAAAGGGGATATTGTGGAAAGAAAGAAAAAGATTTCACATCAACTTTATCTCAATATTTTCCTAAGAAGTAAACAAAACTAATGTGTATTTTCCAGTGGAAGGTAAACTTAGAAGTGAAAGGAGCTACAGCCTATTGGAATCCAGAAAACCCTGATTATTATTGCTTATTTATTATACTATATTACCTATTTATATTCTATTTAAAAGGTCTTCTAAGTTTTATGCTTAAATTTTTGTAGTTAGAAACATTACTTTGGTGAATGAAAAGCATTCTTTTCCTTCAAAATTTCTTGTGCTACTCCTTAATCTTTGACAATAAACATCCATAAACAGAAACACCTTTGTCTGTAGCCAGACGGAGAAACTTGGTTTTTGATCTCTGCTTCCCAAATTAATGGATTAAAAAGTTTTTTTATAGAATATGCATTTTTTTTTTTTTTTTTTTTTTTTTTACTAAATTTGTGTAGAATCAGTAGTAGTTTGTAATGAACTAGAGTCCATCTGTCTGGTATTCAATGCAACGAATAACTTCCATTTGTTTCTTCAGTGGTAAGTGATGTTCTGCTAAATTTTAGCTGATGAAGACATCAAAGCAGCTCTTATATTTACATGACATTTTTATTTTGTTTAAATACTAGCATCAGTAAAACTCTGTTTTTAGCAGACCTTACAACATAGTTCAAGGTTTATCAAAATATAAACAACTATTTTGTAATCTCAACCCACTCTGCCCATAGAATTTAAATTGTCTTTTCAATTGTGAACGCTATATACATATGTTGCATTTAGGTTTTGCTGTTGATTTTGAAATGTTCATAAACAGAGAAACATAAAATGAGATCATTCTGAGGAATGTCGTAGGAAGGATGGGTCAAAACGATATTCGGCAGCAGGACATTTTGTACTCCTAGTGTACAGCAGTTTCGGGAGTGTTCTTTGTATTATTTCAGTTAAACCATTGTCTGTTGCATGATGCTGCTTGAGTTTTTCTGTGAATTAAAGCCGAACTGTATTTCAGTAATTTAGTAAGAAGTGGTTAACTTTGTTTTTCCTTGAGCAACAAAGAAGCATTTCAGATCAGGAAACATTCATTACATTTATTAAAACTTTTGTAATTCAGCAAATGAATGACTAAACAAAAAAACAATGAACTTGAGATATTATAAAAAATATTATTATTTTTGCAGATAAAAAAAATCTAAGTTCTGTTTTAAATCTTTATTTATTTTTATCTTTTTTGTTTGTATTATGTTGTCATAAATTTGGTGACAAATAACCCTTTAAATTTTATATTGTCACTTATAATGGAAAATCGTGAAAATATTCGTGAAAATTCACACATTATTAAAATAATGACTGAAGAAGACCTCAAAAAAATAAACTAATAAAAGAGTGGGGAAAAAAAAAAAAAAAAAAAAAATCCAGTTAGATGTTTGAAACAACGAATCAGAAAAATTTAAACATATATAACAACTTTGAAGAATGGTATATAAATAGGAAAAAAAATCAGTCTTCTGAAAAAATATTATACCTGAACATAAGAAGTATGAAAAAAAACTTTGATTATCTTATTTGTCATATACAAAAATTCCAAAATGAAATAAACATTATAATTTTAGTTGAAACAAACATAAATGAAAATGAAATTAAGTATTTTACTTTGAAAGATTACAATATGATATATAACCTCAGAAAAAATAGAAGAGGTGGTGGGATAATAATGTATTATAAAAATGAATATATATTAACAAACTTTAAAATCAACACAATAACATTTGAAAATATTACATGTATATTAAAATATAAAGATATTAATATAAATGAAACTAAGAATAGCACAGATTCTAAAAAGTTATTAATAGTCTATAAACCTCCACTAACCAATAAAAATCAGTTTCTACAAGAACTAGAAAAAACAATAGACTATAATCAAAACAACTTAGAAAAAACAGATAACTTCATAATCATTGGAGATATGAATATTAATATTTTAGAAAAGAAAACCAACTCGCTTATATTGAAATATCTAGAAATTTTTAATACATATGGCTTAGAAAATATAATCAATGCTCCAACTAGAGAAATACAAACAACAAAATCAAGTACCTCAACGTGCATAGATCACTGCTTCACTAATATAAGAACCAAACATACTCAAAGTAATATTATACAAACCGAAATATCAGATCACTATATAATAATATTAGAATTGTACAATGAACAAGTATGTAAAAATAATCAAAATTTGAATAAATTTAGAAAGCAAAACAACATAACAAATGAAGAATTATTTATTAAAAAATCAGAAAATTTACTTAATGATATAAGAAACAAAAAAATAACAGACCCAAATAAAATAGTAAATAAATTTGTAAAGATAATTAATACATCTAAAAAACCCTTAAATAATAAAGAGCAACACAATAAAGGAAACCCGGAAGACAATTATAAAATTATAAAAAATGATAGAAAAAGTTATAAACATGAATGGATAACAGATGAAATCTACGACCACATTAAAGAAAAAGACAAATTATACAAAAAACACAAAAATAATAAAACAAATAAGAAATATAAAGAAAATTATAGAAAAAAAAGCAATTGGTTGAAAAACCTAATACAAAAAACCAAGCAAAAATTTTACCAAAATAAATTACAAAAATATGACAATGATAATAAAAAGACTTGGAATACCATAAATAATATCATAAAAAAAAACGAAAATAAAAATATAGATAAAAACAAAATTTGTAAATTAATAGAAAAGTTTAACTACAAACAAACGGATGAGCTATTTGGTAAAACATTCAGTAAAATTAAAAACAAATGTAACTGCAGCATTACAAATAATAATGAAGACATTGAAACATTAACAAATACAATAGGATTTTATATACCCGATATTGAGGACATAATAAAAATTATCAGATCAATGAAAAATAAAAACACTGTTGGTATAGATAACATTGCTATAAAGGATATAAAAAACTATATTGATATATTTGCAACAATAACACACGAACTTTTAAAAAGCATGTATGATTATGGAATATACCCAAATATTTGGAAAACGGCAAAAATAACTTCTGTATATAAAAAAGGAAAAATCTATGAAATAAAAAATTACAGACCAATTTCTGTTCTTTCCAATATGTCCAAAATTATAGAGACTTATTTGACCAACTCAATATATAACTTTCTATCTAAATATAAGATATTAAAAAAAGAACAATTTGCATATCAAAAAAATTTAAGTACTGATAAACTATTTCAAGATTTTCAAAATACCATTAATACTGCCCTAAACAAAGGACAGTATATCTATATTATTTTTATTGACTATGAAAAAGCATTTGATAGTATAAATCATGATATATTAGTACAAAAATTATATAATATTGGTATAAGAGGAAAAATGATAGAAATATTAAAAAATTACTTAAAAAACAGAAAAATAAGAATTAATTTAAATTCAAAACTAGGTAAAACATATAAATTGAAAACAGGTATCCCTCAAGGTTCAAATTTAGGACCACTCTTATTTATTATATATTTAAACACATTGTATAGTACAATATCTACATCAAAAATTTATGCTTACGCTGATGATATTATTTTAATAAATATTAATGAAAATTGTAAAACTGCAGAAAAAAACATACAAAAAGACTTTAATAAATTAATTGTATGGACACATAATAATAAAATGAAAATAAATAGTCAAAAAACAAAACTAATGATAATCAGAACAAAAAATAAATTTTTACATGCAAATCCATTCATAAAATACCATAATCATAATTGTTTGAGGAACAATAACATAAATTCCAACAGATGTAACTGTGAAACCATAGAAATAATTAATACAAATAGATATTTAGGTTTACTAATTAATGATCAATTCACTTGGAAAACTCATTACTTATATATATTAAATAAACTCAACTCCTTAATATTTATGTTTAAACATATACAAAATATATTTTCTATAAAACATAAAATACTGTTATATAAATCTTTTATTGACTCATTAATAAATTATGGATTATGTTGCTGGATATATCTAAACAATACAGACATTAATAATATAAATAGAATATTAAATAAAATAATAAACTATATAATAAAAGATTATGGCACTTTAACAAAAAATAAAAAAATAAATATAAGAATTAAATACAAAATTCTAATGCCTAGAGAAAAAATAATGTATTCTTTAATAATAAAAAATTTTTACAAAATAAAAGAACAGTATAGAAAAAATAACTTAGAAAATAACTCTAGAAACAACCTAATAAAGATTCTTTATTATGAAAATCCAAAAAATAACTTTGGTCTAAGAAACAAAAATAGAATATTATTGAAACTTTTTACACAAATAGAAGATAGTTTAAAACAAAATGAATTTAATAAAATAAGTGCATTAAAAAATGAAATATTACATAAAATAATAGGTGAAAAAATAAACTGGAACATTTAGATACATATTTTATTATTTAGAAACCCATATTTACAAAAAAAAAAGAAAAAAAAAAAAAAAAAAAAACTTATTATTTTGAATTGTATTGTCGAATTGTACTATCATTAAAGAAATGTAGAAATGAAAAAATATTGTTGTTGATTGTAATCAAAAATAATATTTCTTAAATTAATTATTTATATTGAATACTATAAATATAGATATTCAAAAATTTAGAATAGTATAAATAATAACATTAAAAAAAAAAAAAAAAATTTCTGTTTTATAGATGATATGTTTTTAATATAACATTAAAGAAATTAAGAAATATTATTTATTAATATTTAATTTTATGGTTATTGTTTAATAAATTTAAAATTAATTTTTTTTTTTAGTTCTTTAGAAAAAAAATTTTTCTTCTTTTAAAGAAAAGAAGTATTTTCTGTTTAAATTGAATTGTAATGTTATTAATAGAACACTAACACACATTTGTATGCAATCAAAAATGATATCTCATAATTAATTATTTAACATTGAATAGTCAAATATTTTTATAAAATTAATTACAATTTTATGTTATAATATTTACAATAATATTGATATATGTATATTAATACTAGTATATAGTATATTATTATTATATTTACTAAATAACAATATATGGATGGTAACATAACTAATTATTTCAAAAAAAAAAAAAAATGATGTATATATATTCTGTAATAACTCAAATGGATATATTGTACAGAACCTACAGACAGATCACTTTCAAAGTGGATCTAGTAGGACTGGAATTGTAAAATTATTGAAATTAAAAAATAAAACATCAAATTCATACTTTTCTTCTACTTTTAAAAAAACCTAAAAACATTCCAATTAACAAAAATTTGATGATTTATTTTTTAAACTTTCCCATTTTTGGTTTCAAAAGGAGTTGGAATTTGAACTTTGTTAGAAGCTCTATGTGGTGAAAGCATTTCTGATATAAACATCTGTGACAATTTATGAGCTCTATTTGTATCATGCTTTTGATATCGATCTGTCCTTGAAAGCATCATTTGTAGAAAAGACAACTTCTTCAGGAACAACATTTGCCATGTTCGCTTCTTCAAAACTTCCATTGAACTTTTGGTTTTTGCTCTTTAAAACAGCTCTCTGTATAATCTGTGCTGCTTTGAGAAGGGTTCTCATACTTTTCTCAACATCATCCAATTGCTCTTCTGCATGAGACAGTGTAACATCTGCTGTTACTTTGAGTGATACTCGTTGTGGTTCATCTATCCTTTTGGGATGACTAAATAGAATACTAATACATTCAAGCTCTTCTTCTATGAAACTTTTGATTTGCTTTCTATATTTTATCTGTTGGCTGCAATTTTCCTTTTAAAGCCGCCACCTGACTGTTCTACTTCTCTCTTCCAATGGATGCCTGCTGAATCAGTAGCTATCAAGTGAAATTGATTTCTTCTTTTGAAGAGGTGAAAAGATGCATTTTTTTTTTCCTATTGTGCACCGGTGTTTTTGATCTTGTAGTGGTAGTGTAGCTTCATTCTTCGTCTTCCTCTTCTTCATGACTGGCTCACATAACTCCTCTTCATATAATCTTTTGCTTCGATCCATATGAGAAGCCTTATGAATACATTTCTTATAGCATTCTGAATGTCATGATGCTTTTTCATTTTTCATTTCTTCTGATGTTGGGTTGCACTGTCGAAATGACAGTGCAAATTTTGATTTTACTGATAGGAGTCAAATGTAATGCTTCAATAACTATTCTTCATTCATTATCATATTTTCACCACTAGATATTGCTAGTTATCAGTGCTTAAAAGAAAAAAAAAGGGTTAGAAATAACGAACAGGACATTACAATTGAATACACAATAATGGCATTATAATATGGAAACGGTAAGAGATATCACAAAAATATCTAATAATCATTTTTATTCCTTGTTTAATGAACAAAAAAAAAGGTCCTTATGACAATTTTCATAGAACCAGCCTAAACTGAGTTACAGAGGAAAAACGATGTCAGTGTCTGTAATGACGGCCATCGTGAATTTATGATGTCACACAGGTCCTCTACCACAAATTCAGACAAAACACATTGTAGTACATGAGTATATGTTCCATAAGAAATGCCTTCCCACTAGTCATACAATTCCTTCATTCAAAATCCCACGGAGTAGAATATATATGTTAAACGATCGTGGTTTTTTTTGTTGTTATTAAAGTATATTTTGTCAATATTGCGAAAAGCAAAAGTCATATTGGTATTCTTAAAGATCATTTTTAACATGTTATCTAAATGTTATATTAGGGATTGATATGTAATGATTGTTGAATTTCATGTGATTGTTACATATTGTATATGGTTACTCAAAAACATTTATTCATAAACCATAATGGGTATCCTTTGTTCAGAAAAAAAAAAATTCATGTTGATGAACTCATTTTCGAATGCTTGTATTTCGTGTATGTTCAACAAAAAATTTTATTTTCATATTAAGTGTTGGTTTTGGTGGATTAGTATGCAAGAATCATAATGAATAGATCTATTAGATGCTGTAGACTTTCTGTAACATGCTGTTTCATATTTTCTATTAGGGATAGTTAATCTAACATCAAGAAAAAAGGGTATTTCATTATTTTTTGGATGTTCAGCAGTTAAACTGATGGCATGAATTTAAAACCTTCATATACCTTATATACATCATACCTTGTTATTTACATCTTGTGGCTAGTTCAGGTTGCCTTCTGTTGTTTTTGTGCCATTAAAATATCCATTGATTAAGTGCATTATAACATTTTTGGAAGTTAAGTTTTTGTATTGTATGTTTCAAAATTGTTTGTTCTTCCTTTTGTATGTTTATATCGCTGCAAATTTTGAAAGGTTCCCTTTGTTAAGAATCTGTGTAATAATGATCCTAATTTTATTTCTGTTTTATATGCATATATGGTAATTGTGTTAATTAAATTTGGAAGGCATTTCGAAAATGTTTGAAAAAGAATAATTCTATAAGTTTATTATTTATTTAATATGGTGGAATAGTTGTAATATGTGGGCTGATCTGCAGGTTTACATTCTTATATTAAAAAGAAAAAAAGAAATTCTTAGATTTTTAAGTAAAATTCAAAGCATCAATTTTATTTATTTATTTTAACATAATTCAAAGCCAAATGTGATTTTAATGGAATTGTTTTTGTTTTTTAGTCCATTGGATGGACCTACTGATGATGCGGTGAGGTCTCAATCCAATACATCTAATACTAAACAGCAGCAACCTTCAAGTACACCCACTCCTTCCCGCATAAACGCTTTTGTAAGTCCAGTCAATAAACAGGTAGTTATTAATATGTATTTAAAAAGAAAATGTTTAAAATGCGATATCTACAATCGCCTTTCAAGTATTTGATTAAATGAATAATCCTAATTTTTTCTTTTTCTTTTTTTTTTCCCCTAGAGCTCAATTTACACTGAACTTAATAATAAATATTCAGAGATAGACAATTTTGAACCTGGTCTGACTCAATCCTTGCCTACCTTTGAAGACACCAAGTGCCATGATAACGATCGTGTCCAGGAGCCTCAAGTGCCACCCCCGCCTCCTCCTTTGTACACTAGTGAAGACAGTGCCAACTTGCTTCGGTCTGACAGCACTGAATGCTGTAGCCTGGATATGGGTGGGTCGTCTCATGAGAACTCCTATGACAACATTAGTCTGTTGGAGGCTGTGCATAATTTTGGTTCTTGTCTTGAAGACATTCAGGGACAATATCCAGAGCTACATAATTTGGAACAGCAAATATCTGAGTTGGAAAACCTGCTTGGTGTTAAAGATGACACATACTACACATCTCATCCGGTAAGCACTGCACAAGTATATTAGCATTGAATAGTGCTGTGTTGACAGGAAATAAATGAAAGTCAACAGAATCAGAGAAAAGGTTGTATTGCTGGGTTATTATGTATTGTTTTTGTTTGCTTTCTTTTGCTACAAACTCTTGAATACTTTTGATTGTGTAAAGTGTGAATATTTCAAGTAATGCAATGTGAAATTTTACTCCTGTGTAATGTATAAAAATTGTACTATATTTTTATACACATGCTATTGGGTTTTGTGTAGTAATAGTATTTTGAGCCTTTTGAAAAAAGAGCAAAGACATGTTGCATTCCCATTGTTTTCCAACAGAGGCCTTTTGATCCTTTGTTTATTCCTATTATTCATCTGTGCAAGAAGAAGAATATTGTTTCTAATGAATAGTTGAATCGTATATCTTTTATACCTGAATGAATGACCTTTCCTCTTTTATTTTATTTCCTAACTTTAGGATCATTGATAAAGCCGTACACCTGAATAAATGAAATAAAAAAACTTTATGCATAAATATATACAAATTCATGACTAGTTTCACGATCAAGAGAACATATTACCAAGACTTGATAATACATTCTCTCGATCATGAAATTAGTTGTGAATTTGTATATATTTATGTATAAAGTTTTTTATTTCATTTATTTAGGTGTACGGCTTTATCAATGATCTTAATGAACCACATAAAATATTACTCCAAGTCTTCCTAACTTGAGTTTTGCTTGTACTGAATTTTTAAACTGAATGTTCAATACCAATTGGTAAGTTATAAACGGACATATAACCTCAGATCTCATTTTAGTTAGTTTCGCAACACACTCCAGTTTTCTAGTATTATTTCCTGAAAAGTCCTTTAATTTAACCTTGGCATTTATATATATATATCACATGATTTCCCAGAAATAATGATAGGTGTGGATGTGCTTCCCAGGATGGATTTGAATTTCTTTCTGGATCCTGATTGGAATGAAACAATACAGAATATTTAATGATGATCTATCTAGAACAGTAGATGTTCAATATTCTAATCTGCTCTAGTATATTTACTTTCTTCTATTGAAGACTGCAATTTCTTCAGTCTGTGCTGATTTTGCTTCTGTGGGATAAGCACAAGTTCAAACTTTTCCTTCAAAGAGTTGCTGCAATATTTGTTAGCTTTTTCCCAAAACCCTATCAAAGCCCATTGCCCGATTGGTGCTAATTATCCAGTTGTCACTTCAATGATATGTACCCTTTGATCTTTAATGTCTCCCAATTATCTGTAAAGCCCTTCTGTTCAGATGTGCAAACAGCGATTTATGTTACTTCCCGTATCTTAACATCTGACTCAGTAGTGCTTTATGTGTTAGCCCACAGTTCCCTAAGAATCCCTTTCCATGCTTTTTATTGAATGAAGTTCTGTGATATTCTTAAAGATAAAGTGATTTTGGTGTTAATGTCAGTTTCCCTATGAGACTTATTATCTTCATTGCTGAAGTGTTGGTTTCATTTATTAAACAGGAAATTGGTTATGTTTGGAAGCATTATTTCTCTTCTTTCTGTTGGATAGCCTTAATGACTTCTTTGATGTCAGTACAGTTTCCTGTGTCTAAAAAGAACGGATAGCATTAATGAGAAGGAGAATCAAATGTTCAGGTCTAGGGGCCCACTTTTTAACAGTTAGTTTCTTGTTGTAGACTAGTTCTTGAAAAAATTAACAATTTTTTTTTTTTTTTTTTTCGTTTCTTTCTTTTGAAGAAATTGATCTGATATAAAGATGGGACATTAGATTTAACTTAAGATGTTCATGTTTTCATTTTTCATTGCCATTAAAGTAACAGCATTGAGGCGAAACTAAACATATATTCTAGTATAGACATACATTTCCCCCCCCCCCATTCCACTAGCTAATTCTTTTGTAACATTCTTATATTTTTGTTAGATAAACAATCTTTTAATGATTAGATACTTGTTTTTTTAACCAATTTTGACTGCATATAAAGACTTAAACCTTAATGAAAGCAAATGCTACAAAATTTAAAATTCTGTTTATTGTTGTATTTTGCTCTAGTTTTGTAGATGATGGCAGAACATGTTTTATTTCATCACACTTTACTCAGTAGCTTCCCAGTGAAATGTAATACTTTTCAGTTTTTCTAGATACTGAGAAGTATTATATTCACTGGAAAGCTAATACTTAGTACTTAGTTCAAACATTTCCAATTATTTTATCATTTGGAATTTAGGATTATATATGATGTAAAATACGATGTACATAGTCCTTTATATTGCAATACATTTTGGTAGGACTCCATCCAAGACTAGAAACAAAATTGAAAAGAAGGTGTCAGTTATATTTCGTGTATATTCCATATTCACAGCATAATTAAAATACTTTAAAGAGAATCTGGACTCTGTTGTCTAAAGTTCGTGAATTGAGAGTGAGGGAGAATTCACTACAATTTACAAGAATTCTATCTTATAGTTCAGGAGGATACTTTCCCATTTTGTTTTTGTTTTTTTATCTTCGTTTAATGCAAATATTATAATTCATTGGAATTATTGCTAATGATGTCAATGCAAAAGATTTATTTCTGTCTTACCCAGACTATGTTTTATAACTTCCTAATAGCTATTAGAGGGTCTTATACATTTCTCTCTCTGATTAGAATACCCAATTTTGAGGTGGGGGGGGGGGGGGGGATTGATCAGAACATTGTCTAATGTAGTTTCAAAACTGTTCCTCTATCTTTCCCCTCTCTGTCTTTGATCAAGACAATTTAAAACTATTGTCCTAAGGAAGCTCAAACTTAGTAAAAGACTAATAAGAAAGATCCTTAATGCTTCTAATATGAATCTCACCAAGACTGTATAGAGTTAAGAGTCCAAAACTGCTAAAATGTAGAGGTTTCACCATATCTGGATAACCAGTTCACTTTCTGCAAATTTTCTACTTCCATAAAAGAAAATTCCTCTTGTCTTATGTCTACTTTATCTTCCTTCTCAAATTATGTTCAGATAGATTTGAGTAGTCCCTGATGTTTTTTGTCATTCACTTTACTTTGATCCTTGAACAGTTATTTATTTATTTATTTGTTTGTTTGTTTGTTTGTTGTGTTGGGATCTTACTATATATTGAATGCCAATCACATTTGATTTTATATAAAAATATATAAATATTGTAGTTTTGTCAGTATTTTATTCTTCTTTTCATTTGTTTAATCTTAAGCTTTCCTTTTTAAGTTTAAATTTTCATTCCTAACCCTCCAAAAATATAATGAAAAATATCATATATTAATAATTATATTCTCCATCTTCTTTTATAACAATATTTCAATCAGCTACAAATTCTTTACTGACATTCTTTTATAACAAAGAAGATGGAGAATATAATGAAAAATATCATATATTAATAGAGGGTGTATCTATTTAATTATAAAGTGAAAAAGGAAGAATATCACGAAGTAGAAATGATTTATCCCTAAAAATTATACCTGAAGACGATCAGTAAAGAATTTGTAACTGATGGAAATATTGTTATAAAAAGATGGAGAATATAATGAAAAAGGCTAAACATTATTTTGCTGTGAAGATAAAATATGCTTCTACAACATTCAGTATGGACTGGAAACTAGGTTACATTACATTCATGTTTTATTTCTGTGTTGTTCAGGTTTCTTAGCAAGTCAGTGGTGCAGCAGGCTTTCCAAGAAAATATGAATAATACTGTTACCAAGTTTATAATATTGAACTTTCATATAAAAATTGCAGTTTTTTTTTTTTTTTTAATTGCAGTTAATCACAACAAATTAATACATAAGTTTCAAAATTATTTTTTTTTTGGGGGGGGGGGGGTCCATCTTCAGAGAAACATAGGATTTAAAATTTGTATTTCTTCTTCCCCCAAACTAATAAAATCATTATTGAAGTAAAAGCTGCAGTTGATAGTTTTTGTCTTCAGCTAAAATTGTTTTGATGTCAAATTTAAATGTATGGCCTTTATCCAAATTTCTCTTAGTCTTAACATTATCGTAATATACATAACCCCCGAACAACACGGTACTTGAAGAACACGAGTTTCGAAGTACACGGATACCTTTCCCTGAATTACGCGGTTTCAAACTACACGATTTTTGAGTAATTCTTTTGAAAAAGAATAAAATACATATATTATTTGATATAAAATTGCAGTAGTTAAAAATTTAGAGTAATATTCTCATCAATTACATTGGCGATTAATGAAGTTTTAACCTTTTTAATACTTTTAGTGTTTAGAATTATATTTTTCCCAATTAAAAAATTAATTTGAATTATGTAATACAAGGTTTCTTAGAAGTGTTTACCAATATGAATTAAAAAAATAAAAATTTTTAATTTTACATTTAACAAAAAAAAAAAATTTAAAACGTAACTTTTTTTTTATTTTTACACTTGAAACTGAATCCAGTTTTTTGTAGTCTCGAACAACACGGTTTCAAAGAACACGGAAGCAATTAATTCTTCAGGGGTTAGGTGTATATATTTGGATTCTGTCTGCGTGTGTCTTTTTTTTTTTTCCCCTCTAAATTACTCAATGTCATAGCAACCCTCGAAAATCCCACTCGCAAACTCGCAATTTGCGAGTAGAAATTAGGCGCGAGTGGATAAAATCATCTCGCAAATCGGTTTTTTCCTAAATTCAAAACCTTGACTACTGTGCCAATTCAAATTTACCGCCTATTCAAATTCACCGGGATGTGGACTCCCGCGAGGGGTATTTCATGATGGAAGTTTCCTCTACCCTTCACCAATCACCATTCGTCAATTTATAGGTAGGTGATGTGCAAGGACGTATATATAATGATAAGTCGCGAAGCCAAATTTTATACACCTACTAATCGGGCGGGTTCCGCTGCTACTATAGGTATATCGTGTTTATATGAAATTTTGCCTCCCCCCTCCCTGTTAATTAGCTAGCGAGTGTAAATTTCCATTTGCGAGTTGGTTAGGCACGAATTTTCGAGGGTTGTGTCATAGTAAATATATACTTTACATCAGTGTTTCGGGAGGATGACAAACTATTTTACATTAGTTTTACATAATGACCTGTTTTGTTATTTTCTTTTTCAATGAATTTTCTAGTTGACTTGACTGATTGTTTATTTGCCATATTTAAAATGCTTTGAATGCAGTTAAAGACATGGAGAAATACAGAATTAAACTTGTTTACAATCAAAAAAACTTATGAAAGTTAATGAACTAGTTTTTATTAAAAGGTTGATAACATTTAAAAGTTAAAATTAATTTCATTATGTAAAGACTAAGAGATTGCTGTGATATTCTTTTTGATTTAGAAAAGCAATAGACGAGGTTCTCAGTCTTCTGATATTAGTACTTCCATCGAAAGTGTCCTTGAGTGTTTCGATTTCCTCAACATGGAATTAGATGATGAGGACGAAGAAGAAGAGGATGAAAATAAAGACAATGCAGAGTGAGTAAAACACAATGTATTTATGAGTGAATGAACAGTTACTGTGTGCTTAATAGATGAAGAATGTTCAGTAACTTTTTTCTTTTATTAAATAACTTGATAAAATATTTGTTCAGTGTAGGAAGAAGAAAAAAAAGCTATATTATGAATTGACATCACATTTCAAGTTTTTTCCCAAATCTATGAAAATGTTTGTTTGTTTTCCTGTAAATTCCAGCGTAATTTTAAGAACAAACAATTATCTGGTCTTAAAACATATTTGAGTAAGTTTTTAATTTGTATATTCAGGTGAAGTTTACATAGTAGCATATTTTGCAATGTAGATATCAGTGCATATCTTTACAACCACATTTAATAACTGAGCCGTTCGTTACAACTCATTAACATTCATGACAATTGTTTGCTTTGAACTTTATCTATTATGAAATGCTTTACTTAGTTTTTGAAGATTTTTCTAAGTTTCCCTTGTGGTATTTTTTGTCTTTCAGTTCGGTTGTTGTTGGCAATATCTGAAGGAGGATGTTTTCATAAATAGCTTAATATTTGGCCTCTTATGATCTGACACTGACTATTCAAGATGAATTGATGAAATGTGCAATTTTTATCTTTAAAAAAATGGATAATATAATTTCATTGATTATTTTTAATTATTTTTTTATCCTTGAAAATATTGTTGCAGAAACATGAATTAATCTTAATAGTAATGAATTAGATCTTAATATTAATGAATTAGATCTGTATCTGTATTTTTTTGTTTGTTTCAACTTTTTGATTGAAGTTCCATTAGATATATTAGATCCTTGGTAAATTGAGTCATGTAAAAGTCTCCTTTCATCTGTCAAGTGCGTACGTTATATCAGAAGATTCCTCATCCACCATCAGCAGTATTTGCAACATCTGTTGATTCTGTTCTCTCAACTATCCAAACAATCTAACAATGCTTATTTACACTAAATAGATTTATAGTTAGTATCATCAAAGCTTCAATCTCAAATGCTCTTGGCTACTTTACTTCCATTTTCTTATTCTCCCTCAAGAAAACAAAAGATCAGTTCTGTAGCAACTGACATCCTTAGGCAAATTTTAGATGGTTAGCATTAGAATGTTTATTCTATTACACTATCTCCTCAATATAATCCTTATCGTAAAATTCAAAATATGTACATCAAAATACGTTATCATCTTTAATCCAAACTTTTTGTTCATCAAACAAAACCTTGAAAAAGTTTTAAGAAATTAAAACGAAATATTGGTATCAACGGTATCTACAGTGAAGGTGTTCTGAGTTTATTTATGTGTCTAGTTTGGATCCTTAACGTAAGTTATTAGTCACTACTCCATTGGTCATTTTAATTTTTTTACCAAACTGTTCCAGTTTTATTTATTTCATTTTGTTGAGGATAAGTTCCTTTCATTTTCTCTTCCATTAGCCACTGTTTACTATTGTTTGTAAGAGGAAAGCAGAATACTGAACCTAGATCCCAACTGTTTTACTCCTTTAACAGAGCCGTAGAGTTGTAGATTTTGATTTGTTTTTCAGAACTTACATTAACAAAATATGGTTTTATCGTGCTTTTATCGATAGAGTATTTCTGGAAATTTAACTTTTAAAATTAACATTTTTCTAATTCACTTAGATTTGTCAAATAATACGAGTACTAATAGATAATTTCATGGATATATATAAAACTTAATTGCATGTAATAATTTTTTCTTTATAGATTTTTACTAAAGAAGTGTTGATTAAACTAACTGGAGTGATTTCTTGTTTCCAGGTTTACTGAATCTGAAAAAGACATTGTAATGACAGCTAAAACATCTGACTCAGGAATAGCATCTTTAACTCATCCTAATGAGCAACCGCCTGATTCCGATAGTCTTGGCCGTGGGAAAAGCCCCCACTCACCAATTACTGGCAGTGATCAGTTGGATTTAGCCCTAGTGATTCACTTATCGTATTGTCAGCACTTGGTGGAGGTAGGTTTCGTTTTCAAAATACCAATGCAACCGAAAGATGCAATTAATCTCTTCATGAAAATGGAATTCTTATAACTAACCCAGATTAAGACACTTTTAAAGTTTTAAAGGATTAAAAAAAATTGAATGTTAAGAGTATTTTGACTCCAATCAACTGAATACTTAGATACAAAAGAACAGATATTAAGGTATAAAAAGGAATAAAAATGCTCACAAATAAAAATCCTTGAGCTGCGTTTGGAATTTTGGATACCAGGAATTTAAGAAAGACTGTTTCAGGCTTATTAGCCATCTTCAGTTGGATTACCCAGTATCTGCAACTCGGTGAAAGCAACACAACAAATGGCCCTTCATTATAAAAAGCCTTAACAAGAAATTAAAAAAAAAAAAGAGCAAAATGTTAATCCCTTGCTAGTAACCACTAGCTTAGAAGGGATTTTAACTATTAACAAGACATTTACATGAATTTGAAAAGAACAAAGATTCAACAATTCAGATTAATGAATACATGTTTAATAGCAATAGCATTTTGTTTTTGCTGGATGTTTTTCTGAATTGAGTAACCATTTTATTCTGTAGTGTTTTATTTTTAAAATCTTTGCCTGTATCTATTGTTTTGTATTGATTTTTCAATTGAATAGATTGTCTTTTTTAACTTATCTTTCCTAAAGAAACTGAGGCTAATAAAATGTGCATTGATTTTGAATTTATATCATTTTGAAATTGGATTCAAACAAAGAGAGGATTTTGCTTTTGTATTTGAAAATTCCTTGGTCAAGAAATGGGGAAGGTGACAAAATTTCCAAAAAACTTTAAAACATGCCTAAATTCAAAAAACATTGAATTTCTCTTGATATCAACAATGCATAATTAATCCATTTAATAGGCCAGTGTCGTTTGTTTTGTGTTTTGATATTTAGTAATTGGATTTAGGCAACTTAAATATTTGCAGATTGAATTACACTTCAGAAAATGAGAAATTTCAACCTGGTGTTTGCGTTCATTATTTATAAATAAAACAATGGACTTAAAAAGACAATGGCAAAATATTGAAAGGAAATAAATCCGTAAGGTTTTTAGGAACTTTCCTCTCCTCCTTTAATTATTGATAGTTATAAGCGTTTTCTTTGAATTTTGATTCATCCATTTATATAATTTTATAGAAAATTTATCTCCAGCATAAAGTAAAGTCGAGTTTTATTTAGAAAATCTGTCTGATTAATTCTGAAATAACAAAGTGTAACTTAAAAATAAAATTGGTCTTGTTTATACCAGTTTACTTAGTTTTAGACGAAATTGTAGTAATTACTTTAAACATTCAACGCAACATGGGCATATGTAGTGGAGGACCCTGTCTCCCTTCCCCAAATCTCAAAATGTATAGATTAGCTCTTTATTTTCTTTTGTTTATTTTGGTTCTTGGGCCCCCCCCCCCCCCAATCCCGAAATATTGAAAACAACCTTTTTTTTAGTTATTGCTAATCAGTTCCTTGGCTCTCTCCAAAATAAAATCCCATTTCCATTCCTGCAACACAGTATTTGAAATGAATAAGATCGCACTCTGTTAATTGACCATGTAATTGTTTCTATGATGATTGACTGCAGAAAAATAAATTATACGTAATGGGACCTAATTTCCAGAAGGACAGTAAACAAGTACAAACCTTTTGAGGTTTTGAAACAAAAATGATCTCAGATTGTCACTTAGCATGGTTTTATAATGGGAAAAACTCCTTTCCACATCACATGAAGGAATTGGGGCTTATTTGAGAAATGTGAATCATTGCTTCTAAGTTCTGGGTCTTCATGTTGCCTACTTACCATTAAGAATGTCACTAATCTTGCAAAATGTTGAAGATCCTTCATTTCAGTAGAGTGCATTTGTAGTTTTGCTAACACTATCACTTATCATGCCATGGCTACTAGTTCACTTCACTTTTGCATCTTCAATAGGTAATTATTATTATTACTTACTGTTTTTATTGTTGCCAGTGTGTATATCCTTAATTATACTTGGAATTGAGTGAATTTCATCCAAACACCTAAGAATTAACCAAATGTTGTAAAAATATGAGCAGATCCCAATAAAGTTGTTTTTTCAGATGCAAAGGTTGGCTATCAGGAAGGTTGATTTACATAATTTTGTAATCCTTTTAGAATTGCTTGAAGAGCACCAATAACTCTGGCTTATTTTATTCAACACCAATATTATCACTGTTTTAGCTTTTTTGTGCCATAAATGTTTAAATTTATCATTATTATTGTTTATAATTAATTTTGTAATATATTTATGGGATTTCAATTTTTTTTGTAATAAATTCTTTTCTAAGTCGTATTTAAAACTGACTATTAATATTTTGTTTCCCTCCAGACGTTAGGTTCTTTTGGGCCTTTGAAATGTAAGGAAGTGTTTGCTCTGGAGAAGCTGAAGCAGCAGACGCCCATTCTGGAAAGACTTGTGTATTTGGTAAAATCTGTAAAAGACCAAAAGAAAACTGTATCAGGTAGATTTTCTAAGTTTATAAAAAATCCCCATTTGTTCTAAAATATAGCTTTTATAAAAGAGAACCACCTAAGATTATTATTTTTTTTTTAATAGTATGGATATTAAGGGGCACTTAGGAACTTTCAAAAAGGAACATTTAGAAGAGACATACAAGTAGGAGATGGGAAAGTTGAATTTTTAAAAATGTTTTATCATTTAGTTGGCAAGTGATTCATGTTCTGTTAAACCTGAAAATGTACATTAGGCATTTGAATGACATGAGCTTTTGGCCTAAAAATAGATTTCATTTATTTACTGAAGAAAGTAAACCTATTTGGTTGAGGAATTTAACTTATCCGATAAAGTATTTAAGATCTTAAGTTTGGTTTGTTATTCCTTTCAGTTTCATAGCTGTGACTTCATAATAAAATATGTTTCTCTAGATAAAGCTTTGTTTATACATATTGAATTCTTTTGCTGTGAAGTTGTTATTGGATATAAAACCAACTTAATATCATTTTTATGGGTATAGAAATGCTTGTTATTAATTTTAAATTGTGTTATTGTAGGCAGATGCTTTATTGTAACTCGATTCAGTATGTTTTACATTGTGATAATCTATGGAAAAGTTTTCTTTACTATGACTGCAAATTTATTATTCATTCATTCATTCATAGTTCTCTGCCAAGGGCAGGTCCTTCACTGCAAACCCAGCATTCTCCAATCTTTCCTATTTTCTGCCTTCCTCTTCGTCTCCACATAAGATCCATTTACCATAATGTTGTCGATCATCTTAAATCTTCTTCTGCCTCGAACTTTTTTACCGTTCACCATTCCTTCCAGTGCATCCTTCATTAGGGAGTTTCTTCTCAGCCAGTGACCCAACCAGTTTCTTTTTCTCTTCCTGATCAGTTTCAGCATTATTCTTTCTTCACCCACTTTTTCTAGCACAGCTTCATTTCTTATTTTGTCTGTCCATTTCACATGCTCCATTCTTCTCCATATCCACATTTCAAATGCTTCTAGTCGTTTCTCTTCACTGCGTCGTAATGTCCATGTTTCTGCCCCATACAATGCCACACTCCACACAAAACACTTCACTAGTCTCTTCCTTAGTTCTTTTTCCAGAGGTCCGCAGAAGATGCCCCTTTTCCTATTAAAAGCCTCCTTTGCTATTGCTATCCTCCTCTTGACTTCTTGGCAGCAGTTCATATCACCACTTATAGTACACCCTAAGTATTTAAAGTTGTTCACTTGTTCCAATGTCTCATTCCGAATACTTATGTTTATCTTCTTTGTCTTTCTTCCGATAACCATAGTCTTTGTCTTGTTTATATTAATTTATTATTTATAAAATAAAATTTAAATTTCTAGCAGAAAGATCATTTTGATTCTACGAAGTTAAATCTGTCTATTTCAGTAGAAGAAATGGTTTTTAATCCAATCAGAAAACACTGTTTTTAAATAGTAACCAGTTTGTGAAGTTTTTGTAAATTATGAATAACTTGAAATCTCCTTTAAGAGAATTTTGTTTGTATCTTTTATCTGCTCTCGTTTCTTCCACTGAAGTCTCCTAATTGTAGAATAAACTTTGTCTTAATTCCCTATTTATTTTAACACACATTTTAGGCATTGAAGAACTGAAAAACACCAAACAACTGCAGCAGTTATGGAAGCATTGTACAGAGAGTACGTCTTTACTGTGTTTAGCTGCAGGTCAGATGTACCAGAGACTCATTGAACCTTGTCAACAGCAGCTGAATAACAGACAACCACCAATTGTTGCCACAGGTGAGGAGACAATAAAAGAAAGCGAGGTTTTTACTCTCAGTAATTGATTACATTTAAGAGGAGTAATGAAAGTTTAATTGTACTGAATTTCAGATTTGTTTTAAAGAACTTTAACTCAGTTTATACATGAAGTAGTTGTAATTTTACAAATTAAAATTTATCACAAAATACAATTATAATAAGGCATCGCAAAATCTGAATGAAATGGAGGAAAGGATAGATTTAGTAATTATCAGTTTGGGCGGGAAAGGAAGAATAGGCCTCTTCTGGTGGTTCACTTTTAGACTTTTTTTTTTAATGTTTGGAAGTTGATAACGTTGCTGATAACACTTGTAACATAAACCAATTCTTTTATTTGTATTTTATATCAGATAAAGTTCTCTGGTTTCTCACTCAGCATCTGGAGTTGTACCAATTTTAGTTTTTCAGTCACTTAATGTTTTGTTAGATACTTTTTTTGAAAAGCTACTTGTACAATTCGTAAGTCATAGTATAGCATTAAGTTATGCTATACTATTGTAGTACTTATAGTATTGCAAATAACAATAATTCATTTTGTTGCAGTTCATTATGAGTGATACTGTCGAAATGATGGAGACCCCATGGAGACATAGTGTCTAAGTTAGGGATAATATGGATTATCTGAATCTGAATTAATATAGACAGTAAATGGAAATAGTTGAAAGCTGAAAGGATCTCATCAAAGGCCTTGTGACCCTTAAAGTCGTGGGAGAAGAAGCCTACTGGAACTTTAGAACAACAGAACTAAGTCCATGTGAGATCAATGCCTGTCCTCTGGGAAGAAATCCGGTTTCATTTCATTCAGGGTTGGGTGAATGGTAATACCCATCTGGAGGAGAATGAAAAAAAATTCCCCGACCACTGCTAGGGATTGAACTAAACTCCTCCAGGCTGCAATCTAGTACCTCACCATTTGAGCTACCAGGTCCACAGAAAGATTTCATATAAAATTGAATTGTTAATGTCTGAAATGAATAGAAAATTACAAAATCAACTTAGGAAATTATTAATATTAAAACCTTTTATTCAGTTTTTTTATAAAAGGTTTGTGAATCTGTGAGTGAAGTTTATTTTAAATGTGGTATGAGGTTTTTATGGCTGGACTTGGAAATAGTAACATTCTTTTGAGTTGTGCCATGTTTCTTGGCAACTTCAGATAACGATGTTTTACCAACTACTGTGGTTGACTTGTCTGTCACAGTAGCAGGTGAAAATGTCATCACCTGATTTCACCAAGACACATGGTACAATCCAGACGAATGCTATTAGTTGAAGTTTATTCGTTGAAACAATAAATACTTTGTTTATATAATCATATAAATAGGAACTCTATTTTTTTGGTAACAACGATATCCGCAAAATGTTTTGTAAAAGTTGTATTTATGTTTTGTTGTAACTTACATAAATATGTAAAGGACTTTTAAAGCTTGAAATGGGCTTATTAGGGATAAGCCTCTTAATAGAGCAAAATAAGAATGAAATAATTACAAAATCATCGAAACAAGTTCCTCATTCATTTGTTTGCGGCTTTAGTTGATTTAAATGTCACGAGGGACCACAAATCAAGTGGCATATAGTAAATATTTTTGACTTCTGTTGGCAACATCATCCTCTTCAAACCCAAGTGAAGGAAGCGACAGAAGAAGGTGAAACTGTTGTTCAGATTTTGAGGGGTTTGGTTGAAGAACTTGGTACTCGGGCTGAGAAGTCCTTGCTGTTAGTGGGGTTTCTCACAATAAATGTTGACAGTAAGAGGATATGCTTGATATATTCCAACATAGTGAGAGTGCACGGAACAAATCTTCGCTCTGAAACACTCACATATATGTACTATGGATATAATATGTGAAATTTGTTTGAGTGTGTGGTATGCTAGATGTAAATTCTTCTTACATTTAAACCTTAAAATTATCTTTACAGTTTGATAATTAATAGTTTTAATAGTAAACAAGTCAAGTTTATACTGGATGTTATATAGCATTTCAGTATTTACTTAATTGGAAATTAGATATTTGTGGGAAATGTGTTCTATGTTGAAAATTAATAAACTTGAAATAATCACTGCTCTGAAGCTTTTTATGATACCACTGTAGGTCAATTTATTTCACCATAAAATAGGGTCACTACATATAAATCCCAACTGCCTTTTTACACCATTTTCGCTATTTATACATGTGAGTTTGTTTGTTTTTTTTCCTAGTTGTGAAACTGCTTATCTGCAGGATTCTAGACATGGCTCGGTTTGATCCTGAGGCTTTGGTGACCGTCTATCAATTTAAAAATTACTTTGTATCAGAAAACCAAATGAACTTTGAATCTAACCTAGAAGATTTAGCTGAAGAAGGTAATTATTAATATTATTCATTTTTTTCAACGTGTCAAAAGAAATTTAAAGTAACTTTTAAAATAGTAAATTATTACTAGTTCTGTGGATCAAAGGAATAAGCCGGCACACCTGATTAAATTAACTAGTTGTTAATTTTTATATAATTTTTAGATTATATTACTAGTTGTTTAATAATATTTTCTTGTTAACTTTTAACTTACAATTATGTCATTTACATTATTTGTTTAATAGTAAATTTTATGGTATTTTGTAGCATAGAACCAAGAGGGGATTAAAATAGTTCATTACTTTGGCCTTCTTGACCTTAGGCTATGAAAAATGGTTAAATTTTGTTAATATTCATCTTCCAAGCTTAGTCCCTTATAGGAATTTTAAATTATAATTTAATCTAGAAGAAAAAAAAAAATGGATATATTCGTGCACCTTAATTGTTACTTTTGTTGCTGCATTCAAATGCATCTAAAAATCAGTAAAAGATTATTTTGATGACAATTTTGCGATTCTTTTTTCCTGTCCTGCATTCTGGAATTTCATTTTTTATTTTTGAAATAATTTAATTAGGTGATTTAATTTCTGAAGACGGATGGCTTGGAAAGATTTAAATTTCAGATTTAAATTTAAAAAAATAATCAAAGTTCTCTTTTCAAAGCTGTAATATGAAATTGGAATTCTTGGACTTTTGTTTCTAATCAGAATGCTTTGTTGATTAATGAAATTGACTTTTTAATTAATGTAACTTTTTATTTTCTTTTTGTTTCAGTTTATCTGAACAATATTTTCCAGTCTCAAAACCCATCACTTATCCTGAATACAATTCAACAGTTAACAAAATCTCTTCCACCCCCTGAATGTTTACGAACCCTTTGTCAGCTGTTAATTTTAGGTCATCCTGATCTACAAGATTGTATTAAATCTTATTTGCATAGCATCAGCTGTAAACCATCAAAAAGAAAGCAGGTAAAGACATAAGATTTTTTTTTAATGACTTAACAAATTAAATATCCTTAAATTTTGAGAAAATATTAGATAGAAAAATAGCTTAAAATGCTTTTGATTTTTTTGATTGTAGATTGTTATTGTATACACTGAAGCCTTGGAGTCAGAAAATTCATTAGTACGACAAGGTGCTTGCATGGCATTGATGTATTTGAAGGTAGGCATTATTATTATTCACTTATTATTAACAATTTATTAACAATTTGTTACAAAAAGTACAATTCAGTCCTACTAGGTTGTTAGAAAAACAACCTGTGTTGTAGGTGCTGAGATTTACAATAAATAAAAGTTACAGAGATAAAAACAAACAATTTTTAAACTTTATACAACATAAAAAATATTATCAACGTGAAGCCAACTAAATCGACACTTTAGAACAAACCCCTATTAAAAGGATAAAAAAAAAAAACTAAAAACATTTAAAAAATTCCCATCATAACGTTTCGAGTCTCTATGGGCAGACCTCTTTCTCAAATTAAAAAATAAAGTGAAAATTAAAAATTAAAAACAAGTTACCACCTACCCTAAAACGCGTCCTCCCTGTCAGGGATTCGTTGAGTGTGTAATTAAGGAAACATGTGATCAGAAAATTCTTTATATACACCTCCACCTATTGGCGGAGAATGTAATTAATGACGATAAAAACGCTATTTACTTTTTACAACCTGTGGGCGTGAGGTTATGCTTGCGGCATACCCCGTTGAAAATGATCGCGCCCGTGGACGCCTCGATTCTTTTATGCAAATCAAAGAACTTTCTAAACTCGTGTTTCAACGTTGGATACTTATAAAAAACGCTAGTAACAGTGGCATTTACTGTTTATTTTTCTTTTAAATAAAGTTTTTATGAAAGCATTAAGATATCTGCTTCTACCATTTTCACTAAATATGCCAAACATGCTCTTGGACATTTGTGGATTTCAGTTTTAATGCCATAACTTTTTTTTTTTTTTTTTTTTTTTTAATATCTACTATTAGCAAAACACCCATTCTTTTGTATGGGTTACAATGATATAGATGAGAAAGAAATTGAAATTGTGAGATCACTTCGAAACTTTCCCAGTTGGTACAAAAATCAAGTGATAGGTACAAAGTAATGTTATATTTGAATTTTTAACTCGAGATCCTAGATATGAAATTAATATCGAGATCAGAGAATATAAGACTTGCCACCCTTTTCTCTCCTTCCCACACCCTTATCACTTCAAACCTTCCCCAGTTCATAAAGAAATCATGTGATCATCTACAAATCTATATCTATCCTGAAAGCCCCATAGATGTATCCTTCAGCAGTGTTTGCCCATCCCCTCATCACCCTCCTGTTTACACCCCATAATTTTGCCTCCAGATTAACATGTGGCTTCATTATGCAGAACAATATTTTAGTATAGCATTGTGGAACAACAATATTTTTGAGGTTCCAATTGTTGTCTCCAGGTGTCTATGTGGCACTTTCAAGAAAGGTAACCCCTCCCCCAATTCCGTTTACACCCCTTAGGACACCAATAATGAAAATTCGTAGAATACGGTCTTTTTGATTTTGACAAAGAACACATGTTAAATTTCGTATTTCTAGTGCAAACAGTTTCCAAGATATGCGTACCTGTCAAGAAAGTTGTCCACTCCTATTCACACTCCCTCGGATGCCTTTGTCAAATACGGGTCTTTTTTATTTTTGACATGGGGCAATCATTTCAAATTTCATATTTCTAGCTCAAACTGTTTCCGAGATATACATAACTTCAAGAACCCCCCCCCCCCAACTTATATTTCTAAATATTAAAACATCCACGTTTGTGGTGTGTGTGTGTATGGGGGGGGGTAGGAGAATATAATTGCTGTCAAAAATATTTAATTATTCAAAATTAAATAAAAAAAAATTTGTACATATTTATGTTATTATTTTCTTATGTATCAAATATAAAGTTAGATTAAAATAATAAATTTATTAATTTTTTATTAACTGTAGGGAATGACAAATGGAAAAAAAAAAAAAAACTCCAATAATAATTACAGTCGCAGTGAAGCTTGACTGCAAACTGGATTGATTGGAAGATTGAAATCAGTGTACAACTTATGCACATGCATGTTTCAAGTGCAAAATATCTTACGATAATGTTAATGCCTACAAAGAAAACAGTTTAAAAATCAATATTTATTTTCATTTTTTTTTTTACATTAGTAAGATTAGTTAATAACAATCCTAGAGAAGTTTTTCCTTCTCCTAGGTATCTTTCTTAGTCTGGCCCCTACCCCACGAAGACCTGTCCGGCTAGGGTGTCCCTGCCAGTAGCAATGCTACCGCCGGCATAGCTCTCGGGGTCGCTGGAACACACAAGCCCCCTCACCGCGACAAGGTGAAGATACCATCCACTGCGCCCGACTGAATTTAGTTCCTCTAAATGCCAACAGGAGATGGAACATTGGGGGTATCAAGAACTGTCGACGGTGCAATTATAGAGAGGAGACGCTGCCACACGTTCTCAATCATTGCATGTCTTATTCAGCAGCTTACCAGCGACGCCACAACGTACTCGTGGATCGAATTCGTAAGGCATCCGCTTTACGATTTCGCGTCGTTGGAGACAATCAAGCTGTCGTCGAAGGTTCCCGTCTTCGTCCCGACTTGATCCTTGTGCGACAACAGACGGCATTGATCATAGACGTCACTGTCCCTTTCGACAATCGGCTAGAAGCGTTTTCGTTAGCCCGTGAAGCAGCAAGTATCAGTACTGGCATGGAGCCGAAGATGAATAACATCGGAAGGGTTCATGACTGGAAAATTACAGGCATGGTTGGAGCAACTTTAATGGCTGTATCACTGCGATGCAGAAGGCAACGGGAAACCACTGCATTAATATCCCTTGTAAATTAACATGAACCACACACAACAGAACATGGCCCCTAGTCTCCGTCAGACCTTAAATGGTCAAGGGGTGCTAAGAATCTGCGGAAAGACCACTTTTGTGGGTACCTGGAATGTCCGAAGTTTATACCAAAAAGGGAAAATACACAACGTGATCAAAGAAATGAAAGAACATAAAATTGATATCCTTGGAGTTAGCGAGATGAGATGGACCAACTCAGGCAAAACTACTGTTAACAACTACACCATGTGGTACTCAGGAGGCGATACACATACCAGTGGAGTTGGAATTATTCTGTCTAATGGACTGGCTAATGCAGTTGAAGGATTTATCGCTCACTCAGACAGAATTATGATGATAAGAATTAATACACGACCAATTAAGACTAACATAATACAGGTATATGCACCAACAACAGACTCAAGTGACCAAGAGATCAATGAATTTTATGAGGAAATTGAAAGCATCTTAGAATCAACCAAACCTCATGAGATAATCATTATCATGGGCGACTGGAACGCTAAAGTTGGCAAGGGAAGTCATTCAGATATAGTTGGACACTTTGGTCTTGGAACAAGAAATGATCGTGGAGAGAAACTGATTGAATTTTGCAGTCAACACAACTTAATGATAACAAACACATGGTGTCAACAACCAGCTAGAAGACTATATACTTGGACTTCACCAGCTGACAATAGTACTAATATAATAAGAAATCAAATAGATTTTATACTAATCAACAAAAGATTCAGGAACACGATAATTAGAACAAAAACATACCCAGGTGCAGATTGTGGATCAGACCATAACCTTCTGACAACTAAAATCAGGATGAAATTAAAAACAATTAAAAAGAAAACAAAATATAAAAAACTTGATACCGTGAAACTCAAGAACAAGGATGTAGCTACAAAATTTCAAACTGAAGTGAAACAAAGATTTAATAAAGAACACCGAAATGAAAGGATAGAGGAGGTCGATGACCAATGGAGGCACATGAAAACCATCATAACAGAAACAGCTGAAAAAATTGTTGGATTTAAAGCCAAACAAACTAATAAACCTTGGATGAATGAAGATATCTTTGCCCTCATGGATGAACGTAAATCATATAAGAACAAAAACATACAGAGATACAAAGAAATACACAAAAAGATCCAAAATGAAATTGTAAGAGCTAAAGAAGAATGGTTAACAACTAAGTGTGAAGAAATAGAACAACTGCAAAAAAGCCATAATGACAGAGAACTTCACAAAAAAATAAGAGAAATGACCTGTAAATACCCAAGCAAGTCTGGATGTATTCAAACCAAGGATGGGAAAGTTACAGCAGACACCAACGAGATAAAAGAGGTTTGGGAGGAATATATCCAAGAGCTCTACAATGACCAGAGGAGCATCAATACCTCTATTGCAGATGCAGAAGGCCCAGAGATATTGAAGGAGGAAGTGAGATATGCACTTAAATATATGAAGGACAACAAAGCAACAGGTCCAGATGAATTACCAATTGAACTGATAAAGCATCTGGACGAGGAAGGAATTAAGGAAATTACCCATTTGTTAAACATTATCTATGAGACTGGAAAAGCACCTGAGGAAATGAACACATCAATAATTATACCCATACCCAAAAAACCCAAAACCCAAAAACCTACGGAACACAGAACCTTGAGCTTAATCAATCATATAAGTAAGCTATTATTGAAGATTATTCATAACAGAATATATGCAAAAGTAAATAGCAGAATTGGCAACACTCAGTTTGGATTCAGATGTGGAGTTGGAACAAGAGAAGCAATCTTCTCCCTGACACAAATAGCGGAAAAATCAATAGAAATGAATATCCCACTCTACCTTTGCTTTATTGACTACGAAAAAGCCTTTGACAATATCAAACATGATCTTCTAATGGAAATACTTATGAAAACAGGAATAGACACAAAGGACATACGAATAATACAAGATGCTTATTGGAACCAAAAGACTAGAGTTCAAGTGGGAGATGAACAAACTAATTGGATACAGATAAAGAAAGGTGTACGGCAGGGTTGTGTCCTTTCTCCAATTTTATATAATCTATACTCTGAGATATTGACAAAAGAGGCATTAGAGGAGCAGAAGGAGGGAATCAAAATAAACGGAGTAACAATAAATAATTTAAGATATGCTGACGATACCGTGCTGATAGCAACATCTTCCACAGACCTCCAAAACCTCATTAATGCAATTGTTAATAAAAGCAAGGAAATGGGACTCAAGTTGAATACAAAAAAGACAAAAACAATGTGCATCAACAAAACCCAGATCCAAATGAAAATTAAATGTGATGGCAGAGATTTAGAACAAGTCAATAACTTTCGCTACCTGGGTAGGCATTTTTATTCAGATAATGACCAAGATAAAGATATAAAAAACAGAATTATACAAGCAAAATTAAAATTTAATGAAATGAAATCAGTATTATGCCAAAAGAAACTCAACCTTGGAATAAGGAAAAGGGTGTGGAAATGTTATATTTGGCCAATTCTTTTATACGGATGTGAATCATGGACTCTCAAAAAGGGAATTAAACAAAGATTAGAGGCATTTGAAATGTGGTCATTAAGAAGAATGTTAAAGATAAGTTGGACCAGCAGGACATCAAATGAAAGAGTACTTCATCTTGCTAACTACAAGAGAATTATCATCAAACTTATACACCAAAGAAAACTTGCCTATTGTGGGCACATACAGAGAGATGTCAAATATGAGATACCTAAATTGACACTTGAGGGAAAGATAGAAGGGAAGAGAAGCGTTGGGAGAAGAAGAAGATGGATGGATGACCTGCGTGAGTGGACTGGACTTAATGCTCAGGACATCATACATGTTTCAAGAGATAGAGATCTGTGGTACATGCTGATCGCCAACCTCCCTGTGGGAGAAGGCACCTAAGGAAGGAAGGAAGAGAAGTTTTGGTTATTTTCTGTAGTTATTAGTTACCGCAACAGTTTACTGCCTTTGCTTTGAACATCTCCACTGTTATTCAAATCCAATTGTTCAGTTTTGGCTACTTTTGCCTCCTTTTAGAAACTTTGATAGTATTTTTAAAAATTGTACCTTTAAACTTTTTTATTAAACATTTAAAACGTGATGTGTTATTTACTTTCACTTTTTTTTAGTTTTGCTGTTGTAACGTTTTTCTTGTGTTAAATTTTTAAGCAGAAAATTGAAAAATGATTGAGTCTCGTGTATTGAAGGTTTTGATTTTTCTCTGCAGGCAACGGATTGTATCGATCAACTGGCTTATCTTTGTCAGACTGATGATTGTGTCAATGTACGGAATATTTCCAAAGAAGTTCTGATGACATTAGGTAAGACTTAAACAGATTTTTTTTATTTTCTTAAAATTGATTTTTAAATAATTTTATAATCTGGCTACGTTATATAAAACTTGTAATTGTTGATACGGTAAGTAATGAAGAAGAAAAATTTCACAGATAAACATAGAAAAGTAATTGAAACCTTTCAATACATCTTCTCCTAAATATTACCTATGAAAAAACTACAGTATTTCAGCTGTACTTTACTGCCAGCCTTCCTCAGGCGATTATTAGGCTTGAGTCCTTCAATCACAGCTAATCCAGACCCACTAACAAGGATCCTGTTTGTAATTAAAGATGACAAAGCACGACTTGTAACAGAAACATTAACTCATTTAAATGTATAAATAAACACAAAGGAATAATTATTAATCATTATACTTTAGAAATCTTCCAATTGTAAACAAATATATAACAGATTAAATGTCCATCAAATTATAAGAGTTTATTATGTTTCCTATTGTTACTCTCTCATATTGTAAACTTGTTATTTATTGTTGTTCTCTCAGAATGTAAATAGGACTTGAAATCACCTGACGAGGACAGGTATTTAAATGCAGCCGAATATAGTAAATTTTATTCATATGTATATATAGAAGATATATATTAAAAGGTTTCAATTAAGATGAGTTTGAAAATGATTATCTATTGTCATTGTGTAAAGATAGCTATAAAAGTTCTAAAAGTTTATTTTGCTTTTACGAACTCTAGTGAATTGTTATCATGATCCTGTTATTTACTTTCCTTATTCCGTAAGTCCCTTAAGTCTCAGCATCAATTCCATCTGAAAACTTCAAAATGTCAGACTTCAAAAAAAAAGATACCCTGAGAAACTCTAAGGTTTTTTTTTATTGTCTCCTGTTTCTCTTGAATGATTATTGTAACAAAAGAGTCTTGCTTTTAAGACACTTTTAAGTAAAGTGCAGCAATGTTTGGCAAAAATTAAAAAAGGTTGTGGAAGAAGTGAGAATGTTTCAGTTATGTTCTGTGCAATATTATACACTGCTCTACAAAATTTAGGGGATATTGTGAAATGAATATAATACACCCAAAAAAACAGGCATTTGAGTTTGTTTATTAAAGAACATCATCAGAAAAGCAAATTACATGAAAATGGAAGTTGTCTGAATATGCAAATATGATGCAAAATGTTAATTTGCATGTTTGCCCACAATCCTGTATAAAGAGGCTGGCACTGCTGGGTTATCTCCACTTTTCTGTATCAACAACAAGTGGCAGAATCGTTGAGTGTCATCTGAAAATGTCTGAGTGTCACCTGCAACGTGATTTACCAGAATCTGAAGCATGGAGAGTCAGTGGCAGCAGCAGTTGGAACCTCCCAAAGCTCATGCTCTGGAATCACTTCAGAGAGACCAGCACAATTCAAAGAAGACCAGGGCAGGGCCGCCCATGTGCCACCACTGCAAGAGATGATTGCAGTGGTGCTAATAGCACGAAGGAACCGGCAAAGGAGTGCGACTGAGCTGTGGGGACAGTTTCTTGTTGCTACTAGAGGATGGGTGTTTATTCAGACCGTGCGAAATCGACTCCATCACAGTGGACTGTATGCCCGGCGACCAATGGTAGGCATTCCGTTAACTGCTGAACATCACACAACCTGCAGAAGGTGGGCTGAAATGCATTTTCCTTGGACCTGTGAAGATTGGTCCACGGTTCTCTTTAGTGAACTTTGTGCAAGAAAGACATTTGTTTGGTGGAGGTGGAGTCGTGGTGTGGTCAGGCATCAGCGTTGGTGGTTGTATCGACCTCCATGTTGCTAGAAATGGACTGGGGAATGCTGTAAGATATCGAGATGAGTTTCTACAGCCTATAGTGGTACCCTACGCTGCAGCAGTTGGGGCCAATTTTCTTTTTATGGAGGATAATGCACGACCGACCATGCGCATCTCGTCAACAACATGCTGAAGAGGCTGGAATCGAGCACATGAACTGGCCTTCACGTTCTCTAGACCTAAATCCCATCGAACATGTTTGGTATGCACTAGGACGACGTGCTGCCCTTCACCATTCTCTTCCAATAACATTTCCTCAGCTGGAAGTTGTCCTGGTGCATAAATGGTCACGAATCCCACAGGAACTGCTGGACATTTTGATCCTCTCCATGCCTCATCACTGTCAGTGTGTAGCAGTCTCAGGTGACCAAACACCCTATTGAGCAGTCAATGTGTGACACTTTTTTTTCCCGTTTGACATGCGAATGATAAGTCCTGTTCATGGTCACATCCTGCTCAATCCCGATAAATGGATTCTGCACCTCATTTGCATATTCAGACTACTTCCGTTTTCGTGTCATCTGCTTCTCAGATGTTCTTTAATAAATAAACTGAAATGCCTCTTTTTTGGGGGGTGCATTACATTCATTTCGCAATATCCCCATAATTTTTGTGAGCAGTGTATTTGTAGAAATCGGTTTCTAAATCACTCCTTCCTAAGATAACTCAATTTTTGAAGCTTTTAAGATGTCACTAAATTCAAATAGATATTAACAAAATAGTAAATGCTAGTTTGTTTTTGAATGGAAATTCTCTGTTGATACAAAATAGCAAACACTGTATTACAGAAGGGACTGCATTATATCACTGCAGTAGAAATCATTTCTATCCGCTTGCCAAAAATTGAAAGATGTCCTGGTTTTGATGAAATTTTTATGCTAAACTTTTCTATTTTCAAAATGCTATTGAAATTTGTTTCATAAAACCTGGGTATCTAGAAAATGATGGCTTATGACCATGTATTGATACTTACTTGTTATTCAATGTAAAAATATTCAAAAAACGCTTGATAAAGCAGAATGATGAATTCTGAGAAATATCGTCTAGGCAATAAAGAAGATATTTTATGATGAAGTAAAGGAGTCTTATATTGAATTAATATGAAAAGATATGAAGATATGTATATATATTTTTAAATACATCAGTAGAAAATGAATAACGTTAGGGATTAACATCCTTCTTCAAAAGCTTATTTGGTGAAGCAAAACGATATCTTTACATCACTACTGTACCCTTCAGTAAAGTATTATTCATAATCCAAGGATACTACTGAGGAAGAGAATGGAAAGTCTTGGAGTCTACGAAAGGATGCGTCATTGCAACAGATTTCCCATTACAAACTATGAAAGCCACAGTAGATTTTATGCAGAGGTTCAAGAGGACAGGAACAGTCTCACAAAGTCTCATTTGGGAAAATTGGTCTTCAACAACTGTATTTGCAGCTCACTCCAGCAGAAACTACAGATTTTTGGAAATATTTTGCCAACTTATGTCCCTAGTTTTAATGTTTAGTTTCTTTTCACTGTCAGTTTTCTAAACACAGGCACAGTGGAAGTGCATGGTTGTAGAAATTAAAATTAACCTCTTAACTGGGCATGACGTATAAGTACGTCTTACGATTGCGACATTATAATGGGTATGATGAACTATTCCTTCACTGCTAATGTTTTAACGCTAACATCTCCTGGGCATGACTAGTATTGGCTTAGATAATGGTATTTCGTAATCTTTGGAGTTTTCTATGCTAGATGGCACCACTTTCCATGACTTTCTGGGTAATATCTGCCCTCTGGGAGAGCAATTTCGAAACACGACAAACTTTCAGTTGATAAAAATGGCTGCTCCTAGTCAGAAAAATGTACAAAAATGCTGAGCAGGAAAGAAGGAAACAGAAGAAATACGACTGCTTCTGAAACATGAATGAAGAAATATGATGGAAGGAATCGTAATACTGGTGATTGTGAAAAAGCTGTGTGTGTGTGTGTAGTGCATTGTTTCCAACAATATCATATAGAAATCTGCTTTTGTAAATATTTCAGTAGTTGTAAAAAGTTTAAATAGTATCTATATACATAGTCTGTTGTCTCCTAGTTTTTTGTTTATATTATTTAATTAAGAAAATAACATATTATTTGTTCACTCATTAGAGAAACTGACCACAGCTGTCAGAAAGAACCCAAGACGCTTAACTCCCACTGTACGTAAATACCCAGTTAAGAGGTTTAAGCTGACTGTAAGATTAGCACATTGTATTTTTGGAGATTGAGTTTGCAAATTCATGACGAGTGCATTTTATATCAACCTGGTGAATTCTGCCAAGATTTTTACATTGATGCGTGACAGTCAGTGCTGATCAAAATGGTTTAAGAAACCATTAGTTATAGGACTATGCATTGATATTAAGACTTCTGGAGTGAGTATATGAGTGAATGGCTCTGATTCAGTCATCACGATGTAAGATTGTTTTAGTCTTTGTTTTTTTATCCTCTATTTCTAATATAGAGGAATCCAGTATTATCCTTATTGAATGATCTCTGACTGAATAAAAGCTCCCTGTCAGATGGTAGCTTTGTTATTAGATCATATCTTTTGATTTTTATTCATTTCTATATTGTAAACATTGGTTAAACTGATTCTGTTAACATATGAGCTTACGTAAAATTAAATATTTCTGTGTAACTGCTATGTAATTTATTTTAATTTTGTTTTCTTGTAGGTGATGACGGTCGACGTGCGTATGAACAGTCACAGATGTCGGGTCTTTATCACAGTTTAGGAGTGAAGTGATTACTTTGAGCTTTTGTGTTATCAGTTTTATGATCTACTTCTGAATGAGAGAATGAATGATTATAACTTGTTTGTATTTAAATATGCATAAATTTGCATTGCCCATTTATTTGTGCAGGATTTAATAACCTACATAATAGCAGTCAGTGTTTTTCCCCTGTTCCTAAGTAGGACCCCTTCTCCTCTCATATTTTATATATATATTTTTTAGCTTATGCAATAGGTTCTGTTACTGTAGCTCAACAGCTCAGACCTTAAAAGTTTTACAAATTCTTGCTCCGTAAGTTCTGGAGAAAATCAATAAAAGAGCTAATAATATTAAAAAGGTAGGCATTAATAAATTGCCCTTTTCTATAAGGATATTTTACAACAGATCATTAAGAAATTAAAACAAAAATGAATATCATAGAAACCTCATAGCAACCTCTGTTTTAGTTTCATTTGAGAATTAACATTATTTTTATATAAAACTGAATTATTAGAAGCAGCCGATCTTTCAGTATTTTAAAATAAAAAAAAACGCATCAGTTGAATTCTGATGGTGCTACCATCTGCCATTGCAGTTAAATTAGCAATTGTCTCACAATCATCTTTTTCACTTTGTACGTATGATTTTGTCGTTTTTGTGCCACGTTTATCATGGAGCCTCATCGGGGGAACAATTTCTTAGTATTAAAAAAAAAAAAAACCTAGTGCCATTGTTGTTAAGAAGGTACAAATATTTCCTTATTTTTTCTTTATTTTCCTTTTTAAAGAATTTTATGTAAAGTTGAATTATGTTTTGCTTACATTGTTTTTATCCTGTTCTTGTTTTTAAATTTCAGTCCATTGTTAGTTATATTTTATATTTCTAGATTACACTCTGTATGTCTCTGGGGAGTGCAGTGTATTCTCCTAACACTAGTTACCTTATTACAAACCAGGGAATTGTTTTTTGTGTTGCTTGTATATATAATATGAAACCTCCCATCGTGTTTCATCTAAGTGTAAAAGACTGAGAAGTCCTTTGTATTATCATAAAACACGTTTCCAGTGAAACCGTTCTACACGGATGCATGCAGTGCACAATATCTGTTCCTTCCACAAATGACCAAAGATTTTTTTTCTGATTAAGTTATCTTTGTAATTTCAGTACAATAAAAAAAATGTACAGTATATAAATATATATAAATAAAAGTTTTCTTTTTTATTCTTATATTCAGCAAAATTATTTATAAAATATCAGAATTTAGACAGTCTAGGTCAAGCTCAAAGCAATGAGTTTTACTGCTTGAAATTGCTAATTATCATTGGAGTAATTTTACATCTTCTACCTAATGTCATTTTTGTTATCAACATTTTCTGTGTAGTACCGATTTCATTCGTTGAAGTGTCGTACTTACAAAGAAGCAGCTCTTGACAATGTGAGAATTCACTTGGTATATTTGCAGGATTTGCTCTTATCAAATTTCCCCAAAGTAGACATTTCATTGGCTGATAAAATTACATAATTTGCCATTAAAACATGTTACAGATTACATGACCTAATAAAACATCTACCTGAAATAATCAAGTATGAGGGGCGTTCAAAAAGAAATGAGCCCGGTTAAATTGCTGTCATTTGGGTAACCACGGAAGCTGAGCACTTCAAGTTAATTGACTGTACGTACCCGGCTTCCTTTAGAGAAGAAGGCGGCTCTCGGCTGTCCTACAGTAGTCACATCCGAGTGGCCAAGAAGCTGGGGCAGATAGGACAGTAGAGCCACTCTGTACTATGTCACATAGGCAGGCATCGGGGTAGTTCGCGAGGTAAGTAATCCCGCTCTATGATGCCTTCGGCTGGGAGCCGAATTTGCCGTGCTCAAAGTGGGAAAGGTAATGGAACCTCCATGAATATAAACTAAAAACATAAAAATACATTAAAAATAAAGAAAAAGGAGATTCCTGTGCTAGGCTCTGCCAGCCTCAAAAAGTTCTTATGCGCATCAAAATAAAGGAAAAGCGCCTGAAAGATATGTAAGCACATTAAAATTTGAGACCAATGTTCAAAGTGACATCTCAAGATAAGCCTGTTTCACGCTAATTTGACGATAATCAGTTGAGAGTAGTCAGAATGAACATTGCAGGTGTCATAACGGAGGTGGATTTGAGGTTCAGTGGGAAAGGAACCTCATCAATATAAACTAAAAACATAAAAACACATTAAAATTAAAGAAAAAGGAAATTCCTGTGCTTAATGTGTTTAATATCTTTTAGGCGCTTTTTCTTTATTTTGATGCGCATAAGAATTTCTTTGAGACTGGCAGAGCCCAGCACATGAATTTTCTTTATCTTTATTTTTAGTGTTTTTAGTTTATAGTCATGGAGGTTCCATTCCCTTTCCCACTGAACTTAGTATCAATATTTTACTTCAAAAATTAGAACATATGGTAATTAGAGGTCCACCTATTACATGGCTCTCTTCGTATCTATCACAAAGACAATATCAGCTGAACATCAACGGAACTCTTCAGTATATCACAATATACTGTCGACAGGTTTACCCCAAGGATCTATCCTTTCCCCCTCTTCTCTTTAATTTATTTATAAACGATCTCATTCTCACATCATCTACTCCCAAATGTATCTTCTATGCTGATGATGGAACTCTTCTATTTGCTGATACAAATGTGGAAAAACTCAAGCAAGAGGTTCAGTGCTCACTTTTCTATCTTGAATCTTGGCCATCCTCAAACAACCTTACTTTGAATACAATTAAAACGGTCTATATGTTTTTCTATCAAAGAAATAAAATACTCGGACAATTTCTCTATCACTTATAACAACTTCTTATTACAAGAAGTTGAATCCTTCAGATATTTAGGTGTTACTCTTTCACACGATCTATCATGGAATCTCGATGCACAACAAGTCGCTCATAAAGTCTCAAAAAATTTGAGCATCATTAGGAAACTTAATTTTTTTCCTTGCCAAATACTGCTGAGTCTATATTGATCACTAATTCATACAAACTTGTGTTATGGTGTATTTATTTGGGGTACCGCTGCCAAACTTCAAGAAAAAATGATTCTCAAAGTTCAAAAGCATTTCCTAAGATTCCTAGATAAAAAGCTCTGCCTCTACTCTACCCAATCCCTCTGGGCAAAATATAAAATAATTCCTTTCAATCATATCTACAAGCTTCAGTTGGCACTTTTCACCTATAAAACTATCAACAAAAACTGTCCTTCAATTACTTTAAATACTAAACCATTCTTATAAAACTAGACTCAATCCTGTTCTTCTACTAACAAAAACAAGATCCAACTATCAAAGAAGAGCAGTCAGTTATTCAGCTGCTCTAAATTAGAATAAAATTCCAAAGGAAATTCGTGATTGCTCTTCTCTGACACAATTTAAAAGAAAACTTAAACAAAACTTATCTATTCAACTCAATCCTAATAAATCCTCATAGATATATAATTCCTCTTTTTATATGAACCAATAATTGATTGTATTCTCTCCTCTTTCTTCCCACTCCCTCCTTTTTTCTTTGCGCTTACCTAGATAGAGGAAGAAGAAATCAGTCTAATTTTATTTTATAATTAATAATTTCCTTGGCATATAATTTCCTCAAATATGATGAACTGAATTTTTTTTCCTCTTCAAAATGTACACTGTAAAACTATTTGTGATAAAAAGAAAAATAATTCAGTTTTTCCATCTTTTATTTTTTTCCCTGTAATGCTTTTTGCAATTTGCCTCGATGCCGACACCTTTTTGTCCTCTCGACGGGATCCCCCTTAAGACAACTGGGATGTCAAAACTGTAATCCGTATACACAGAAGCTCGGTTATAACGCGATCTTTCGGATCCAAGATCTCAAAGATTGCGATATAACCGAACTTTTATTACTTCGCGACGTCAAATGTCGTAAATTGCACCCTGTTATCGCCCACACAATTCCAAATCGATTTAAAATGGTCATTTCGCGATTATCTACATCATTTAGAGCTATGTGAGAGAATTTTATATTTATAAATACATAAATCATTACCTTTTCAACACTGATGGGTTATATTAGCCAAAATCGATTTGGCGCCGCCATCTTGGCATCTTGTACAAACGACGAGTCACGTGGATCGAAACTAGGTATTCATATGCTTATTAGATTACATGGGCCTCTTTACTGGTTGTCATTGGCAGAAACATAGATCTCGATAATCATTTTGGTTAAATGAAAAAGTCTGCGATTCTGGTATTTTTTTAAAAAATTATGTTGTATTTGACGCATTTTCGTGACATTAGGGTGGGTATAGAGTCCCAATTACTGTAAATAATAAGGAAACAAGCATATTAATTTACACCTTTGATTTGATTTTAGGCAAAAAAACGTTAAATTTTGGAATTTTACAATTATACATCTTTTCCAAAATAGGAGTCCAAGACCAAATCGCGTTATATCCGAATTCACGATATAAACAACCACGTTATAACCGAGCTTCAGTGTATATTGTAAATACTTTTTTTTATAGGTAGTAAATTATTATGATTATTATTATTAAAAAAAAAGGAAGACGAAGCCATTTATTTATTTTTTTTTTATACAAAAAGGACGTGAGGAAACAGTTATCGTCTTGGTCAGTGACCAGTGATTAAATGTCGCTAAAAGACAAGCTTTTTGATCAGATTAAAAGAAAGAAAAAATATTACATCCATTAACTGAAGGCTTATTTATAAAGAATTTAATAAAATTATTAGTGAAAAAGCTTTAATTCCAACTGACAATATATCTAACAAAGAATGTTGTGAAAAATTTAATGCACAAAATCCTAGAACCATTACTTGTAACTTTATTCTCCATTACTACTGACAGTGGCAGAGAATCAATGATCTTGAATCTTGTCTTGCCATTTATTTTGGATGATCCGATGCTTCTTGCGACGATTCCTTGGTGTCTCTTAGGTATTCAATGAGATTTATCGAATGGATTGAACAGACGCACACACATTCTGATGTAAATTTGTTGAAAAATATTTCAATATTCTGTCATTTTTAACATTCAATAGATAAATCTAAAATAACCAGACCAGGAACCCACCAAAAATTAACATATTTAATAAAAACTAATACGTGACATGTTGCGAGGTGCCATTCCACATCCCTTCAACAGATTAATATC
>JAFIDM010000179.1:5140110-5152118 GCA_023159025.1 Thereuonema tuberculata
TTTAGTTCCAATTGACGACACCAGGTGGCGCCACCGTGCAGACCAACAATTTAGTGCCAATTGACGACACCACCGTGCAGAACTAAATTGTTGGTCTGCACGGTAGCGCCACATTGTGTCGTCAATTGGAACTAAATTGTTGGTCTGCAAGGTAGCGCCACCTGGTGTCGTCAATTGAAACTTAATTGTGGGTCTGCACGGTGGCGCCACCTGGTGTCGTCAATTGGAACTTAATTGTTGGTCTGCATGGTGGCGCCACCTGGTGTTGTCAATTGGAACTTAATTGGTGGTCTGCACGGTGGCGCCACCTGGTGTCGTCAATAGGAACTAAATTGTTGGTCTGCATGGTAGCGCCACCAGGCTTTTGTTTCACGTAATGATAAACGATTTTTTATTTGCAACTAAAAGAAATTTGTAAAAGTTTCAATTTTAGAATTGGTTTCGAGTACTGAAATAAAATAAAACATTTCTTATGTAGTAAATTGAATAGAATTGATAAAAAACGTGAGTTGGGAATAGTGTACAATTGTAAATTGTTCTATCTTGGAGTAAGTAAAGGAACGTATAATGGAACACTGCTACTACATAGGAAATAGATTAATAGATATGTCAGAGGTTGCTGAACATTGTATGAAAAAAACGTACTGCGATAAAAGTGAAATTAAAATTTTATATAAAATGTCGGAACAAATGTGGAACCTGCAAAAGTTAAAACAATAAAAACTCGCTGAAAGGACAAATGGCGAGAAAATTCATGTGCCGCTACATGCAGACTATGAATTTATTTAGCGCATAAAATTAAGAAAGTGCAGGTAAATATTAACAGCTGTATTAGGATGTCATTTTGTAAACAACTTGGTCTCACCCATTGTTATTATTAAAATTTTATATGTTGAGAAAGAAACAAAAACATGAAAAATGATTGAAATCATGTGCATTCGTAATACGAAGGAAGGAAATATCAATAAGAGTGAAGGAATTGAAGTCAACGAATATTTCGTGAGAATAGCAAAAGAATTTATTGAGAAGCTGTGTGCAAATTGTAATAATAAAGTTGTAATAGAAGATTTAGAGTGATAGCAATAATTAACCAATAGAAAATTTTCAAATTAAGGTTATTTGTTGTAAGTATCGACATGAAAATTGTTTTCTGTTTCACGAAATTGTCAATAATAGAAAGTTGTGTTATTATTATTTATTAAATAATCAAATCAAAATCGACATTACTTTTTTTTCTGACTACTAATCAAATAGACATACGCGAGCGCTGCTATTTCTTCAGTGTCCATGCTTCTACTAAAAATAATTAAAATCTCGGGTCGTGAGTCAAATCTCGACTGAAATCGCCTCATGTGACCGAGCCCTATAAGGAATTGGTAATTATTTTTACTTTTATCAACAACAAATTTCATATTTAGTTTTTCTTTATTTTAAGTTTTATTCATACTTTTATTTATTTATTTTTATGATAAACATTAAAAATTTACTTCAATGTAACATTAACAAAAAGTAATGTAAAATCTTAAAAATTAAAATTCAGTACAAACACTTTTGAAGACAGTTGCATGAAGATATTTCAGTGACATGTAAAAGAAATCACGATAGCCCTCCACCACTTCTACAACATTATATTTTTTTTATTTTTAATATTGCTGTTGATTCATAAATAATTGTAGAAATGAATTTGCAAAATTTGGAACTATCAAGAATTTAAAATAATGTAATGTAACCAAAATCATTATCTTTGTCTTGTTAATTATCTGCTAATATTCTATCACATGAAAAATAAATGTGATTGAAATACAGTAGTGCATCGATTATCCAAAGCAATGCTGCACTGGGGGTGTTCGGACAACTGATATTTCGGATAGCCGATCATTTACGAAAAAATTGTACCAGTGTCATAGGAGCAATATGAAACACAGAAACAGTGATATATATATTAAACACAAAACCTTATATTTGTATTTTAAAATACAATGCTAATTATGGTCCAAGTCCGTTTTAGAGAATAAATTACCTTATTTTAAATCCATCCTGTGACTTCGTTGCGTTGTTTTTGTCGTTACGCGTTTCGGGAACTATGTCCCATCATCAGACCTATCACTCGGAAAGAAATTAAATTTTTAATTTTAATTCGCAAATTAATTTTTTAAATTTCTGGTCTACTGAAACGCCTTTGGTTGATTGATAATCGATGCTCTACTGTATTTATAAAGATCACTTGAAGAGTTTGTAGATGAAGCAAAACCACTGAAACAATTTAAATGGTTTAATTTTTTCGAAGTATTCTCCTTGATTCATCTTCACATGCATGGAAAACAGGATAATTCTTTCTTCGGGAGAGTTTTCAGGTTTTCCAGATAGGTGTTACTATACTTGACAAAACAGCTACTCTGAAACTTTCTGAAAGTAATTTTTGAGCTGTAGACAATTAAAACAAATAAATCACGAGGTGTACAGTCAGGAGAGTAATCTGGCTAGATCAAAATTTGGACATTTTTGATACCGGTATTCAAAAAGTTCTTGCTGCCAGGTTCTTTGCAAGAAGTGTCTGGAACTTGGGAATCCATCGAGAATTTTGCTTGTGTGCTTTTAAAATGATTGCCACTAACCGACTAGATACCTCTTGGTAAAATCTTCAATCGCTTTCTTTTTTTGTTCATAATTTACGGTACGATCTTCTTTCAATAACCATCCATATTTTCATTGGTCATAACTTCATTTGGTCTTCCACCATAGGCATAGCTTGGGGGGGGGGGGGGGAAGTCCCTAACTGCTACCCTGTCTTCCATTATTGGGACAATGATCATCTTTTAACGATTTTAAACAACTTTTCGTACAGCAATTTTTTCTGTGATTAAAACAAATCTAGAAGATTCCATGATTATTGTTTAAAAGCAGAACTATTGGAAAAGTTTTGATTTGAGTGAGAAATACTTCTTTGTAAAGCATTTTTACAAATTAAGTGTTTTAGATTTTGAGAATCTACAGAAGCTTTTCAAGTGACTTTTGTAAATAATGAAAATGTCGATTTAAAATTGAAGTTTTTGAAAAAACAGAATACCTGGAATGGAATCCCGTAATGTCTGTCTGGCCTCTTCTATTCTTCTTGAACTCTTTTGCAATATTTCTTTTAAATGGAGTCTACATTGAAGGTAAATGCAAGTCTTAGCTGCACTGTAAGTGCATCCATTGCCTACCCAAAAAGTTAACTGATGAACACAAATCGTCTTCTCTGCTGGCAACAGTCTGATCCACTTTCAGTTGATGGGGGAAGGAGATATTTATATGTAAAGTTTCCATACTTTTTTAGTAGATCTTTCCTTCTAAAGCCTCTACTATTAAATATTCTAAACATCTCACCAAATTTAAATGTAAAACAACTACATTTAATACTAAAAGCAAATTTTCGAAAAGATTACGTCTTTTCTTTCTCAAGCCTAAAATAACAATAATTTGAAGAACAATACTCTAAATTACATAAAATTCCTCGAGAAAATATAAATAATATATGAAAGTAATACCATTTAGTTCCAATCTTTGTTTCTTTAACAATAATATACGATGGGGCTTAACAATTTAGTTCCTTGATTGTAACCTTATTATTACATTTTGTGCATATTTTATCTACAAAACTTTTAGCTAATCTTGTGAAAAATTTCTCTATTTTTTTCTCTATTTTCATGTGTATCCGGAACACAAAAAGAAAAAACATGAATAGGAATGATGGTATGGAAATAGAGAAATTTTTCACAAGATTAGCTAAAAGTTTTGTAGATAAAATATGCACAAAATGTAATAATAAGGTTACAATCAAGGAACTAAATTGTTAAGCCGTATCGTATATTATTGTTAAAGAAAACAAAGATTGGAACTAAATGGTATTATTTTCATATATTATTCATATTTTCTCGAGGAATTTTATGTAATTTAGAGTATAGTTCTTCAAATTATTGTTATTTTAGGCTTGAGAAAGAAAAGACGCCATCTTTTCGAAAATTTGCTTTTAGTATTAAATGTAGTTTCTTTACATTTAAATTTGGCGAGATGTTTATAAAGGAGATATTTAGCATTGCAGACTCAAGGCAGCCACTGAGCATTGTTACCATTTTAAAATCAAGATGTTTATTGATGGAATTGGGGTAGGGGGTGAAGTCACAACAAAAATACCTTAATCATATTTTGAGACCATTATTTACAAGTTTTATTATTATATCAGTTCAACTGTTTTTGTTTGTTTGTTTTATGTGTATACAGACATGAGTTCTAGAAGTTCAATAGGAACTTCTTACCTCAATTAGCCAGAATTAATTACTACTAAATACTTATCAATGAAAATTCTCAAGAAATAAAGTTGCCTAACTGGAAAAACTTAAGATTCATTTGTAATGTTGTATTACAGTAATGTTTCTATTATAAACAAGGTTTCTGGCCACCGTTGGACAAACGGATGAGCTAAATTATTTTATTTTATAACAATATTCAATAGTTTCATGTTCGTTTCTTTCTTTTTTGTTGTTTTTCATTTGCTGTTAATTCCTACTGACAAAAACCACAATAGAAATAAAGGAATAAATTCTTGTTTAATTTGAGGACTTTATTTACATAAAAAGTAACTTAAAAAAAAAAAAAAAAAGAACATATGCATACATTAATCGAGATTTATTATTTATTTAAAGTACATTAGACAAATAACTTCAGACAATTGAATGCTTTGTTTAGGAAGACTATGTTTAACTAGATCATACTTTTAGTAACAAAACAATTAATGGCAGTGTTTTTAGCTTCGGACCACTAAAAGCATGACCCATGGACCCAAAGAATTCTTTGGGAATATCACATTTGTAAAGGGAAGAAAAAACAAACATTAAATTATATGGTCCCAATAAATAAAAAAATAAACAAACAATCATCTTACAAGACGTACAACACCTTTTACCAATTTTATTTACTAAAGAAAAATGGTAATTTCTGCAACATACGAGTTTCAAAGAAAAATGTTGGACTTATTGCCGTTGATAAAAGAATAGGATGGCACTAACATTGGCTTTTCAGTTACTATTTTTATTTTCCTTAATGTCTTAAAAGGAAGGAATTCATTTATTTCTGATATATATATTATATACTTAAGCTATCGTAATGGATTAGGATCCATTAATCAGAGTTAATTTAAACAAAAATAAAGAGTCGTACATTAATTTCATTTCAATGTATCAAATATTAGTGTGGGAGTATTTTCCATTTATAATAACCCAACGTTTATAAATCTTCAGTACAAACTAATTAACTATTAGAATTACTAAGAATCGAGAGGATGGGAAGAAACTGTCTTCTGTCCGTCTTTTATGTCAAAAGACAGTGAAGACTTTCACTATTTTCACTTGCCATTTTTATAACAGCTCTTACCCTGTGAGGATTTTAGTTATGTACAGAAAGGTCTACCATCGGCACCTTCTTAATAACATACTATGGAAACAATGTAATCTGCCAACAAGAAAGTTATCTCGGACTTGGGAAACTTTTACAGCTTCTTGATGTACGAGTAGATATTTCAAAGTCAACGTTAACGATGCATCTGATGTTGAATGTAAGGACAGTTAATAAATTCTTTCTCTTCAAGTAGTTACAAAGTGGCAGTGAAAAAAAAAATAGAATTGTATTTACAGAAACAAAGTTATATTTAAAATAACGTTATTATTTGATGAATCATCAAACTTCACTTGATTCCTGGTGAGCAAAGTCTCTGAGCATACTCAACACACCAAGCAAACGCTGATAGAGAAAGGAAGGACATCCGCACTGGACCAATTGAAGGAGTCGAAACGTAACTGACTGTCTATTTTCATTTATATACGTCACTAAACACTCCTGCTGCTCTTCGCTCAGTATTATTTTTGTATGATCTTTGAAGAAATTTACCTGGAAAATAAATTACACAAATTAAACCAATGTCTTTTGTATTTAATGGAATCTTTAATAACTAATATTACTAATAATCGCTGAAAAAGGAGGTCAGTTTTCATTTGTGAACTGATTTGGTTCAACTTTTTAAATACAATAAATTAAAAACTTCATTTATTATTAAATATCAAGTAAAGCAAATTATAATACTTTTTTTCATTTGATTTTCAATGCATAATTAACTTTAATCACAGGTTTGGGCCACACACACACACATATATATATATAATATAAATATATAACATAAATAAAATGTTATTTATTTCCAATTTAAAATTAGTATCATTAGCTGACAAAAAAAAAGTTAGTGATTAAAAGGAGAAAGGAGAGAACAGTAATAGTAAAGAAACAATGTGATAGTTAAATACACTGCCTGCTCAATTGAAAGTGGACACCTGTGGTATGGAACAGACGCTTTATTTACAGTTTGTCTAATAGTGCATACTGTGGCCTTTTACTTTAAGCACAGCATCCACACGCCATGGCATGCTCTCCACCAGTTCCTGATAGCCAGTAACCGGCATTTTTGACCACTCCTCCTTCAGTTGAAAGTAAGGAAACTTCATACAAAAACCTATCAGATTATTTATTTCAGGTGCATCAATGTTTTTATGTCAAAGAGTGTATTTATATGCTCTTATTCTGGCGAATACAGCTTTCTTGATTTTATTTTTCCTCCCAATATGCATTACTGCATTTGCAGAACTAGCAATCATGAAAACGAGTAGATAATCTAGCCGTATATAAAATAACCTTCATTATAAAATCTTTTTTAATAATAATCTTTATTATAAAATCAAGATTTATTATTTTATAATCATCATTATAAAATAATCTTGTTCCCATTAACCTTTTCTTTTTGAGCTTTCAGAGAGCAGTGTCTCAAACTTCTATAGTGTAAGAATGTCCTTGTAGTGCAAAATGGCATCTTGTAGATTTTTCAATAATTTTCAATAATTTGAGCTTCAAGATTAATCAGTGGGAAGCAGAAACACTGGCAACATTCGAGGTCTTTCATTTCTTTTTTTTTTCTGTTTCCAACAGAAACTCCTTCCCTTCGATGTTATTTTTGATTTCAGAGCCTATTCTGAGATGTATTTTGGAACAGAATATGAATGTTTTTAACTCTTAATAAAGTAAGTAAAGAAAACTGTAAAGTCACAAAACAAAAATCATCTGCAAACCAAGTGCAGCTTTGGACTAAGTTTGAGATCACTGTTTCAGACCAAGAATATAAGATTCTCAGGATGATTCTCTATTTTTCAGATGATGGCATTTGCACTATTTTATTTCCCTTCTTTAATAAAAGATTTTTAATCTAAATTAAAGGAAATACAGAATTTTTTTAAATGTCCCATTTTTGAATAAATCTTTTTGGCTGTCTGGTGGCACCACGTCTCAACAGAAAAATTCTTGCTGAGGTTTCATCTTTACAGCTTAAGATCTACTTTTTAACTTGCTGAAACTCACTATTTGGACACATGTCTCCAAAAACACTTTGATAAGACCAGTTTTGTGAAGAACTCAATTTTCTGCAGAAGATTGAAGCCACAATTGAAACCTGAAGATAAGTTGGTCAATTTCGGTGTCGTCTGACTGTTCCTTTGTTTTCCCATAGCGGAAGCTATGAAGATTCTAGGAGACAACATATCTGAGGACCTACAGAAGTTCTCAGAACATTTACTTCAAATTCAACAGAGTGTAGCCATGGGATTATTGTTCTCTCTAGTGGCAGCCAACACAAAGAAGTTTGAAAAAGAAACCCTTTGCTCACCACAAATATTATGACTGAGATGCCATCGTGTATCCACATGAACACCTAAAGCAGTTCCTTGAACATTAACTGAAGACATCCGAAGTGTACTTGCACTATGGAAGTGCAGAAAGAACTCCCCTCCCTCAATGTGCTGATAAAAAAAAAAGAGGATGAACTCTGAACTGCCCTGTTTACAGGAAACCTAAACCACCCACCTCAGAAGAAATGGATTCTCAACATTTTGGCAATCCATTTGTGGCCAATTGGAAGACAAAAAGAACATTTTATTTCATCTCTTCAAAATAATGTATACAAGAAAAATCAAATTGTTAGGACCTTCAAGAAACTTGAACAGTTACTCCAGAAACAAGATTAAGCTACCAAAGATCTCGGCACCTGTAGGTATAGTCATCAAAGGAGTGACTGATAGAATCAACTGCTGCCTCAAGAAGAACAACAAAAGAATTGTTCAAGATTGAGTAGATGATACAAGAATGCCTCAGAAATCTGAAAGACAAGATACCACTGGAAGCTCAAGGGGTCTGAGAAACCCCTGCTCATGTGACAGGAAGTACGTAGACCAGACCAAGAGACAAACGCATCAAACAAGTATAGCAACACCACCAACTCCGTAGTAGCAGAACAAAAGTAAAAACCATAATATCAAGTTTGACAAAGCTACCACCTTAGGCCCTGAAGACAGATAATACCCCAGGATAATAAGAAATGCTATCGAAATAATGAAGACATCTCAGAAATTCAATAAGGAAGACAACTATCCAATATTAAGAGCCTCATTATCGACACTTACAAAATTATCCAAAAGCCTCGATATTTTACCCATAATGCAACATAAGAGTTGAAGAGAAGTCTTGAATATTATCCAGAAATCCTCAGGAACCTCCCACAATATAGGAAATTCCCAACAAGATGTCCTAGGAACTTTTATAACCTAGAGGTGTTTACAATCTCTGCCCAAGAAGAAGTCAGTTTTATTGTAGATCTGCTCTGAAGATGTCTCCAACAGCTAGAGATGAAAAGTCAGCAATGAAACTTTCCCTTTAAATTGTGGCGTCCTTTGGACAGCCAACAAGATTCTCTGAACTACAGAATTACTGTTCAATGGATTTAAACTTTTCACTGACAAGTTTCTCAGTTTTATAATTTCTGTATGTTTTCTTATAACTGTGTTTAATTGACTTCCACTGAGATTTTAATCTTCAAAATAAACAAGACATTCCCTGAAGGACTTAAGTCTGCTTTCCTTAAACTTTTTTTTTCTATGATTAACTAAAAAAACTAAAGAAAAAAAACAAAGAAAAGCCTCCTTATACTGGAGGCTTTTCTTTGAGGATTTTTTCCCTTCAGGGGTGCCTCAGGCTTTCTTCAGGAGATAGATATTAACTACATTAAGAATATCTAACAACTTCCATTGTTAGTTTCTCTGTTAGGTTGTTTTTCTTGTCTTCTTTCCTAGCCATGCAGAGCACATGGCTTGTTAGACTGAGAAGCGACAGGACGAGAAAGGGACAACCTATTCGAGAAACTAACAACGGAAGTTGTTAGATGTAGATTAATTACATTAAGACTGGTGCACATCTCCTGAAGAAGGCACCAGATCAAAATATCGAGCAATTCTGACCCCGGAGTGGAAAAATCCCTCAAACAAAGATCTATCCAGTATCAGGTCCCACTCCTCTTTCAGAACCAAACTGTAGCCTCCTTGTATTTATAATTTAATATTTGCCAAATATAAATAAAAAGTCTTCAATTTTTTTTTATTTTTGAAAATTAGTTAAGTTCACAAGGACCAGCGAAATCCAATTAATTTTAATCATATGAAAGCATAAGGGCAAGAGTGGATTAGTATATATTGTTTCGAAGAAAAGTTAAGTTTATTTCAGTTTCATTGCTTTTTCTGTTGTTCTCTTCGCAGGCTTTAATGGGAATCGATATATTTCAGTTACAAGACTTAAAACAGTCTACGGCTTCAAAAAGATTCATTTGATGGAGAGAAGACTAATTGGACAAGTCTCCCTTTTATTAGGATAATAAGCTAAAAAGATACGGGAACACAAAAACAATGTTAGTTTTCCTACTTGTGAACTTACCTGAACTGTTCCTGAACTGAGTTGCATCACAATAGCTTTGGGTGTTCGAATCCAACGTCTCATCTGAGGAATGGATCCGGATTTTTTAGGAAGATCCGTTGGTTGAATATCTCCTCCCTAGAAAAAGAAACAAATATTACTTTATTTCAAAATTCACTACATTTCTTTTAAAGTTTAATGTGCACTGAAGATACAGTGATTTGTTTTTTTCCTATTTTTTTTTTTAGGGGGAGGGGGTATCTCAGAAGCAAGAGCAATCCTTACCCTTTAATGCCTTCTGAGTTGTTCTGCCATTGTGTAAATCTGGCTGAAGAGCCCAGATTCCCAATCATGACAACTCAAAGCACAATAGACAACTGTGCATTCACTTTATTTACTTTTAAACTTAATTCTGTTTTACAATTGATACTTTGAATTATGTCATGTATTGTTTCCTCCCAAAAATGTCTGTGCATCTTGTTATGAATATCCAGATGCCTTCCAGTCATGAAATCAAGTAACTGAGGAAAAACAGTGATTAGTTAGTGAATTACTGTAAAGGGATTTCGCTTCAATAAATTATATCCCATATTTAATTATACAGTGGGTGAGAAGGCTTAAAGTGCCTGAATGAAACGAAGGAGAAATTGAAAATGAAATGCACTTATTATTAAAACAAACAGGATAAAAAAATGGGATGAACATTATCAAGTGCGTTTCATTTTCAATTTCTCTTCTTAACTATACAGTGCATCATCAACATAAAAATTAGAACGGCTAAATACCTGCAGTAATGAACTGCAAATGAACTTCAGCTGATGTTAATGTAGTTCAAAGTGGGATTCCAAACTTTTCAATGTGAAAACTTACGGGTTGAACATAGGTCTGAATCAAATATATGCCCTCACTGCCATAAGCATATTGTTAAAATGCACTACATCATTACATTATATAAAACCGTTATTCTGTCTGTCATTGTCATAAGACTTTACGTTTTTCCAATTTCATGACCAAACTGTAAGAGATAGATTGGTCATGTAAATGGATAAAATGTAGAGCTTTTTAAGACAAACAAAGTGCTACAAAAATCTTTCTAAAAAAGTTTTTGGTTTCCAAGATGGTGCCTTTTAAAGGGTCAAATTTTGACTTTTTCTCAATTTAAATGAAAAGTATAAAAGTTGAAAGAGAACATTATATTGAGAAAATGTTGGTATTTGAAAGTTCTAATGAATGGTATATCAGTCATTCACAAACGTATCTGCATTTGGAAGATACATGCAAAATTGAAGTGTTTTTGCGGCAACCACCGTGTGAGTGCCAACGCGCAATACAACTGAGTTAAGCGGAGAAGCCCACAACAAGCTGGGAAGTCGTGTATTCTCCGATCTCCATATTAATTTGCTAAATAAATAAAGGTTTGTTTTTTTAATGCTATACATGCAAGGGTTCCGGAGCTAAGCGACGGTACCCAGTTAGTTCATTGATAGTCTTCTTGCTACTTTGGTGCAGTTATTAACAGTCTCCAAAAAACTCATTTCTTTGAAGGACATGGAATGTCCCATGAAAAACTATGTTGGGAACCATCCTATGATCTGGGAAGAAAAAAACAGCAGAAGAACAAATATACAAGAGAAGGCCGAGTGGTTATGGTTGAAATCATGGTAAGAAATTAGAAATGGAAGGGAAGCCATTTTCAAATGTGTTCTGGGCTCCAACGTCCTTCACACTGAAGCTACAGATTCCACCTAAGAATTTCAATACTTAAAATTTTTTGATGTTTCTATTGAAGACTGATGGTTGATACTTAAACAACCCCCATCCAAATTATGCCCGAGAAAAGATATTTATGGCAACAGCAGTTTATACTTTTGACAGCTTCCCTGGAGAGACTAGTTCAAACTGCTTCAAACACAATGGCATAAAAAGCAATAAATACAATGATTTTGTAAAAAGGACCGAGATCTCTGGGTTGGAACAAATTTTTGACTATTTTGAACTAAATAAATAAGTACGATGATAAGAATCTAAAATATGACTAAATGTTGAATCTCAGTTTGGAACCAATGGAAAAAAAAAAAAAAAAAAAAAAAAAACTTTAAACAAGTTTTTCTTTTCTTTTTTAATATTTCTGCAATTACTTCTGTGGATGAGACTCAAGAATTATAGGAACTTGGCATATCATGAAATTGAAGAGACTA
>JAFIDM010000179.1:5152128-5162669 GCA_023159025.1 Thereuonema tuberculata
TCCCAAGACAACGAAAACCTAGTCAATTGCTCGGAGACACACAGCTCTCAAGACTACATAAATCAAAAAGCAGTCTGATGCATCTGGACTACTTACTTAATAGTTTTGAATCAAAATTACCCTGTAGATACATCCAGCCACTTCAGTCAACAGCAGGATAAAATTATACGGCTCATCATGCTGTGCAAGTAATAACGCTGACCTCATTGTATTTTCATTGGATTGAATGTTGACGAATCTTTAGTTTTGCCTTTTTTCTTTGAGAATTTGTGATTTCTTTAAAAGACATATTTTTGTGCTTTATTAAAAGTGTTTATTTCATTGAACATTACTTGTGGAAATGAAAAACTTCTCATTCTGAAATTTGTTTTTGTAATATTTCATTATGAAAATGTTTCTGCTGCTGTTCTAAGTCATTTCTTTTATTCATGATTAGACAAATTAAGTGATAAAAAAAACCACTATTAGACCAAGAGTCATCCAACCAATGGGAACCCTTCTGCTAGTTCTTACTATTATAAACAAATAATTTCTTCCAAATTATTACTGTAATACTCTTATCTACGCTACCATTAGGTCAACTACGCAGCAGCCTAGGGAACACTACTGATCTTTAATGGTCACAGTTTCAAAGAAATTAGTTCTTTTCAGAAAAAAAAAATATAATAAAATAGAAACATAATAGTTGGCCATTTTGGGGGTGGGGATGAAAGCCTTTGCTTAGGGTGCAAAATAGCTTGTGTCAGCCCTGTGTATATTCATTATTTTTATTTACTGTGTTATTTTATCCCTCTTAATAATTTATTATTGGCTGTACCTTATTTGAAGAATAAAAGAAGGATAAAACAACAACAATGAATAGAAGTAGTTCCATTTTTTTATTTACTCTACTGAGGCAAGTTCACTTCAACATCCTACTTAATTTATATTAAATATACTTTTAATTTCATTCAGTATTTTTGCTTCACCTTTGCAAATAAAGATCCATTTTATTGCTCATTACTTTATTGAAAGTAAATTTTATATCTTTATAAAAGAAAGATTAAGTTTATGGGTAGAAGTCCAAAATTAGGCTTCCAGGTTATGCTACGAATCATATTCTGCTGTTGTTTGTAGAAATAGTTTGTAAAAAAAAAATCTTTACTATTTTAAGGACATAGGAAATGAAGCTTTATAGTGACAATAATTCATAAAAGTAAAATGGCTTAATTGGGAAGCATTAGCCAATATTGTTCATCATTTAGCACTATCCAGGGGATACGATCAACACTGTCCCCCAATAAATTAGATAAGAAAAGATTTTCATGGACTATTGGGAAGCAAGATCGAAGATGGTATCAGCCAGTTCAAAGCCATTAGACAACAACAACATAATAACAATGCTTACCTCAGTTAAATTTTCATCCATATATTTGGCAAAATATTTGAGCAGGGTGTACCGATCTTGTAATACTGATGGTACGGTTGATGCTGAATGCATCGTCACTTGTCCGCCGTTGTCATGAAATTCTATACGACTGTAAATGTGAAACAAAATACAACAGTTAAAATAATGAAACGTTTTCAGTTATTTTATTTTATCTACTATTTTTTTTTTAGATTACTTATCTTTAAAGTTTAGGTAAGTATGAATAATAAAAATTAAATGATAAAATTCAGACAATATATAAATGCAAGATTTAAAAAAAGAAAAGCAGTGGCAGCCATGCAAAGAAACGATGGCAACTGAGTAACAAAAGAAAAAATGTCTGCAAAGAATAAAACTAAAATATTAACAAAAATAAAACCTCAATGCTAAAGAAATAAAAGGCAATTGTTTTTCAAGAACTCACCATGATAACACATTCTGAGTTTGTATTTGCCACTGTTTATCAAGCCATGTAGTGGCAGTGTCAGGTCGCTCACAAAGATTACTATTACAATAACACAGGGTTAGTATTAGGAAAAAAAAATCATTAACATCATTCATTTCAAAGTTTGTAAGTGACAAAAATCTTTGGGCAATGTATCTGACTAACAATTTGTATGTCACTTATCCAAGTAGCAAATGTTTTATAAAAAAAAAAAATAATAAAAATCAATGATACAAATGAGGTCTAAAGTAAGTTATTCAATGTTTAAAGGAATATTTTAAAACCTTTTGTTTTTCTTATTTCATATACAGATATTTAAAAGTTCTGGCTTGCATTGCTATTTTCATTAGTTTTGAATAATATTTACAATCTTGACAGAAGATTAATGATCAATTAAGAAATTCTATCCAAATTATTTTTATTATTTCTCCACAAAAAAACTGAAGCACTAAAAAATAAAAATCTATTATTCACCTCTTATTTCACTTTATTAAAAAAAATAAAGTTTTGAAATAGTGAATTTTAACTTAAAAGTGTTTAGGAAATCCTCTCATTAATGAGATTTAGGGGGCCAATTTTTATGACTATTCAACATTTGTAAATTCCTAGCATTACTTCACAATTCCAGTCTTTTTTTAAGTTTATCTGAGAACAGAGCTTTTTATAAAGAAATAGGCAAAGGACCGATTAAATAAAACATTGGAAACATGAAAGTAAATTTCAAAATTATTTATCTTAAATTAAAAAGTAACAAAAATAAAGTTTAAAGTGCATGTGTTAAATTAACAAACAAATTAAAATGCATCACAATAAAGGATTTGCACCCTCAGAGTAAATCTGGCTGAGGAAGAATAAGGCAGAAAGGTTGCAAATCCTTTATTATGGGTGCCTTTTAATTTAGATTTTTTAAAAAGTCATACATTTGGAATTTTATGCATTTCTTTAACAATCTGTGATATATTTCATAAAAGCCATTGGCACAGGTGGCAAATGTTTGAGAAAACAGATTTACTAATCTCAGAACAGCAGCTTTTAATAGTAATATTTTTACTTCACTGATAAAAATGTAATATTAAATTTAATACTTATAACTTAAAAATGAGAATCAGTGAAATAAACAATTGTTTGCTTTCTTGTCCTCAAGCTAACATCGAAGGGAATCTGGAACGGCTGTTTTGTCCGTGTTAGGACAAATGATTGTGAATTTCATTAATTCTTATTTTCATGTTACATTTTTTGCATTAAACTTTCCTAATACTTATAACTGTTATTGTTTGTTTCACACATAATTTAGTGTGTGATTTTTAATGCCACAAGAGAGACGGAGGCTAAGCTGTGCCAGAAACACATTGAGAGTAGGTCATTGAAAGGAAGAGTAAGACATACAGAAGAAAGAAGGAAACTGCCAGCCCTAGCCAGGATTTGAACCAAGTTCAGACGAAGTGAAAGTTTATTCTTAGGCAGCAAATTTCATTGAAATGGGCCTCGACTTCCCTTCACTGCTCTTTTCAAGTGCAGATTCTGTTGAGGTGACAACTGATTATATTTGTTTGTTGCTTGGGAGTTTTCCAGAATTTGAGGGAATTTGCAAAGTAGAGTTTGGTTAACAAAAATTAGCAGTTATTTACAAAGAAGAGTGGAATAATAAGATTATTTATTTTGATCATTATGACTTAAGTATACTGAGAAGTATAACAGAATATTAATGTATTTTATGCGATTTCTTTTTTATCTTGGTATTTAATAAATAAAACTTTGGAATACCTAGATTTCTAAAAATTCTTGTTTATGTGATTATCAGCAAGATGTAACTTTACACAAAAAAAGGTGTTAAGTTTTTATTGTTTTTTTTTTTACTTTAAAAATTAATTTTTTAAGTAAAATAAAAAATTAAAAGACATTGAGAAAAAAAAAAAATCTACATTTACATCAGGAATTTTGAATTTCACAAGTTTCCATACTTAAAAATTGTACTGAAAAGAGACGGCCTAACTGTACTTCTAATACATTTGGAGACGAATACAAATTCAAGCCTATAAACAAATCAAACTAATAAATATTTCGTTATGTTATGTTTTTTAAATCTACACTTAAAGTATATTTACCTTCTATCTGGGATAAAGCTCATTTTTGTAGAATCATTGAATAGAACTCCAACACTACGATCAGAGAGCTGAAATCCAAAGCCGTATTTGTTGGAATAATCTATCCATTTTGTTACAAATAAAATGGCCAACCCATTCACTTGTGGAGGACTTGTTGCAAGGTCTGAAATGATAAACACAGTGGTAGTAAGAGTTACTAATAAGGAGTTAAAAAAGTTAATTGCAGAAACACTTTTATTATTAAATATTAAAAAAAAATGTTTAATTGCAGAATGTACTGCAAAAACATCTTTTAAGGTTTATTTTTTTTAAAAAAAAGTCAATTATAAAATTAAGACTAAATAAAACTGAAACTGATTGAATAATTAACTAATTTTTTCCCAAATTGTTTTGTCAGAAATTTTCTCTGTGCTAATATGTATAGAAAGAAAAAGGGCCTAATATTATTTACTCGAATATAAGCTTATTTTTTTTTTTCTGCCTATGTTTTTACTTTTAAGACAGTCTAATACGCATATAAACTGCAATAAAAAAAAAAAATGAAAATGAGGCTTTAAAATGAATAATATGCTCAGTAATTAACTTGAGAATATTCAAAATAAAAAATTTTCTATTATAAATTAAGCAATAGACAATAACGGAGAGCCCACATTTCCCTAATCACACAACACTTCTGATTTACAATTCAAGTCAGTTTTGTCTTCCCGTGGTTCATTTAAAACATTACATTCCGAATGTTAGGCACCATGGAGAGGCAAAACTAAAAAGGGAGGCAGAGAAAGGGGCATAAAAAGGGACCATTTATCATTCAATGGCTCCCCTCTAGACTACCCCAAAACGCCGAGACATTTGCCTAATTTGATTGATTTCACAAGGTATTATAAAAAAACAGACTAGTCCATTAATATCAGCTGAAAACAGCTAAATTTACTAGAGATTTATCATTAGGCAATTAACACATGCCAGCCACGACTGTTTGGACCGTGAACTATGTTCCTGTTGCAAAGCAGGCAAAAGTTATTGCAGGTCAATTTTCAAAATAACTCTCCAATGCTCTTCTATGTCAATACTGACGATACCATAGTGTCGTCACTTAAAACTCTCAGATGGAAATTGACTTCAAATATTTCAAGCTTTTCATCTTCAATATCTTTTCTTTTAAGATCATAAAATTTCAGCCCTTTTTCGTGAACACCTCTAGATCTTACATTGAACTATCGAATTCTATGTTATAATGTGATGTTCCTGGCTGTTTTCAGCTAATATTAATTGAAAATAGACAATTCAGTTTTTTTTGTTATATACCTCATGAAGTCGCTCAAAATAGGTAAATGTCTCCTGGATAGAGCTAGAAAAGAGCCATTGAATGATGTAAGTAAATGGCCTTTTTTATGCCCCATTTCCTGTTAGCTCCCTTGTAAGTTGCAATTACAAGTTGTCACTTTCATATTATGGAAGAAAATATTTATTCTCAATTATTCATTCTTAATATTTATAAATATTATATTCTCAATTATTTATTCTTAATATATGTTGTAATATTACTGATTTGAAAATATTTTTATGTAGCTTTATTTTGACAGAAAACAATTCATTTCATTTACTATTTTTGTTAAATGGAATGTTTTTAATAAAGAAGAACATCCGTGGAACATGATTAGCAATTCAGTCCAGATAGTTCCTCAAAAAGATCCAACCTGGGATTCTTCAGAGTTGAAAATCATGTCATCTACACTGACAACATAGGATATTCGTAAACGTACAGCAATAAGTGAACAGTGAATTAATTTAATACCACTCTGAAATGCCTTATCTTCACTTTTTCCTTCAGTGCAATTACAAAGTCTGTATTTGATTCAGCAAAACAATTCATATTGAACTGTTTTAACAATTCAGACAATCGTCAATTTAGCTGTGACGAGATCAGTGCAACAATTAGCAAATAACTTCTTTTATTAAACTGAGAAAGCTTTGATATATTTTTTTTTTTTTTTAATTATTAATCAAAATGATGCAGAAAATGTATGTGAACTATCCTTTGCTGGAACACTTTGTTTTATCATTCCTTAAATTGTGATAAGTTCTGGATTAGGTCACTCCTGTGTTGAACTCACCTTCAGGCATTGCATCCAAGCAGGTGGAGAGTAACTGGTACAGAGAAGATGCCGACAAAAATTTTGTTTTCTTGCCTGATAAGAGAAAGTTGTTAATTAAATTCAGAGAAAACTTTCTTCAAATAAGAAATCAACTATAAAAAGCACTACTTAAAATTAAACTAAGATAATTTTACATTATTCAAATCTCAAAATTATTTAAGAAACTTTTGCTTTAATTAAAATAGAAAAGGACATCTTAAATTAAAAAACAACAAAAGATTTTTATTATAAATAGCAACTATCTTTGACTATTTTTGTTCATAAATTTCCTGTATAATTGATGAATGACTTAATTAAAACAATACTTATTTGGACCTTTAATTGAGTCTGTAATAATTTTTAAAAGTACTAATCAAGGAATATGGTTTACAGAACTTACTGAAGGATTTGTCTGAGCAGAGGACGCTACTCAGTTTCTGGCGGATTGTATTTGGAAGGCTTACATCTTTTCTAGAATGCATTTTGCTGATTAGAGCTTTGGATGATTTTTCAACTTTTAAATTTGTTGACTATATAAGAAAGAAACAAAGAAAAAAAGGGGTAAATCTCCTAAATGGGAACTGAATCTTATGTATAAGAGTTCTTGAGAATATTCATAAACAATTTTCTCCTAAAATAAAATAAATAAATAATTGTTAAAACGATCGTTTGAAGATTTAAAATTTGAGGACTTCATAAGCTATATATTTGTCTTCCTTCAATTACCTTAAAAATGAGATTTTAACAAGAGTTATTTTTGAAAATAAACAAGACAAAACACACAGGGCAAAAGAACCTCATCGAAAATATTAATTATTCTTCTAAAAAAAATGTTTTCAATGGAGAAGAATAGTATAGTTAAAAACAAAAAGAAGTTAGAAATTATAAATAAAAAAGAAATAATAAGACTAATTAAGAATTATTTTGCAAATTAAGTTCATATTTCTTTCTTATCTCCTTTCTACTTATTGTCATATTAACAAATATACATCATCTCCACAAAATATATTTATTAATCAAATTTTTGAAAAGTATTCTTTCTTTCCTTTTTCAAGCTTTAAAAATTGAAATAATTACAGATATCTACATATCACATATCCTCTCCTGGACATAGTTTAATATAACAATCACTTACCAATGACTTCTAACATTTCCTATATTTATTTTAATTCACAAATCTTCAATTCTTCAAATTTTACCAACCTTCTATTATCCACACATGATTTTATCATCTCTTCTGCTAAATTTACCAGTACTTTATCAACTTCCATTCCTTCATTACGATTAAGATTACAATCCCTAGTATTTCTTATAATTATACTCTATTATTTTCCTCGTTCTTGAGTCTTTTTCCGTACATAATACTTTAAACTCATTATTTATGCAATGACCTAACTCACAGCAGTGCTCTGCCAAGTCTGACTTATAATTACATTAGAAACAAGGGGACATGTTCTAAAACCCTCTCCCTAATCGTAGGTTTGCTTTCTCCGACATAAAAATTTCCGCAATTTAAACATTCTATTTTATAAATTATTCCCACATCATATCTTCTCTCATTTTTATTTAATTTGTGATTATTTAATTCTATATCATACTTTTTATAAATCCTTTTTAATTCAAAACTTTCCTCGTTCAAATATGAAACTACTAATCTTACTTCTTTATTCTTATCCTCAAAATTAAAGAATTGGACATCATATTCCTTTTAAAGCCTCTTCAATGAAAATTTCTCCATAACCATTTTTCTTCAATATGATTTTCATTTTATCGAACTCATTTTTTAGTTTCTATATTGAACTTATTAATGACAAAAATGTAGCAATCAATTTTAAAAGAGATTAACAACAGATTGAATTTCTTGGACGTTTATTTGATTAAAAAAGGTAATAATTTGTTTTTAAAACATTACAGAAAAGAATCACAAAGTGACCATATTGTAAATTTTAAGTCGGGTCATGGTATTCATATAAAAAAAAAATATAGTGGATAACTTTATTAGCAGAATGGATAGAACCACAGTTTCAGATAAGGAATTCAAAAATGAGTTTGATAAAATGAAAATCATATTGAAGAAAAATGGTTATGGAGAAATTTTCATTGACGAGGCTTTAAAGAAATATGGTACCCTCAAAATTAAAGAATTGGACAAGAATAAGGAAGAAAGATTAGTAGTTCCATATTTGAATGAAGAAAGTTTTGAATTAAAAAGGATTTGTAAAAAGTATGATATAGAATTAGTTTTTGAATATAAAAACAAATTGAAAAACATTTTGTATTACAAAAATTAAATAAAGTGAGAGAAGATATGATATGGGAATAATTTTTAAGATGTTTAAATTGTGGAAATTTATATGTCGGAGAAAGCAAACATACGCAATTAGGGAGAAGTTTTAGAACATGTGTATTACATTAAGAAGAAACAAGGGATAAGTGAGAATTGGCTGGGCACTGCTGTGAGTTAGCATAAATAATGAGTTTAAAGTATTATGTACGGAAAAAGACACAAGAACAAGTAAAATAACAGAGTATAATTCTAAGAAATTCTAGGAATAGTAATACTAGGAATCGTAATGAGGGAATGGAAGTTGATAAAGTACTGGTAAATTTAGCAGGAGAGATAAAATCATGTGTTGATAATAGAAGGTTGGTAAAATTTGAAGAATTGAAGTTGTGAATTAAAGTAAAAATAGAAATTATTAGAAATAATATTGTTAAAGTCATTGGTAAGTGATTGTTATGTTAAACTATGTCCAGGAGAGGGTATGTGATATGTAGATATCTGTAATTATTTCAAGTTTTAAGAAGCTTGAAAAAGGAAAGAAGTACTTTCCGAAAATTTGCTGAATAAATATATTTTGTGGAGATGTTGTATATTTGTCAAAATTCTAAATTAGGATAGTATATAAAGTATAAAAGTATAAAAAGATGTCCTACATTTGTATCAAAAATGGATAAATGACAAGTTTTTCATAATTTTACAATAATCTGATGTTTTTTGAAACTATAAGAAGGTGTAACAATTAGGAACCCTTAAGAATCTTTTAATACTTACTTTAGAATCTAATTTACTTCCTTGCACACACAGCTGCGACATTGTCCTTGTCAGTTTCCTTAATTCTTGAGTTATAGGATTGGAATGAGCAGGTTCTGACATAGGAGAAAGATCATCACATCTGAAAAGAATCAACAAAATAACAATTAGACACATTCATGCTTAATAATGTCTCTAATAAAGAAGAAAATAAAGGAAACAGAAATCACTTACTTTGTCATTGGTTTGGCTACTGGAAATTTAGGAGGAACAGTACAGGAAGTAGAAGGTAAAGATGGCGGCAAATATCCACAAGTGAAAAAGTCATGTTTGAGAACATTGGCTAGGGTTGGTCGACCTCTGGGATCAGGATGTAACAAGGCTGCTATAAGGCTCCGAGCAGGACCAGAAATCAATGGTGGAATAATGTATTTGTTGGTGGTAATCCGAGTGTAAGTTTCTTTAAGTGTTGTTGTTTCAAAAGGAGGTTGTCCTACCAACATAGCATACCTAAAAGAAACACATTTCTTTATGTTAATTTCAGAATTAGAAACATTGGTCATAACAAATATTACTGAAAAAGAAATTGTAAAAATGAGAAATGCTTTAAATGTATATTAAAATTCTATAATGTCTAGATTGATATAAAAGAAAAAACAAAAAAGAATATGGCTGCCAGATTTATCAAGTATACAGAATATACATATTATAATTATCATGAACTCTAAATTAGTTTCATAATATTTTGCTTCATAAACAAATGTGAAGAATCCTGACTACATCAATTAATTTAAAAGAATCTTCCTCCTTTTATTTTTCTATGTTGAAGACTAATAGTGTACTTCTAAATGCCATCTCTAAATCCTTTATAGCATTAGGTAAATGGGGAGGGGGCAATGCCTTTACATGGCCTTTGAAAAGATGAAATATTTTGATCGTTCATCCATGTGCCAAAGACATCCTAAGTACATTACAGCTTATAACATTCCAGTGGAAGAGAATGAAGAGTTATGAATGAAATATCAAGACTAATTACTTTTGGTAAGTGATTTTAGATACTGTACAGAAGGTTTTATGCTCCTATTTTATCTGTATGCAATGCTCCTTCTAACTCAGGGAATTACAAGATCCATGAATTTTATTGACGATAAGACATTTTGTCAGAGAATCTAAAATCTTTTGAGATTATGTTTCTTGGTGGAAAGGTGTAATAATAACAACGATCTTGACATGTGCTTTCTTTCTGTTATAGCATCATAATAATGACTTAGTGATTCCTTAAGCAATCTTAATTAAGAAAACGTAAGTCAATGTTATTATTAGCCATTTAACAATGACAAACATTAATAAATCTATGAGAATGGTTTATAATAAAGAAGGTTTAACGTGCATAAATGTAATATGAAAAGAGTAA
>JAFIDM010000179.1:5167392-5259212 GCA_023159025.1 Thereuonema tuberculata
CCCTAACCCTCCCCCCCCTGCACTTTTTTTTTTTTTTTTTTTTTTTTACACAACATACGCTTTGGTCCTTGACCCGCCTTGTTGTCTTTGCTTGGGAAACCCAAGAATAGAAACATTTATATAATAATAATAATACGGGTACAGATAAATGTGGGAGATTTTAAATTGTCTTAGAATTTATACTATAATATCTATGCAATCTTATTATTTTCAATATAAAGATATTAAAAATTAAAGAATTATTTTCCTGATATTTGTTATGTTTTACTAAAGTTACATGCGCTTTAACAAACTAAAGATGAAAGTAGTTAAGGCCCTATACCTGCGATATTTTTTTCTCAATTTCACTGAAAAGTTTTGGTTTTTTTTTGTTTTCTTTTTTTTAAATTCTAGATTTACATAATAAATCTGTCAAAGAGTTAAGTTAATTACCTCAGTTTCTTTTTCATTGCAAGTATTTCTGGTGAATATCTCTCACTCGCTGAGAAATTCTGATACCGTATTTTACCAAAGTAACGAAAAACTCCCTCCAGATCCTAATTACACACTGCGTTCTTATTCTCAAACGTTGGAAAGCTTCTCCGATAATAAATCTGAACACAGATTTGTTCGTGTTTCATAATAATGCCGCAGTTGAACAAAAACTGCGCAAAAAAAGTAAATAGACGTCAAGGGAAAGTACAAAGTGGGCCGCGTGCCAGAGCAGTTCTTCGTCTATTGTTTCAGCTATAAATCTCAATCAATTCCTTGTCGTTATTAGGGAAACATCGTTTCGCCTTCAGAGTTCACACACCTTGGGCTTCAAAAAGTTTGAACTTACTGATGCTGAGTTGGAGAAATGTTAGGAAAATTGAAAGGAACAGATGTAGTTTGGTGAAACGCTTGTTAGGAAAATAACCACCATAAAATACAACAAGAAAAAAGAATCACACAAATGGTAAAAACAGAAGATTATTCTGAAACTATGTCTAAATGTTTTAGGGATTGTTCGAATTTTTTTTTTAAATGAAGATTTGCGTAGGTCGCCCACACACGAAAGTTCAACATTATTTTACAAAAACTTCAAATCAAAAATGCAATCTCTCCCCTCTCTACCGATATGAGAGGAGAGAGGATATAAATATATATGAAATATGACACGATATAAAATTGGATGGTGTTAGGCATCATTGGACCAAGCGCCAAAATAGATTTTTTTTTTGTTAGATTATTGCTCCATCTATTAGCGAAGGATGTAAACTCTTAAAAAATTACTCCTGCTTGTTCCTATCTCATTATAATTCTGCGGAAAATTAGTTTTGAATCAATTCCAATCGATTAATCGTAACGAATAAGATTTGTATTATATGAGTAACGATCTTTGTTGCATGGTCATGTGATTCGAAATTCATATGCGGTATATTTCATTTTAATATATAACATTCTTTATTCCATGAAAAAATATGAATTATTCCATCAGTTTTAGCTCTTTTGATAGATAAATAACATTTGTTTTCACAGCCATTCTGAAAATAGCAGCAACCCACAAGATTAGTATCTTTTAAGATCTTCGTCGCGAAAGCCTTTGCTTTTTCGCATCAATAGATGGTCGAGGACAGAAAGCAATACTTAAAACTACTAAATATTAAACAAATATATAACTTTAACATCAGAAGCTTTCTTCAATGTGACATATGTTTTGTGCTGAATCAAACAGTGCTGTAAAAAGAAAAGTGGAGACGGGGGGATTTGTCTTGTCTATCATTTACTTCAACATCATAATAAAAAGTTCTTAAGAAGTGCAGTGTTTAGTTTAGAAAAAACCATAGAACACACGTTTGAGAACAGAAAGACACGAGTGAAAAAAAAGTTACAGGGTGATTCTGAATTACACTGAATGACGACAATTTCAAAATGAAACAAAACTGGAAACCTTTTCCATTTGCGGTTGGATTTGGTAACTCTCTTGTAAAACAATCAAGTGATCCATATTTCCCCAAAGGCTTCTTTTTTTGTAGGAGGAGGAATTGAAAAGTGGTTTTGTATTTTGAAGCTAAAACTATCAGATAAAACTTCTCCAATTCAGGCTTAGTTAAAAACAAGACGCATCGACATACATAAAATTTTATCAAAATCCGATTTGTTACAAGGTAACAGACATGCAGATGTGAAGATCTCGTATTGGTCTGCGAAAGAACCAAAAATGAAGTTTCCGGAAACAAGATGAAAGGGGGCGGGGCAATCTGTTTTACACTTATCATTCAGATAATAAAAAAAAAAAAAAATGCGTTTGGCAAGAAATATATTTAAAACTATTGTCCTCCAAATGAGAGATGGCCGCCCTGTTTTTGTGAGATCTGCGCATGTATTATCGATTAGTCTGGTCAGGCACTTCCGTCTGATTTTATGACAGGACGCCGCCATTACGGTAATAGCTTGTTACTTTGCAAAAGAGCATTGTATTTATAAATAATATATATTTATTTATTTATATAAATACTTATTGTTAGCAACTGGTATTGAAATAACGCTAAATAGTCGAGAGAAGTTTTAATTTGGCGTTATCAACATGTCTTTCTCAGTGAAAACAGATCCCGTCGTCCATTGTGACAGGAAAACATAATTGATCAGCTACCGGAAGGGCTGCGCAGTTCAAACTTCCGCCGGCCAACTTTCATTTGGAGGACAATAGCCGGGTACCGTCGCTTCGCTCCGGAACTCTTGCAAATAGCATAAAAAAAAATAAAAAATTAGCAAATTAATATAGAGATCGGAAAATATGAGAGTTCCCAGCCCATTGTTACAAGCTTCTCGGATAACTCAGATGCATTGCAGGTTGGCGCCACACATCAAACATTTAAAGCGAAAATATAAATTATTCCCTATCCGTGGGAATTTCGAAAAATCCGGCCTTATTCCTTGTCTACATCATAAAGGGAACCTCTGTGCAAAATTTCAGCTTTCTAGGTCCAAGGGTTTGGGCTGGGCGTTGATGAGTCAGCGAGTGAGGACTTTTCTTTTTATATATTTAAAATACAACAGAAATTTTTTTTTTTAATCTTATTTATTTCTGTCAGATATTTATATGAAATGGAAATTGGAACTAAAATTGCCGAAACGTTATATTTTATTTTAAATATATTTCTAACTAAACCCAAGTTTTTTGTGATTTTTATTTATTATCTGACTGAATTTTTACCTCTCACACGTTAAATTTATTAGACAATTAATTTTTTTAATGAGATATACATTTTTATGATAGATCTTTTATACGAACTATATCTATTAGTAAATGCTGTAGAAAACTAAAACGTGATTCTGATGACAGCCCAGGTTCCACGAATGGAGAGCAATTATGCTATTTATATACTCTAGATTTATCTTTTTCAAAAAAAAGATTGCGGAATGCCGTAGAGATTGTAGATATGATGATTTCTTCCATTCGGGGAAACAAGACGGGGGTTGGGGGGGGGGGGGGGGGGCATATGTTGGAACACCAAATATTCGGATTTTTTTGACAAATGTACTTTCATTTTTTTTAAAAAGTTCAAGTTTCCCGGAATGACGCTACTTTGTTATTTAGATTTTTCTTAATTTTTCTATAATAAAGTTAAGAAAATAAAATCATTTCAGTTCAGCAGGCAATATTTTTCCACAAATAAATTGAGCGCAAAAATTAAAATAAAAATCTATTTTGCTCAATTTTATAAAGATTTTATTTTCCTTAAATTTTCGAGGTTCCACAGTGCAGTTCCTAACTGAATCAACTGTGTTATAGCAGATCTTGTGTTCAAAGATTAGCACCAGTTAATCCGAAACAGCTGTCTTGTATAATTACAAGATACTTTTTATTAATAATACATTTATAACCGTAGATTGTTAACTGTAAACTCAATTAACATCAATGAAAATCCGGATTTTTCGTTTCGAGGCTCTGACTAATGGCTTAACGGTATTTTATCAACAACACTCTTCAATTTTTCAAACCCTTCAACCATTTCAAAGATGATTATAAGAGAATGAACGAATTAAATTAAGAAAGATATAGAATAAAAAGGTATACTACAGATCATATGAGTTATAATATTATAAACTTATCAATACATGTTGAAAGGCGGATGTAATGGAATAGAACAAGAGACAATTGTCTCAATTCCGACAATTACAACCACTTTTTTATTCCTGTGCTCATTTTCTGCCTCGGGTTTTCCAATTTTTTGAAGACGATCCCAGCGCCCCCTACCTTCCTGTGGGCGAACGATTGCAATGTTCTTGTTGCAGATCGAAACAGAAAAATAACAAGGCAATCCTTTGTTTCCAATCGTTTTAACTACCGTTTATGAAGAACAGCTGCGAAGGGAAATTAAGCGATGGTATCAAAAGGCTCAGCTGTCTTTCATTAAGACAGAGCAATCCTCACTCGATTCGAAGAACGTCTTTGCCCCGAATTATGTTGAAAAGTCTACGGGGAAATTCTTAAAGTTGATGGTTCAAACCATTACTGCCGAAAATGGCTTCCCATTGACGAAACTACCCCAATATACAGTAATGACTAACAAACTAACAGACATCGGTTAATAATAATGAAACAATTGTCGATATGAAAGAATTTTTCGGAAGAATATAATTTAATTATTCTAAAATGTAGTTTCAAGGGTTCCTGTTTAATAATAAAAAAAAAAAAAAAACTGTTCCTCCCCCGAAGAAAAAAGAATAAAGACAGAAAAATCGTAAATATGAAATTGACAAGATAATCAGATATAATCCTTTTATTTTGCTTAAAATGTTCGTTAATTTCTTTCATTTCACTTGATATTGAATATCTTTTATGGAACTAATTCTTCACAGACGAAATCCTTTCCACTCAGCGCTGCGATTGTTTTCTACGCTCAATATACGAAGCCAATTGTCCATTTCGTTGAGTGAAACACAATGTTTTAAGATAGAAATACGATAGCTTCGCTTACTTCAAAATAGAAAAGAGCTACAGATTAAGTTGTACACAATTACAAGCAATGCTCTCAAGCCTTCTTCACTTGCTTTCACATTGTGTTTCTGAATATTAACTCTGTTTAAGTTTTGTTTCCAAAAACGAAGGTTTACAAAAATTCCAACACACTAAATTGGTCACGAGATATTAATTTATAACATCCATTGGGTTCATAACGTTCTGCCAGTCATTGAGTTTCTTTCTAAGGAAAATAGCATTATTTACTTTCTAACAACGCCTGACATTTGTGTGAGGAAGATCCGAGGACAATAGTGGACCAAAATATTGCCAATAATATTCGGAACGAAATCATTCTCTATTATTTTATATACAGGGTGATTTAAAATTCCCTGTACAGACTTTAAAGGAAGGTTCTACTCAGTAAGACAAACAAATAAACATGGGTCTGGAAATGAATTGTTTTCGCGAAAAACAGTTTTCATTATTCAATATATGGTTGTTTGTTGGCAAATTACGATGCGATAAAACGTATTTTAAAATAGTCATAAATTAAAAGACAGATATACAAAACAGGGAAAGAATGATTTAATAAACACTGTTTAAAAAACAAAACAAAAAAACAAAATAAAACAAAAACAATTGATGTTTTTCGCAAAACTATTCAGTTCTGGACCCAATTTTTTTTCAATACCGTTTATTAAATTATTTCCCTATTTTATATAGCTGTGTTTTAATTTATGCATGTTTTGAATATATTTTATCGCATCATACTGTGACAACAAAAATAAAAACCCAACAACAACAACCATACATTGATTACTGTATTCTATTTCCGGAATAACTATTCATTTCCGGATCCACGTTTATTTGAACTTTTTTTGTTTGTCTAACTGAATAGAACTTACCTTTAAAGTTTGTACAGGGAATTTTGAATCACCCTGTATATTGTAATGTATCATACTATTATTAGGTAAAAATTGTACGGATTTGCGAATATTTGTGTGCCCAACAGCGCTACAGACACAGTATTTAAGCAAGAACCAAAATACAAGGTGGCGCCACCAACATTTCTCCATACTCGCTAGGGAAACAGTGTATATATATATATATATATATATATATATATATATATATATATAAATAAAATAATACATTATTTTAAATCATGAACTACTACACAAGTTTTGTTTTATTAATTACACGTGATCTCACACCTTATTGACTCTTCAAGCATAATTCGAAACTAACCTCTAAATATGGATAATTACATGCTTGCAAGAGTTACCATGATCAAAATATGTGTGTGTTATTGCTTGGTCATCATTCAAATTATACGTGGGTTGTTATGGAAGTCATGGCTTTTAAAAAATGAGCTTAGAACATCGTTTTCAATCTTGGGTTTTTGAAAAATGTCATGGTATTTCGAAAATGTAGAATCTGTTTTACTTCCGTGAATATTTCACGGGTTGCCACTAGTTTTTATAAAGCATTATCAAAATGAACAAAATTTTAACATAGGGACAGTTTGAAAGAAAAGGTCCCTTTTTCAAACTTCATACATGGAAAATATCGTATTTTACATTTTTATTTCTTCAGTTCAGAATTTATTTCGAAATGCTTTCCACACGAGGACAAAGATGCGAAAGTTTTGGAAAGCGCCAAAGTAAAGAATTTGTTAAAATGAATCCAACATTCCTTCAGTAAAACGTCATCAACAAAGAAAGAAGACGAAGAACGTCAAAGACCAAAATACAGATTCAAGTAATGAACAAAATATTGCACGGAGAAAATAAAAGAATAATCTAGTTTTCGATTGGGATCTAATAGAGAATAGTTAAACATTTGTCCAAGCTAAGGGATTATTAATTGCTCGGTTATAATTTATTATAAATAAAACATTAGAGAGATATTAAAGGTTTATGAATATTCATTAGTTGTTTTGTATTTGACTGTTTTAAACAAAAAACTCATAATGAACGAAAATCTCTAATCAATAATTAATTAATGAAAATCTCTAATGGTTTTAGGGAATGGATTTGAAATAATCTGGTTTTACGGTTTCATTTCCTTCGATGTCAATAGATTCCATTTATTATAGATAAATACTCCTGTTGATTAAATGGTTAAATTAAAAAAAAAAAGTAATAAACCTTTTAAGGTATATTTTAATCTGATATTTTTAAACAAAATATTAACTTTGTTCATCAGATGCCAAATTAAGATAATAAGTTAAAAACAAAAATATTTGAGGATACGTTCGTGATTGTTTTTATTCGTTGCTATTTCACTGTCCATTCGCTTGTGATTTGATTATGTGGAGACTTGATGATCACCAGAGGATATCTATTAACGTAATGCAAAAATAATTAAATAGACTATTTAACAATCTGCATTTCTCGATTGAATCAACATATTTCGGTTTTGTCTCTTCATTGAGTGAACGACACCAATGGAACTATTTATATTAGGCCTAAATCTTATTGCTTTATTCAGGCCTAGTCTTGATTTAAGTTCAATAAATATCGAAAAAAAAAAAAAAAAGCTTTAAGGAGATGACACAGCTACTTCATTTATATCTGAGTAATTATAAAATTGCAAAGTTTACTTCTTCCATAACCTTTCCGAATTGTATTAGGGTTTTCCTTTAAATGAACGGACTTTTCCTGACCAAGCCGTGACTCCCCTCAGCCCCACGCACGACAATTGGTTACAATCTTTCAACCGCCATTTCCTACTTCAGAAAAGCAAGAATTTCTCATATTTCATTTTTACCTATCCTTCATCAATATACCTGTAAACAAAACTTCTGTAAGACTGAAGAAACTTGAATATATTATCGTTATAAAGTTATTCGTTGTATGAATTTTCTTAATTTCAGTTTTATTAAGACACTCAACTAACAACTAGGACTGTTATGAAGTGAAATCAATAGAAATGAAGGAACAGGTTAGTTCTAATGAATTGGCGGGAACGTGACGTGCCTTTTATTACCAGAGCAGGTTCTTAACGTGGTTGTAGTGAGTTGTACGAGAAGCTATTTGTCCCTCAGCGCCCATTATAGGCCAGTGGAGTTGAAAGAAGATACAGTAAGTGAAAGCATGTCATTAACACCAAAGAAAAACACCAAAGGGTCACTCTCATGAAATTGTAATTATCTATCACCGGATGGAAATAGAACTATCAATTAAAAAGAAACGGCTCTTTCAGTTCCCAGATTAATAATAACATTTTTATCGATAATTCAACTGAATGACAGAACATTCGAAGAACCAGAAGTTCTAAAAATAATATGATGAGATTTTAAAGGAAGGAATAATCCGAATTCCTTTTTCTTATAAAATCCCCCCCCTTCCTTTTTATTTTTGTAACAAATAAACAAACAAACAAAAAAGGCAAATAAGAAAATGATAGTCTACAGTAATTTCAATGTGTCTTTTCTTTTTCATAATATTTGAAAGATCGCGGTTTCATTAATGAGATTCGGCAACTATTAAAGGGTTTTGGAGGTTCATAAAGATCCGATTCGCTTAACCCTAAATAAAAAAACTGAAACAATTGTTTAATCACTGCCCTTCTTCTATATTAAAGAATTCTATAACACATTTATTGTAATATTTACAATTATTTAACGCAAAAATTGATTAAAAATCGTTAAAATTTAGGCCATAAGCACAAATATTTTTAAAAAGTTTTTTTAAAAATACGAAATGAAAGAAACACAACGTTTCGACTTGCATGCAAATCATCGACCAAGTGATCGATCCAGTAGAACAGTGGGTTTATGTAACTCATCCTCCAATCATAGCTGTAAAATCAAAATATTAAACGGCGCTCTTATCCTTTTCTTTTTTAGAAAAACCAGAGAAAATAAATATTTTGCACTGATATAGAATCATTGTAACATTATGAATCGTTCAGTATGCACAATGACTCTTTACATTTCCGTTTCAGTGCATGGTCCTCCTAACCAATGATACGTGGATGCTGCTTTACTTTTGACACTGTCTAAAAGCATTAATTATCTTGTTCTAAAAAAGAAACGAATAAGAGCGCTGTTTAATATTTTGATATACATTTATGAGTTGTTTATTTTGATATTAACTTCAAATGCTCACACCAGGTGGAGGCATTACAATTGTAAAAACGAACACGAGATGGAAATACTGTCAGCTTCACCTCATTTACATACAGCTACGATTGGTGGATGAGAGTTATATAAACCTACTGTTCCACTGGATCGATCACTTGGTCGATGACTTGCAGACAAATCGAAACGTTGGGTTTCTTTTATTTTGTATTTTTAAAAAACTTTTTTTAAAATATTTATGCATTCGGCCTAAAATTTAATATTTATTGTAGTAAGATCAAGTATTTTTTAACTTCTTCAATAAGTTTTCAAAGCATAAAAACTTAGAATTTAAAAGTTAATCTTTTTCTGGATTCTTGTATTTGTAATTTCTGAAGCCAGTGATTGTATCAACTTCTAAGTCACAAACAAAAACAAAATCTAAAAACAAACAAACTCAGATCTTTAACATACATAAAAGATTTCAACCATCAATAAAAGGCGGTGGCGGATGAGCGAAATTCAAAACAAGAATCGTCCGATTTTGTTGGCTCTCAAGAATATTTCAGCGCTAGAATCACTCGATGGCTTAGTGAACTTTTTGTAATAAAACCTTCTTTTTCTCAATCTTGTTCTCTACGATCGTTAATTTGTTCACTGGGTTGAAATCGACCGTTATTTTTAAAGGCTGAACATCGTAAACTGACTTTAGAATCATCTTCTCAGGACTAGAACCCTAGTAACAGAAATTAAACGAGGCAGTGATAGGGGCTGGGGGGTAGAGCCCCTTCTTATTTAATAATGATGCAACTAGTCAACATTTCCTTCGCATCGCAGGAAGCGTCCTTGTTTGTCAGTGAGAGTAAAACTTCTATTTTGTGAGTAAAAGGGAAAAGAAAAAAAATAAGCGTGTTACAAAAAACATCCTCAGTGGATTAATATCCTCTTTGGGTTTCTCCACGGGTAACCAATCAATCCTTCGGATTCGCAAACTTCCGCAAAGTGAGACGGACCATTTCGATTAGAGGCATCACTTCAAAGTCCCTCGTCACTTATTGTTTATTTCCTGTCCATTTTTTCTGCTATGATGACAGATATTCGGTTGTTGCTGGCTCTTAATGTGACCTACAACGGACACCGAAGACGACGACGAATGGTCCCTACAGATGATTCCGATGCGGCGTCTTGGGCCTACGCACGCGGCGTTAACCTTGAACCCCAAAGAGTCCACATCGCGGACTGGAGGAAAAAGGCCTCGGGGATGAAAACGACGTATCCCCTCCGAAACACACACTCCCTTTCCTTTCCGGCTCCCCGAACAAAACAAAAGACACAGCGTAACATTGTCGTTTGGTTGTGCTGCTCCTCGTGACAGCAGTGGCGCCACAGGGCTTACGACGAGACGAGCAATTGGCTTTTTTTATACGTCAACAAAACACGAGCAGAAGTTTTTAGTATTTCCACTAATGCTATTCTTATTACTTGTTTTTATTTATAGATCGTAAACTAACTGACAATTCCAGCTGATTCATAGTGAATATATCGTGTAAACTTAGTGGAATTAAAAAGCGAACATTTCTCCAATTCATGCTTTTTTTTTCTTTGCTTCTATTTCTTCCGATTTATATTTTAATAAATTAGAATTAAATACAGTGCTACTTAATAAACATGTTTTGTATTCAATCGCATATTCGCGTGGAAGTCCAGCTTTCAAAAGAATATTGGTTTACGATTTACAGTTCTATTACAGAAATTCGTATTCCTTCTAAAAGCCATGCATGTTTCGCGTTTGTAAATCGCTTTGTGATTGGTTGTCTGTCCCAATCAATATAACCGGATTCAATATTGCCTTCATCACAAGATGCAAATGATTGAAAATTCACGAACTCAAGAAATGAATGGTTCATCGAATTAACAATATATTTCTTATGTATTTTCGTGAATACGAGCCACGTGCACTAAAAGAAACTATTCAAAATCAGACAGACAAAGTTTTTTTTTTTTTTTTTTTAATTGTCGGGTGGATTCACAGCTTTCAATATATCGTTCAATGATCAATGTGGCTGCTGCCATCTCAATAGTTATCATTTCTCGCCATAATAGGAAAGAAGCTATCGACGGATTGACTGAAAATTGTGCTAACAACTGTACAGGGAAGGATTTTAAATTTTTTGCCGCGCACGTCTAATTTGATTTTTGCTTCTTTTGGAGCCTCAACAATAAACCAGTATGCTCAAACATTTAATATGGAGGTTGCACAAAGTTAATTTGAGGAATTTATAATTACCAACGCTATAAAACTTTCTGTCTGAAGAAAAAGGTAAAAACTTGATAAAAAGCATTTTTAGAATTTTGGGATTTTTTTTTTTTAATAATTTGGAGTAAATTTCACTTACAAATTAATACTTTTAGAAAATATATATTCTAATAAACATTTTTTATTATCTTTTCATCAACAATTGAGTGTCTTTCAGTCCTTGTGTTGATCCTACCTGAATCATCTTTATTGACTAACTTATTTTAATTATCAAGGAATGATAGCAAAAAAAACAAACAAACGCATCGATATAAATAATTACAGAAATAAATATTTCAATACACCCAAGCTAGCTAATTAGTCTTATGAAATTTATCCTCATTTAAGATTTCTAAAACATTATGGTAGGGTATACATCATTTCATGGGCCTTTTTTTTTTTTTTTCATCCAAATTTACTCCAAAATAATACCCCCCCCCCCACTCCCCGTTTGTTTGTTTGTTTGTTTTTCCCTTCTCCTTTTTAGTAAATGTTTCCCCTTTAACAAAAATATCCTATAGGCATTTTTTTGTTCCATTTTTATCGGTCATCTTCCGAAGCTAAAAGCGTTAGAACATCAGTTTATACAATCTACCGATTCTAGGTTCAACTGCCAACAGCAAACAACGAAATATTACCAAAGTCGGATTTTTTTTTTTTTGTTTAATCTGTGTCTGATGGAATGAAGGGTTTGCGTTTATCTGATGTCGAGGTGGAGTCTTTTCAATTCATGGCACCTCCACCCTATCGGCATTTTCCACGCTTCGAAAAATCCACTTCTACAATCAGAGTGCATCAACACAAAGAAAAACAAGACCTATTAAAAAGATACATTCAGCAAAACAAACCATTGATAAATTACTTTCGCCTTTTTTTTTTATTATATCGTGATCACGAAAGCTCTAATTTGGATACAAAACCATGTTTTAAAAAAAAAAAAAAATCGACAGATTATTATTGAATTCCGATTGGTTTTCAAACTTTACCTACTTGTAATTATACAAATAAATTAGTTTTGTAATTATTCAGATTTTAATTTTAGGATTTTATAATAATATTTATATATTATTAGCATTTATACAGCAGTTCGATTTATATATTAGTATATAATTAAAAAAAAATACAATTATAAATAGCTTTACGAGATTTTAATTTAATGAACAGAGATATTTCAAAATTGGAAAATAAAAATCTACAACCTTAAACCGTATATAAATCATTGTTTTTATAAACTTAAGGCGTGATGTTCTTTTGTTGTTATAAAAGAATGATATCACTGCCACGGTTTGGTTATTAATGCTGTCACAAGGTGGTTGCGGCATCATTTTAATCTATATTACTAAAATCTTTTATTTCTCTGTCCGGCGCAATTGTTAATTATTAGTTTCCCTTGCTGAGAAAGTCAGATTATATTTTTTTTTATACTTTGCATGGGATTCGAACCGAGGACCTTCGTCCTCGCAGTCAGGAACGCTAACCATTGGACTACTGCTGGTCCCCAATATCCAATTCTACTTTTATTGTATTTTTTTCGCGCGCTATCAAATAATGAGTTCATTCAAAAAGGAATAAAATATCACTTTTTGCCATAACCGCTTGGAATCGATTCTTCTTGGATTATCTCATACTTACCAGGGGGAGACAGGGTTCTATTCAAAATGGTATTACTTCTTTAAATTATGACCGGCCCTCTAGGCTTGTAAAATTTTCTATATAACTCGTTATATATTATTATGGTGACACCTGAATATTAAAATATCTTCAGATATCTGACATATTAATAAAAACTTTAGGTCTTCTTTTCTGTTAAAATAGTCTATTTCACGATAATACAGAATTTCTCACTTTAAAACTTCTGCAATGATATTATCTGTTGGATCCATGTCCTGAACCTTTTCTGTTTTTTTTTTGGATGGAAGCTTCATGATAAAAAATGGAATACTGAAAGAGCTGCAATACTGCATTATTTGGTTCTTGTAGATTATCTTCAAGTTTATTCTAAACCTATTACAATAGTATTACATATAATAGATGAAATGCGGTTAACACTCGAGACATTCGTCTGATGCAAACCTGCTCTGCCTCCCCCCCTCCCCAACCCATTCGAATAACAATAATAAAACCCTAATTCTTAGCATTAGTTCGCTCGGTCGAGTAGGATCTTAAAAAATAAATAAATGCAACTCCCTGCCTATTCAAACGATTATTTTTTGTAGAGGTTATTGGGGATGGAACTCTCCAGAACTAGTCTTTCAAGAAAGGGACGTTCAATAGGAAATCAGAGAAAGAAAAAAGCTGCTCCCCCAATCCCGGATTCTTGGTATCTGTCGCCCCCGTGCAACCTCCAGAATTGCCCCTCTTCACCTCCCCTTCCCTTCGGAAGAATAGCGCACTCCTGCGTCCGTCCACAATAATTAATCACTATGAGAGGGGCTAACCTTACGTGACCCACCCCCACTCTGCTATTTCCATTTGCAGTAATCAAATGAACGCTACGATGCGTGTAAGAGACTTGTGTTTTGACAAATGAATTGAGACGTTTTTTCGAAAACAGAGTTTTAAATAATAACTCATACAAAAGAAACCACCGAAGAATTTTAACTCAATGTTTGAGATAAATAAATAAATAAATAAATAAATAAATAAATAAATAAATAAATAAATAAATAAATCTAAAATAGTTGTCTAATAAAAAAAACAAACATTTTTGATTGTTGGCGCATCCAGTTGCGTGTGAAATATTTTACGATCCATAAATCTTTTGCTAAATGTAACAATTTCATATTCAAATAAAAGCAATATTTATAAACGAGATCAATAAATAATTTCTATCTTACATTTATCCATTTTCTATCTTTTCTAGATTACAAATAAAAAGCGATTAAATTTTCTTTTGAATTAATAAAAAAAAATTACAGTTTGCGAGACAGTTTCCATGCCTTTGGAATTACATTTGCCCTTGTTTTTTTTTAACTCCAAACTTTTGAACTGTGAATCTAATGTGTATCAAAATCAGTAAGAAATTGAAATTGGAGATCCTGATCAACGATCCTCAACTTTCAGCTTCCCAGATTCAATAGTTGTCTAATTATCATAAAAAGCACGAGCGAAATACTTTCAACTATGATAATAACTCTTTAATGGCTTAAAAAACACTACAATCTTTAGTGGTATCGTAAGACTTCAAACAAACTTTTTTTTAAAGAGCTTTTTAAAATAATGTAAGCGAACAGTCTTTCTAAGGGTAGTCTTTGAATCCATCCAATGCCATCCCATTTCCTTGCAGAGGCTTTGAAAGGATATTTTCCAATCTCAAGACCGCTCTTCAATATCAGTCCCATCGATTTCTGCCAACGACGACACAAGAGTTTTATCTCCATGTTCTGATCTGAGCCATAAAGCAACGGAAAGTTTAGAGTTTGTGATTCGAAATATACTTTTTCATTCAAAAGTACTTTTCATGGCTTAAACAAGGAAATATTTTGTTAATAAAATAAACTGCTTTCAACTTCGCCTATCTTTACAAAAATTTTCATTACGGCTTTAATAACCCACCGAGTTCTAAAGACTACAGGAAATTACAAAAACAAAATTGAAAAAATTGATCTCGAATATTCTAAACGTGGTTTATTTTGTCAATTCACTAACTAGTGAAAATAGTTTCCAACCCGATATCGAAAACACAGAGTATAATAATATCGATACAAACTCAGCGGCCTCTGGCGGACAAACTGTATTTTTGCGCGGTTGGCGTTGTCACTAAGACATTGGCCTGTCACCTCTGAGTACCGGGGTTCGGTTCTCATGTGGGCTTCAAGATGGTGGACGATCCGAGCTGGGCAGGTTTTCTCGGGGCTCTCCCATTTCCCCTGCTCTTCTCCCACCATACTTTCTCTCCGTCTGTCCTCATTTCCTTGGAATAGCACAACAGACGTACAGGTCGCGGTGCTTGGCTTCCCTGCCACCCACATTCATTACAATCAATCAATGTTTGGAATTTTCAACCAAAATACATCAAATGTAAGCTTTGTAAGCTTCTTTTTATCAATACAACATAATTTGATGATGTACACACTTATCAATGTATTCTTGATGCTTACAGCCAACAGTAATTTAGACTAGTTAGTCTAATTAAGAAGATTGACGGAGTTTTATCAAATTTCATGAAAATCCAAAACGTTCTGATAATCCAACATAACTTGGCAGAGTTAACAACATTTTTCGGCGCCAAATAAAACTTCCAACATTCCACGATATTTTCCACCCGTGAGAGGCCCACATTTTTGGACGGCATTTTTCAGCCAATTTGGGTGACGCTGTGGCCTCGGGCCTTTTTCGACCACGTACTAAGAATCATTGCACCACAAGGAATAACACCTACTTCTGATATCAGGACGAATATTTTCATTAATTCTAAGTAACTCACATCATTTCTTTCTTTTTAACGAAAATATTTGCAGAGATCCATTTTATTTCTTCTTAAAATTCAATTACATTTCTTATCTTTAAATAAAAGATATCCCAATTAATAAATAACAATAAAAAACACGAGGAAAAACAAAACTTTATCGACAACATGATCATAATATGTGCACTGAAAGTGAGTCTATGAGACTTTGACTTAAAGTTTGTGAACCCCCCACCCCTCCTCCCTTAAAAAACTCATCCTAGAACTGAAAGGATAAAATGTGAAGATTCAAAACGTAATTTATAGTTGAAGTAAGAATTGCATCATAACGGTAACTGTTCGAATTGTTATTGTACCAACCAATGCTAAGGCTACGCTGTGCCGTAAGTTATTTTATAGAAAAAGGAGAAACAGGGGTAGAAGGAAATAAAAGTATACATGGTTGGCACTGCAATGAAGGCATATTCTTCGCAATGGAAGAAGACTGTCTCCTTCTGAGGCTGAGCTTTCTGCGCACACACTATTATCAAAGACATAATAATAATATACTTACATGTCTTTGATATTACAGTGCTTATTCTAACATAACTGGCTACGGAAATAGCAGACCCCAATTAGTCTACAGGGTCTCTTCAAGCGCATCCAGTTGCTGTTAACTAATTTGATGTCTTATAATAACACATTATAAAATGATATCCACTGAGAATTTTTGCTACTTTCAGTTAGATCTACTTTTATTCGAAGTCATGTAATTGACCATCTTCTACATTATCGCTTTCGGTGATGTTATTCTATTCACAATTTTAAACATTTTACACATTATCATCCATCTCACATATGGTAATGAAGTGGTTTTATCAAATGTATTCAAAGTATTCCGATTTTTGTATCCGGCATTGCAATAATAATTAAAAAACAGTTTATCAGCAAATCCATGAAAACCACAAAATAAATAAATAATAAAGTTTTACTAAGGCACCAAAACTATTATGTTTCCTAAACAATTAAAATTGTTGCTTTTAGAAAGCTCTCGAAAATTATAAATATTTCATAAAGCGAGGATAGAATTTTTAATATTAAAACTTTGACAAAAAAAAGAAAACAAAAGCAAAAACTAAAGCAGATACACTGTTATAAATAAAGAAAAATACATCATAAATGCTTCGACTTTACTTAATAAAATTATACAAGAAATGTAAAATATTCAAATTTGTTTTAGAATTTGCATTATTAGTATCTACATATAAATATGGAAATAATTTCAGTATCAACTAATAAAATGTAATTTTTTTTTTAATTTAAAATAATTTTAAATACCAAATAATATTTAAATGTACTAATTACAAAATAAGTAAACATAATTCAATGGTATATATATTTAATTATAACAACAAATTTCAAACATGACACTCAATGTCATTTAGAACACTTCTTTTGTAGGTACGTTATTGTATTTCAATGCTGACTAAGCCGAGATTGGGCAGGACTTTTAAATTATTATCAATCGGACGTTGGAGTTCTCTTTCTAGGTAGACCTGTCTAACACTGAAACGCCAGAAACGATTTTCGTAAGTTACATGAAATCGCTTCGGTAGTTTTCACAAATGATTTTGATATTTTATTCAAGCTCTTAACCACCACCAACGAATCCACGTAATGGCTGCTTTTACATGTGTTCGAAAACTTGCCAGTTGCAACTCGCTTAACGAGCAAGATAACTTTTAGTGCGAAGTCTCGTTTTGATCTCGTTCAAATAGCGATTAAAAATGCTGCGCAGGCGAAGCGACGAAGAGGGCTGGTTTTACAGCTTACTTTTGCTATTCATTCGTGACCTATCCCACAGATAGAGAGAAAAAAATCCCGAAGAAGAGAAAGTGGTGGAGGAAGCCGTGGATGGAAACTTCGAGTAAAGGACATCCAGAGTTCAGGGCAAAGTTGGCAGTGTCACAGTTTTTCAAATAAATTTTTCTCGCCGCTAGGTGCACGGGTTGCTGTTAAAACTTGCTTCAAATTATAACATACTATAGCAAATTGGGAAGGTTTTCCAGTATTTAAGCGTGTTTCGAGCAGATTGATGATTTGAAGCCGTAAAGACTGAAGACGCTACAAAACGTCCCCCCTCAGAGACAACTGCTCTCGTGCAATGTAACAATTGGGTTTTCGTTCTTTTATCAGGAAACTAATCATTATCGAAGAAGGTTTGCTTCAACCAATTAAATTATAAAGAAACCAAGATAAGAAAAGGGAACAAAAGAACAGCACCTGAATCAAATAGAAATTGTCTTTCCGATTCAATTATTAGAAGAGGAGTTGGGTACGGCCGTTTCGTCCTTCTACGGACTCATCAGCCCAACCCTGCCTCTTTGATAAAAAGACTCGGAAAGGCAAGATGCTATTGATGAGAGTCACCGCCTACCTGGAAGTGACCCCCAACAAAGGAAAAGCAAGAAAAATAAAATGTTGTGCCTCTCGACATCAACAAAATCCTTTTCCTGCGACTAGCGGGGATGAAAGGAATTTAATACCTGAGCTGAAGGCTCAATGAATAATATTTAAGTGATTCAGGTGCTGCTCTTTTGTTTCCTTTTTTTTATCTTTGTTTTAAAAATCAATTTCGGTTTAAAATAAAAATATGAGATTGGAATCAGTCCATTCATTACAGTATTACTAAAGGATTTGTTTCTTATCCATTCACGAATTCATCGTCTTGTAAATTGAATACCCTATTTTCTTATTGAAAAAGACCTTTTATTGCCTCGAACTTGACACAAATTTAACTAGTTTACAGATAAAGTATTTGAAAAATAGTAAATGTTAAATTCATTAATGTTTCTTTAACACAGTAAAACGATAGAAATTAATAACAAAATATCGATTGTTGCACTTGGTTTTGCGAATCCTACAATTTTGTATTGAAAATGAGATTTTGATGCAGTACGATTGAGTAACTGAACACTATATTTAATCTGGTTTTCAAATCCAATTTATTTGTTTATTTAAATATCAGAATAAATTACCCTATAGCTACAGTTTGTAAATGCGGTGATTCAAATCAACCTAAAAGATACTGATTATAGGAACGCCTATAGATACAGTAAATAAATATGACTTAAAACTTCAATTTCACCAAAAATGGAGTACAAACTGATTTTCTTTCATTCCTTTCAATTTCTACTAAGTTCTCGTAGTTTCTTTCTATTAAAATTACAGAAATAATACATTATAATGAAGATGGGAGAGTAAAATGAGATCTACACAGATTCCAGCGTTGCTATGGCAACTAAGAAAAAACTACGATAGCTGCTAGAAAAAATCCCGTCTGGGGTCTAAGCCTCTCATCTCCGCACCTGATCGATATATCTATTCAAAAACATATTTTATTTATTTTGTTTTCCTTCACTAAGGTTTCTTTTTCATAATCAGACCTCAAAAGTGTTTATGTTTTATCTTGGTTTTTGCTTTCATTTGATTCCAATTCCAAAATTACTTCCGAGGAAGTTTCAAATAAACTGTTACAAACATACCGAAGTAATAGAAATTTCGCAGTTTTTACTGATTTGGCGCTATTTTTCCTTAAAATAAATCTGTATGTGTGTGCAGGGGGAGGGGATAAAGTGGGTCAACGTCCCAGGCGGCATTTCTGGTTTTTTTTTTTTTTCGTTGTAGTAGTAGTAGTAGTTCGGAGAAGGTTTATAATTGTAAAAAAAAAAAGTTTACAAATGTTTTTGTACTGAGTCAGGGGCAGGGGGCAAAAACTGAGTTTGCCCCCCCCCCCCTACAAAATTACCTAGATGTGGCCCTGTGTGTATGTTCTCCTAGTAACACTATGAATACTACTCCTTGACATACGCATTTGTGGATAAGAGAATGTCAAATTTCAAAATTTCTTCTGTGGAGTTCCTAGTCGAGACGCGTGAAGGCGCAAAATTTCCCCAAAATAAGAAATATTAGAAATAAACCCTATATTTCTATCGACGTCTAATAACTCTTATTTCTATTAAATCCACTTAAGGATCAAAATTAATTGTATGTAAGACATTTAAATAAGAAATGCTACGAAAATCTATATTACTAAAATCTTTTATTTGTCTGTCTGTCCGGCGCAATTGTTGTGATTTGTGAAAATAGAAATAATTTCTAAAAGTTCGCTACGGGAATCGAATCTGCAATCTTCTGATACGAAGTTAGACGTCTTATCCAATTAGGCCATGGGGACTACATTCTAATCCCTACAAAAAATACAAATATGTCACAGACGCACTCGCTGGTTCTAAAAGCAGTCGTGGGTTGGGAGAATCCACTTTTCCTGGGTTGCTAGTTATTGTTATTTTCAGAAAATGGAAAAATATTCACTGATTGTTTTCTGGATCTGCATTTCAATTTAAAAGTAAACAGATTTTTCGTTTGTCTTTGTTTTCCCAGATTTATTAAAATTAGCTAAAAAGATTGGGTTTTTTGGCCGATAAGAATCCAATTAACTTCAAATATTCTCCACTCTTTTAAAAATTCAAACCACGTTTCAAGAAGAACCATCCAGCGATTCACAAGTTAAGGGAGTTTCACATGGATCCGACAATCGGATGATCAGATCCACGAATCGGACGTATTCTCTGTCACATGGCCACGAAACGTCGTCTATGTGAACGATTTGAATGTTACATGTCGTATAGACGACGTCGGAGAGAGTTTCGTGGCCATGTGAAAGAGAATAAGCTTTTGTCCGATTCGTGGACCCGACCATCCGATTTTCGGATCCATGTGAAACGCCCTTTATCAGAGGAACAGACAGATTAGCCTCAGAAAGTATGCTAAAAGCAAAGACAAGTAAGAAACAGCACCGTTTTACGAAATCCCTTCCAGAATGTTCGTTGATTTGTATCCGATGGAGCCGATGAGGAGGATTCTCAATCATTCGCTTTATTTTATTAAAACTAAAGGAAATTCATTTCTTAAGATTGGAATTTTGTGAATTTATTTCCTGAAGATTATTTCAGCAAAGAATGAAATTCCTTCTCGCCAAGATGGAAAACAAGAAAGGCAAGGAAGTTGCATAACCCAATAAAGGAAACTGATCCAAAGTCAATTAACAAAAGAAAAATACAAACAACAAATTACAATCCCATTATTCAAAGCTTTTGTGGTTTCTAAACAAGCGTTTTTCACTTCGAAGAAATGCTTTTGTGTGTTTGTATCAGTCAACGAGGACGGAACAATCATTCCATGTTCTACAATAACGCAAAAATTCATTTACTTGTACAGAAATTAAAATGTTAAATTCAGTAAAAATTAATAAAATATAAATTGATCGATTTTGATGAAATTTGGTCGATGTTTTACGTAAAATTCCTAAATACAAAATTTCATCAACTTTTTTTTTGGGGGGAGCAGAGTTTGTTCCTGCTACAAACAGACAAATAAAATATGAAGTTAATAGATGTTGCTCGAGAGCACTTATGTGAAAACAAACCGTGGTACTTCTGAAATACATGTACTGCTGTTTTTATACCCCATCACATTCTAAGTTGGAAGCGATATTTACATGAGAATCAAAACAGAAACAAAAGATTACAGATCTAAAGTAAAGGCAATTTTGTTTTTTGAGAGAACTTAACAATGCAAAATGAAATTGTCATTGTTTTAGAACACAGTCTCCTTGACGATTGAGGCACTTATCTTAGCTTTGATAAGTTCATTCAAAAGTCCCAATTTCGATAGAACATTGAACGTTTTCATTTTATTATCAAAGAATGTTCCAAAACTCCTTCAAGGCATTAATTGTTGTAGTAATTGGCAGTTACGAGACACGTTCTCCTGATGACTACCACTGTATAATACAATACAGTGGTTACTGATATTAAATGGATCCATATTTTTGACATTCCAGAGGCGATAATCGTTTTTAGCGGCCCCATGTAACAGTTAACTTAGAGCGGAACCAGAAATGCTCTTGCTTTTGTGTTGTCTGTATGTCACACTCTGTAGCGGTCAAACTGTTAGAGATATTAGAATGAAACCTTCACCATTGTGTTCAGCATCAAATAGTAGGCGACAATGTTAAAAAAAAAAAAATAAGATTGTAGGATCACTCCTTGACCCCCCAAATTAACGGTTTCTGTAGCAGTGTTAGTAATAATGATGACAATTAACACAGTAATAATACTGATGCTTCATACATAACAATACTAACAATTGCCAACAAGACGTCATTGTTAATATTTACAAACTTATTGTTTCGTAAATTCTTTAACATATCCAAATGATGTACTAAGCATTGTATTAGCGGCCCCTAGGTTACAGCTTGCCTGTAAAACAAAGGAACGGTCTTGCATTTATATGCTCTTGCTTTTAATTATTTTGTTTATACAATTGTGCATATTATGGGACCGCTTTGCTTTTGACAATGTCTAAAGGCATTAATTACCTTGTTTTTTTTTTTTGAAAAAGTCCAACAAAAAAGTGGACATTATTTTTATAGTGGCCTAAATATTTTTAGCCTCTTCACTTTTTGTGAGTTAACATTTCACATTGGATTGCTTATTAGTGAGAATAAATGGTAACTAGCAGTGATGTAGAAAGTCCTGTCCTTCTATTTCAGAACGCTAACAGCACATTCCAATTGCTCCATCAGTCTTAACTCTTGCTTTCTACTACATTTTACTGAACACACTCCTTTGCAACACAAAGCCGTACAATAATCCAAAAATCAGATTTTATACACTATGCAACTGTACATCTCTGGTATCTGAGTAACTTCAATGTATCATCAGCGTCCAAAAGAACTATTCTGTTTCCATCCGATTCAAATGCAGGCACCATTGGCAATTTATGATACTATCTAGCCTCATAAAAATACTTGCTTTAGACCTTTACATCATATTTTAAAACATATTTCCGCTCTTTGGAATTCAACAATCTGATTCGTTCACGGTTGGTCACGTGATATAAATTGCGTCAAAATCGATAAAAACAAGAGTTTCGAAGTTTCCATTTTAGGCGGGATGAAATACTAATTAAGAAGACATAATCACGATTAAATATGTAAAGTTTCAAAAGTGCAAATCATAAGAAAAACGTCAATGATTAAAAGACTGGCAACTTTACTTTCGTTCTAATCATACTGACCTCTAGTGATCGAAAGTACAAACACAAAACAAAATTTATGCTGTTACTGAGATTCTAGGAATTCCTGTACCTAAGAATTTTCTTTTCTTGGAAATTATTCCGAATAACTTTAAAATTGGACCACAATTCACTTCTGATGTTAGTAAACATTATTAATTTAATAGAAATGCAATTGTAAGACTTTCTTCCTGACTGAATTCTAACGTGGGAAGCATCGTATATTAATCTAACTCGTTAAAAGAATATCATCGGGAAATGTAGCAAAGTCTCTGTCTCTATTTTTGTTAAAAAAAAAAAAAAATGAAGGAGAGAGAAAAAGCACATTTTATTCCCTTACAACAAACAAGAACAGATTAAATGAGGAATTGTTTTATTTCGAAAATCCGACCGAATCTATCCCAAATGAGGAATTGCTTATAATTTCTATCATCGATTATTAATTTAGATAAAAACATCCAGTGCTTTGCGGTTTAATTATTATCATTCAATCCTTGATTTATTAATATTTCACATGTGAATTATTGCCTGGGGCCATTGAGGGGAGTCTGGTATCAACTGATGAATGAATGAAAAATTCTTTTGTCCCAATTACTTTCGCATTCAAATGCATTCAGCCATTCAGCTGTCATTGTGATCCTCGTCTACGAAATTAAAAGAAGTTTTCTCAATAATAGGATACACATTATGTAACGCTTTTGTTCTGCAAACCACAAAAGAAACAAACATTCCTCTTTCTTGAGAATTATTTCCAAGATTTGAAGGTTAAGAAATACTCTGGTGCCTGTCACAAAGACGAAAACGACAATCATTCTCTTCGTACGAAAGAGCAACAACAATTGTGAGACTTAGAAAAAATGGCAGAGTCTACACAAAAGACAGATTTCAATAAAATTAAATGATGTTTGAATAGCGCAGGATTCAATCCATACTATTTGTTTACCATTCTATTTGTCTAGCTCCTGCATCTGAATCACCAATCGCAAAGAAATTCGGAAAAGAGGGGGTTTACAATCTTCTACCCCTCTTCCCCCCCCCTAATTTATTATCCCCAATATTGAATGGAACTCATGATACAGCTGTTTCGAGATCTTTTCAAATTGAATTACCCTTTAGGATCGGAAGCTAAATGCAGAAGAAACACAATGAAGTGAAACAAAGAAATCCCTTCCAAAATATTATTCGATAGAAACAAACAAACAAACCGTTGTTTGAATACAAACAAGAACGAACTTAAATCCTATTTTTGTTAAAATGCTGTTCCATAACAATTCTATTTTATCTTTCTTTGATACAATATAGAAGAGGCTTTTTAATTTTAATATCTAAAAAAAAAAGAAAATTAGAAATTTTCCTGAAAATTAAACAAAAAACGACAACAACAATAACAGTTCGATCGTCTTTTGTCAGTAAATATTTTGGCCACGTTTTAGGAACCAGTGATCAGTTCAAACAAAAACAAAAACAAAAAAACAAACTGAAATGTGTACTAGTAATCTGATTAAATCTTGAAATTAATTTTCAGTTTATTAATGAATATAAAGTTGATTTTGCATGTTTACTAAGTTACGATAAGTATTTTAGCAATGAAAAAAAATTTGTAATGTCGAAAGATGTTTACAACTACTGTATTATAATGAATATGTATTTGGTCCCTTAACTCCCTGTAATGTTGATAAAGTTAACTTGTTGGCGCAGGAATACAGGATCGTCCTATTCGATTAGACTTTTTTATAACGACGAACTGTTGTTTTAGAATGGAAGAACTCAAATATTAAAAAACAAATAATGGCAGTAATTCGTCGTCCATTTGTTTAAACTATGAATGGCTTCTATCTTATCTTTTTCTCACTAATTGAAAAAAATCTCAGGAAACTGAAATTTGAATTCTAATTAATTTCTAATTAAATTCAGAATGCAAAGAAAAATCAATATTTTCTAATTAAATATCCGAAAGTTTGTACGTCAATTTAAATCATTTTTTTTGTCTTCCTTGACTGTGAACTAACTTTCAATGAACAAATGTTATTAATCCTTAATTAAATTGAAATCCTTCTTCAAGTGATACTTTCTTTCTATTCACTGCTAATTAAGAAACTTGAGATGTTTTAGATCCACTCACCTTCCGCGAACAGTTCTCCAGGATGATGTAGACGTTCTCGTCATCCTCAAAGAAATGATGAAATCGAACAACGTGTTCATGTTTCAGTGTCCGATGAAGTTCAATCTCTCTGGCAATCTAAAACAACACAAGGAGAAAAAACGGCTATAATTGTAATTACAGGAAAACACTTCTCCCAGTACAAAACAAAAACCAAATGTAGCTCAGTGAATATTTGTTTCATTAATGTGCGTTTAAATTTCCTTTCATTTTAACAGTAAAAAAAAACGAAAATATTGTCTTTTGGTTTTCTTTCACTGATTCAATAGAATAATAGAGTTCTTCTTTTATCTTAAAAAATTTAATTCTTTATCTAAAATCATTTTTTATTAGGTGGTGTTAATTTCGAGGAAACTAAGACAAACCAACAACAGGATTTGATTTCTCGAATAATAAACCTCTGAAAATAGAAACTTTGGCATTATTTGTTAATGTTTTGCTTCAATGTTAAATCATTTCAGAGATGCTGATTTACATACATAATGCTAAGGGGTCGTCCATTAATTACGTGAGGTCAAAAGGAGGAGGGGGGGGGGGGCCGGAAAAAAACCAAAAAATTAAAAGGGGGGGGGGGGGGGGGGGGGTCAACGAAAATCTCACGTCAACTTTTTCATTCAGAGAATATATGTATTATAATAGATTATAACATTTTGTAATATTCACTTTTTGAACTTTTTTGATTTTTTTTACTTTTTGAAATCTCACGTGAGGGACCGGGGGGGGGGGGTATCCAAATACATCTCACCAAATCTCACCAAGGGGGAGAGGTCCAAATTTTTTAAAAAAAAACTCACGTAATTAATGGACGGCCCCTAATTGTCATTGCTCGAATGAAAAACAAAAGGATGCACTCTAATCGAGTTCTGTTGCTGAACAACATTCCATTATATCTTAAATTTAGTTGTCTTTCTCTTGCAAACGTGAAATCCAAATTTTCATCCAAGAGAGTATCTGGTGATAATATAAATGTAATAAATCTTAGGATATTATAGTTAATTATTTAAACCAACTTAATTGTTTCATTGGGGATACATTCCATCTCTACTTGACCATGAATCATCTACGTATTGACAGTGATAAAAGTCCCAATGTCATCCGTTCCCTGATATCCCAATTATTGTCTGAAGTTGTCACGTGAAAAGATCAAATGCTCTACAAACTCTGCACTTGCAAACGGAGAGGGATTACTAAGGACATTCTACAATCTACGAAAGCTTTCTACACGTTTATAACTTAAAAAACAAATATCTTCATTAAAACAATTAAATAACATCTTTTTCGAAACTTACAATTTCATTAAAAAAAAGAGAGAAATAATAATAATAAAAAAAGCTTTACAGAACGACCCAACATTAGCTTTGAAAGTAAAGGTACCGAATATGCTCCAATAAACACCGAGTCTCTTATTGTCGCCGGTCTCTAATAAGCGCCGGGCTGCAGAGGGGACACGGCCAAATAATAGCCGGGTCTTTGATATTTGCCTACCGGTACTAGTGTAAGCGTCCGTATCTTTATAGTCGTGCGTAACACCTTACGGTATATTGCCTTACAAAATACCGCCGAAACGGTCATTTGACATTGCCTTTAAGATTCGCGCGGTGGAATACGCGAAAGAAACTTCCGGTGAGGCGGCCGCCCGTCATTGCGGATTCGGATGACGAATAGCAGGATAACGAATAAATGCCATTTATCTTAACAGTCTTATGTAGCATGTGAAATTCAAATAAAGTAGCTGTTTGTAATATTAGCCGGTATTTATGCGTAAAAATATTGCGTTCTGAAAGTTTTTGTAAATAATGGCCGGCCTCTAATAGCAGCCGGTCTCTATTAAGCGCCGGGAGCAGAGCCTAGTTTTGCAAATAAACGCCGGGGGCCTCTATTGGAGCATATACGGTAGTATTTGAAGAATTCAAACAAGCATCGTATTTTGACAAAGCTAAGCTTATAAATAATTTTAGCGTTTTTAAAACGTTTATTAAGTAATATTTATCCATACAAAATAACGCTTCTGGCAGAACACACAAACAATGAATACCAAACAACTTAATTACAAAAAGTAGATACTGTAGTTTCATTATATTTTGAAACTAGTTTGTACTAATGAATATTTGTGGGTTCGGCCAGTAGTCTTATTTCCAATGACATTTGTTCACGTAAATTAATTTTAGTATAATATTTATCCTATTTCTAATAAAAACCTTCTCTTACCTTCTCTTTATGGTAGGGTTTGGTTATTCGGCTTTTTGGAATGATTTTTCCCGCATATACTTTGTTGGTTGTTAGATCCGTCAGTTCATGGACACGAGCAAATCCACCCTAAGAGAGAAACAAAGAGAACTTGTTACAACAACGAAATAAATGAATTAATGAATTGACATGTGTGATACAGTTAAGAAATCAAAATATCCAACTATTTAACAATTATTAATTTACATTACATAAGACAATATTAATTTAAGAATCTTTCTAAATAAACTTTAAGATTTATAGTAACTCATTTGTAAATTTGTTTAATTATTTAAAACTCAAAAATTTTATACAATTTTTTTAATAAAACAAATTTACAAATTCACATTTCAATCGATAATATTGAATAACATGATGGTATTGGCATTTCTGAAATTTATAGCATATTAAATAAAGTGTCGGAATCATATATTATAAATTAATTATACAATGTATAACAAATCTTTCTATATATAAAAATAAGATTATATGAAGTACTTGGAGAATTAATTCGACAAATCACGGACCCACAATATTCTTTATAAATTATTTATATTCATTTTATATTCCAGGGGCGTAAATAGGATTTTCTTTTGGGGTCGGATAACTTAGGGAATGTAGCTCCAACAGTAAAACAAGATGTTCGAAAGTTTCGAGGTGGGGGGGGGGGGGACTATCCTCTCAGCCAGACAGCCATCCTATCAAAAAATTTTGTTAGCACTGTGAAACACCAACAAATGTTCGCATTTCTTATAGACTTTGCTATGGACTATATTTTGGCTGAAGTCGTAAGCATCGACAAAGAATTTCTTAGATTGCAACATTTTTAAAAATATAAATTTATGATTACTTTGCAAATATAAACAAAACTTTTTTTTTTCATTGGATGGTTGGGAGATATTCGCGAAGTAAATATAATGAAGGGGTTCGCTAGTCAGAAATGTTTGGAAACAACTATTGGAATAAATGGATGCTAAACTACAGGTCAAAACAAAAGACTGAAACAAAGAATTTATGTTGTAAATTCTTTGTTTTATATTAACCATAAAAGCTAATTCACTAATAATCTTTCCTTTTAGAAATAAGTAATGTCCTAACAATTAAATATTTGTTTGTATTAAATGAATTCACGAATTCAAATGAGAAAATAGCAACGTACATTATCCAGACCATAGCAAAACAACCTAATGCCAAGCGCCATCTACAGTCACCCTGGGCAAAATAATCCATAAGGCGCTTCATGATCTCCCACAAATAGCAGTTAATGTAATAGGGTGTCCATATTTTTTTTTTATTCCACGGCGCCGTTAGAGTTCTCTTTTTTCCCCGCTCGTCAATCTCGTGTCTGTTGAAACAGAAATATAAATCCACAATGTGTTTATAACATCGACGGTTCTACGAAAAATAGAATCTGGTTTTTTTAAAAAGTTCCTACAATTTCTGACAAAGTCAACAAACGTATGATAAAAGCTACCCGGTCAATGTATTTACCTCAACCAAATAAACAGAAGCTATCCAATGACTAAAAAGCTGTCTTTTCCTAAATAGGAAATCCAATATTCTGACTTTCTCATTTCCGTTTGCCTTATTTTGTTCTACGTCAATTTTCTGTCTTTTTTTTTCTTTTCTTCCTTCATTTCAGTTTTTTGTCCATTCACTACTGTAGTTTTAAAAACAAAAAGAAAGTGGGTTTAAAACCCACTTTCCGTAAAATAAATTCAATTAAAATTTTATTTTTATTAAAAGTCAAAAAGTGAAAATCAGAGAATTTAAGCTTCCGTTTCTTTAAATCTATTTGTTTTTCAACTGTCTAATATAAACACGAAGAATTTTCCTGAAAAACATTAATTAAATCCTCAATAATTACGCACTCAAGTTGTTTAAAATCTGATTAATTTTATGAATGGATTTCATGACTTCATTGTTCATTGTTTCGTGGGTTATCTTCAAGCCCTAACTTCTCAATAAACACAGAAAAGATTTGAAATACGTAGATAAGATCGTTCTTACGTATGAAAGTTAAGGTCGAAGAAGACCATCCATCAAACGTTATAGGGAGACACACATACAGACAGAGTGAGGTCATGAGCCTCACTTTCTTAGGAAAGAGCAAAATTTTTATTAGAAACAAGTAGGGCTTAAACGGTTACAAAGACTGAAATGAAGGATCCCAACTATATTTCAAGAGTTAAACAATGATTCAACCACTAAGTCTAATGAATTCCTGTATTATTTCATAACACAAAAGAAGCAATACTCTAATAGCACTGACCTCAAAGCACAATCATCAATCAATCTTACACCCTTGGGTTTTCCAGTTAAATTATCTAAAAAGGGTACAAGCTAAAGTTTTTAACTGGGCGGGGAAGGTAACTATTAATCATTGATAGACAAACTCATTAGACACCAATGGGTGGAGGAAACGTAATTGGCCTCTAAATGCTCTGAGGTTGTTTGGTTCAAACAATGCTCAACTGTCATTCCACGAAAGAATTTACAGACATTTTTTACAAGTTGGAGAAAAATCACCGTGGCCCATAAATTAAGATTAAGTCTGAAATGTTCAGAAAAGACTCAAGAGAAAGATTTTTTAAAATTGTCCTGCATTGGAAAGGAATAAAGAAATAGTTAATGTACTTAGCTAATAGATCAGATTCTTAGGAATGAAAGCTTATAAAAAGAAAAACAATGTCCCGAACAGTGGTCAATAAAATTGGTGTAAAGAGATAGTAGTAGGCCTATTGTTCCTTTCAGCATTGTATTACTGAAGGCGCTCCAATTTTATGATTACTTCCATTGATATTAAGCTTGTACCATCAAAAGCAGCCGACAGCCTCTTATATCAATTTAGAGGCACCTATTTTATTACTGAATATAATCTAAAGTTTCGTTAATCCAACTGTTGTAATTTTAGTGATAATTCTTCTTGGATTATAATTCCATTTCATCTTAAGTAATGGCAGTTTAGTAAAGTGGGTTTAAATAGTCTCCATTAATATTGATGCCTTATTTTCAAGAACAGTTTCTCGGAAGTCATTTCGATCTTATCTGACGTCTTCTTCATCTTTATTGTGTTTGTGGGTATGTGTGCTTTTTTTTTTTTTCCTTTCAGTTAAAATTAGGCCTGACGCAAATTTGATCTGAAGAAATAATTTCAAGGCAGAGTTTCTCAAGCTTTTGACTGGCCAATGATGAGATGTTTTCAAGTCGCTCAAAATGGCGTAAGATTTTTTTGGCCTACTTTTTTTTTTTTTTTCTCCCCTCTCCCACACGGAGGTGAAGACAGGAATAAAAAAAAGAAAATCAAACAGAGTTAAAATAACGGTCCTTGAAAATAGGCTTCCACTTGTTCGTTGACGCGCGCCAAAACGATGTCTCTGATACGTGTCCAAACAGCTTGAGAACAACAAGCAATGACGCAATGAAGAAAGAACATATTTCAAATTCAATCGACAAAAAAATCCATTGATGATGATGCATCGTAAAAGACGGTACTGCCTTTTAGTTACAATCGGAAAATAAGATCGATTTCTTCTTTTCTCTCTTATAATATCAGGTCTTTGTGTAAACAGGTCATCGAATCAACTGTATCATTTCCAAGTTCTCTTAAAAAAATAAATAACAATTGATAAAGTTTCTTTAAAATTCTACTTTCCACTCCAAAACAATGGAAATATCTTTTTTGTTTTTGAAACGACAACGGCAAAATAAGCAACTAGCGTTCGTTTTGTTCAAAAGTATGTAATTATTGTGTTGTTGTTTTTATGATTTATCAAGTTGAGACGATTATTCCATGAATATAAACAAACAGACTTAGTAGTTTTGTATTAAAGGAATTAAAATATACAATTTTCTTTATCCAGAAGCATCTAATTTGTATGTTGTTTTTTACTTTAGATTTCTCTACTTATTTGATGCTGCAGTTGTGTGGCCACTAGGTCGTATTCTTTGCAAATTAAATTGATACTTTTTAGAAATCAAATCCCACGATTTATCAACAGACAATTTTCTTTTAGAGCTTTTTTTTTTCCTCAGTTTCTTTTTCTTACATCTTTAAAAATGGCCGAGACTGCAATATCAAAAATTTATTTCTAGTTACGCGAGTTACGATAGACATGAATGCCATTCGAATAAGTTACTATAATTCTTTTATTATGTTGTCTTTATAATAATAATAAGAAGTATTATTTTCGATTTCCTTCAAGATTAGGGAAGATGGATTTAATGGAAGACTTTGTAACATTAAGTTACACTGTAATGAATATCTACAAGTAGTTTCCTAGTTCGAATTCGTCCGTGGCTTCTGTAAAGGTCAAATTGTAGCCATTTCTAAACAACCTGTATTATAGATTTAGTTTAAACTGCAATAGTTATTGTAGGGAATAGAAAGATTTTAACAAATGTTTTAGAATCCAATTTTTAAAGAAATAAGAATGCCTGTCAAACAGACTAAAAACCTTGGAAGCTGAAACTTGATTTCGGGAAGACACTGGATCTCTGGTTCCAGATTTCATGGAGGAAAGGAGAGAGGGGTTCCATTCATCATCAAAAATATTGAATTAAATCGTTGTTACGTTTGTAATAACTTACCTTAGAATTAAACTTACTTCTATGCAAATAAAAAGCTTAACGTGAACCATAAAAGTTTTGATAAAAAAAAAACCTTTGTTTATTTTTGTGCACTTTCAGAATTTACAGTAAACCCTCTCAAATCCGGACTAATGCGGCGTCCAGTAGGCCGGATTACAGAAAAGCCGGACTACCGAGAGTGTTCTTAAAATAACTCAATAGCTCAATTTTTGTGAAGACATAATGCCAGGTTTAATTAATGTAACCCCATTTTCATAATTTTGCACTCAAATGTTTAGTAAAAACAATACAAATGTGTTTTTTGACTTTTTTCCGACACAAAGCTCTAGTGATATTTGTTTTGCAGATTCCCCTGCATCCAATCTCATTAACGCATTAAGCTTCTGTTCCATAGTGACAAAGTTTTTCTTTCTTTTTTCACTCATAATGAATACGCACAGATAGGGAAACAAAATAGGGAAACAAATTTAGCTATTAAATTTTTTTTTTTTTTTACTCAGGACCAGGCCGGATTACCGAGGGCCGGATTTGAGAGGTTTTACTGTAATTACTTCTACTTCATTGAAGGACAAACCAAAACCAAAAATATACAGATGAGATAACAGACTGGATGGTTTCTGTTCATTTAATTGCTGGCGTCTGAATCCGAATTAAAAAAAAAACATTCAAATCTAACTTTTACTACATGTGGACTTTCTTAAGTAGGTAAAATTTTAATATGCCTTCCTTTTTATTTCTGCAATTATTATTATTATTATTATTTGAAGTTATGCAGATATGGTGTATTGTTTAAAACTGTTACTATCAGATTAAAGGTATTTATTCAAATGATATTGTAAAATTTGGCGATAGACAGCCTTCCAAAATATCCTTAATAATAGAAGTATCCTGCCCTGAAATAAAAGCATTTACTCCCTTTTTATTTATCAGGTAATTTTCATATTCAACCATTTAAGATGGACTATATTAAAGCCAGATTCCCGCTCTCTTGGGTTTGTGTGAATGCTGAAAAAAAAGTATGACTTTACAAACCGAACCCTGAGGGTGAAATCTGAAATCAAAATCGTGTCTTTGAGGGCAGGAAGGGGCAAACAAAGGATGTACAGAGATATATGTAAGAAAAAAAAATGGCCGACTGAAGCCTCCCCCTTCCCGTGGAACTCAAATTGTCTCATTAAAAGCGCGTCGTCTGTCATTTTCCCACATTCGCATAAAGATGTGCCGCCGAGGCTCGGAGTTTTGCTGGTCGAGGTTAAGTATAGGGGAAGCACTTGGGAACCATTTCCACATCGTTCGCCCAATTCGCTCTAGTCTATGATTTCGGGTTTTCGTTTATCCCAAACAGTCTCGGGCAAAAATCAAAACCAGAAATGGAGCTTTCAAATAAAAGGACAATAAATATCTTTGAAAACCTGGAATTAACGGGAAAACTAAATTAAAACGGAAAAGGAAATATTAAGAAGCTCTCAATTCGTAGCACTATTACTTAATCTTTTATTTAGAATTTTAGCAGCGGGTGAATGACAGACTAAACTGTGAGAATTATGCATAAATAGTAGGATAAAAAAAAAATACATATTTCATAAAATATTTAACTCGGCAACCTAATAAAAGCTGCCTCCTTATGTAGGAATGTCATCATCGTCCCCCTCGTGGCTATAAGTCATTCCTGAAATTTCCACAAGGATGTTGAGAGCTTGATTTAGATCCAATGTCATTGAGTTTTTACATTCGTTAAGTGGATCTCTTCAAATCAAATTTATTTGAGGAGGAGATTTATTTTGACAAGATGCCAGTTTGGCACCTTCTTAACAAAATAAGACACTTCAACTTATACTAGCACATCTAAAATTAAAACGTCAACACAAAAGGCAAAATATGAAATATAATTAGAAGTATATCTTTTAAATCTTGCAGAAAGCACTTATTAACCTACTGATGTGCGTCTGTTTACAAATGAAATGAAACATTATAACCACCGCCCCTTTTTTTTTTTTTTTTTTTTAAATCCTATTTTTTTTTTCTCTACATATTACGGAAAGCCAAGTTAAAATAAACAACACAAATTCGTTAAGGTACAAATGGTTGAATCACATGGTTAATATCATGTAATTTTCTTTTATTCTACCAAGACAAATTGTTGAACTAGAAATTTCTTGAATTGTTCCTACGAGGTATTTTGAGTTTCCTATACAACTGATATTATCCAAAAATTATCGAGGACTGAAGATAAATAGAAAAACTTCACAAAAACTTACAAACAGAATCAACGATGTATTAGGATAAGGTTAGACAAAGTTCTGCTTAAGATATCTGTTTGATAACAGCTGAGCAACAACAAACGCTCGATAATAATTTATAATAATAAACAATAAAATAATCTTAAGAAAACTGGTAGGGATGTCACGAATACACGAAAACAGACTGAATTCGACTAAAAAAGAAAAACAAAAAAAACAAACAAAAATACAAACAGAAATCCTACTAGATGTTAAGGGAAAAAAATAAAAATTTTGGATAGTGGTAAGCAATAGAGATAAGAGAAATTCTCGGATTTTAATCGGAAATACAAAGAAAGAGGAAAAGAAGTAGTTTCAGTTTAATGCTCAAATTAAGATTATAAATAAGCAATCATCCAGTGTTTTTTTTTTTTTGTTTTTTTCCCCTGATAAAATTTAACAGAATTTGAACTTAATTCGTTTAGAACTATAAATAAAAAATTTCTTTCTTGAATTAACGAAGCAAAGAGAAATGGATTTAATTAATTTTTTATCTTTTCTAGTGAAAAATAGAACTTTTAATAAATGAATTAATATTTAATCTGAACCTGAAAAAATTAATTAATAATGATCGATATCAGACAGTTGTAAAAATGTAGTCTAAAATGTAATGAAACAGACATCTAATTTCAATGTTAAAAGTATAAATACTACACAAGCCATCTCCTAGGTCCGCTGAGGAGTAGGAAAGCCTTTTTCTAGAAAAGCCTGATTTAAGGTTAAGTAAATTAACATTGTTATTAAAAAAATTCCCGTTTTACAACCTGAAAACCTCACTAAATAAATGGCTTATTACTGTAGTTGTTCCGAAGGGAAATGGGTACTTTTGTAATTTATTTTTTTTTTTTTTTGCGATAGAAGATTGAACAATTGAATATTCTAGTAAATTACTTTCCACTTAAATAAACTAATTCTGAAAATTCCACAAAAAGAACTGAACTGCAGTCACTGCTTCAGTTTCCTCTTCGCCCCAGCAAAAGAAACGCATCTCGTTTCTTAACCACCGACTGCCTCATTTTCCCCAGAAAACATTTTATTTTATTACTTTATTGTGGAATTAATTTGTTTTTTTTTAACTATTCAATAAACCGTTCCCTCAAGTGTAATCCTCTCGCTGTCATCTCGTCTGCGCCAGCGGTTATTCGAATTACGAATGTTAACCAAAAAACTCCAATAAAGCAGTAAAAGCCTTGGGAGATTTTCTATTCAAATTGTGTCTCGTAAGAACCGAGCAATTTTCGAAATGATTCTTAATATCTGAACTCTACAGCATTGCATCGGGAATTGGAATTGGCTGCAGCGATTACCATAAATGCTGTTTTGTTTAAAGATTTTTCCATTCCCAGTTGATCAACTTTAAAAACCACTTACTTTAAACTTAAGTTTTACTACTATTGCAACTACTCATGTTTTTCTGAAATCATTTTTCCAAGGATGAAAAAGAAAAAAATAAGACCAATCGTCCTATATTTAGCGCAATTTGAATTTCTTGTTTTTTTTTTACAGTTCGTGGAGACTTCCCTTGTCTGTAAATGAATCTACTGGCTTCCATGTTGATAGGCATATTGTAATTGGTGATGAATGTCAAACAGCTTGAATTGATGTACTAGAATATTACTTATAAATGCATGGTCTCTTATTATTATAAGTTATATTTTGCGGGAATAAAGTGATCTACGTAAAACGAAGCGGCGTATATCGAAGCCTACCTCCATTTTGTAATATTATCCACTGCTCTAATAAAATGCCTAGGTTTACGCTGAGATATCATTTGATAGCGAGGACTGTGCAGACAACAATGAGAATGGAGGAGGTGGAAACCAAAGTGATAATCGTACTTTAAGAGAATTGTAAAAACGCATCAAATATTAAAGAAATCAGTCCAGCGATTGAAGCGTGGGTTTCAGGATCATTTTTCTGGGATGTGAAAACTTTTAAGAGTTCAGAAATGAATAAATATCTAGAAATTAAAACCCGAATAATTAAAATTGAAAGTGGTGATGTTAAGTGTCATGAAATGCCTACAAATATTGAACACTCCTCTAGATAGAGCACATAAACTTTACACTTTCCAACTGACTTTAATCATTAGAGAAATGACATTAGTACAGTTTTTTCTGTACTAACTTTAATAATGATAACCATAATTCATCAAGAAATATATCAAAACTTACTTAATTTAATAACAGAAATTCACCTTGTCTACATTTCAAAGGCCTCACCGGCCCCCCTTTTTCAAGCCGTTTTACATCCTACCTAAAAGGAAACAGAACAATCTTTCTTCTTCCCCAAATAACTACAAAATGAATTAACAATGAATTTAATAATGATAATTCATTCCCTGACAGCAGATACTGAAATACAATTTTAATATGTTGGAATCAATTTTTAACGTCTGATTCAACTGCAATAATCTTAAAAAACCTTAGTATGCTTTACATTGTATTTTGTTTGTTTGTTTGTTTGTTTTTTAAATGATGGATATGCGTCAAGTTTTTTAAAGATTATTACAATATCTCCGAAATCTTATTTGCCAATAAAACACTTCTTTCATAAAACCGTGTTTTGCGAATAAATAATCGTAGGAATAAATGAAAATATTTATGCAATAGCAACTACAACCAATCAAAATAAATTACATTGATTTATTTTTATGTTTTGTAATCAAGACACAGTAAATAAAGTTATACAGAATAATTACTTATTCAAACAATTATCAATGAACATAAATAAAATGTAAGAGAAAGTTAAGATAAAAAAAAAGTATTTAGATTTACATTCTCCCTTTTTTTATTCAAATAAGAGTTAAAAGACTATTCGAAATATTTCAATTGAACTTTCTAATTTTAAACTTTAAATCTGTTAATATAAATCGTGCATTAACATATTACATCGATTATATTTTTCCTGATGTATTGTGATTATAAATATGGAAATCAAATCAAATTTTCCCTCCGAAATCTGTACTCGAGATCCTTCTAAGAACTTGTGTCTCTCGAAAAGAGAGGAATAAACTAGAATTTTCCTTTTCTTTCTCTGTAATGAACTACTGTCATTCACATCAAAAGTTTGAAGTTCACACGCTTCAGTTGCGTGGAAAAGAGCTTCTCCATTTGCATAAGTATTACAGGGGCAGTTATTCAGCTCAGGGAAAGAAAGAAAGAGGAAAAAAGGACACAGAGAAAGAGGAACAGTTATATAAACCCAGTGCCTGCCTCACTTTCACTGCCACCGGACAATGAGGCAGCAGTGCGAGTCCAAGTGCAGCCACCGCTCGGGGGCGCAGTCGTTCCCTGGCGCAACAAAAGACGGTGAAATGGAACAAGGCATGGGAGACGATGGACGGTTACGATAAAGGCGGGAAGAGATAATGCCGTGCTTGGCTCCATAATCCGGCCATCTCTCACACGCTAATCCCGAATTAGCTGCACACTAGGCTACGGAAGACCAGTACACCAGCGCTTTAACTAATTAGGGGAGAAAATGCTTCAAGAACAATTGTCATTGGAACACTGTCTCACTTTACAGGAAGACGAGGTTAATTGGTCTTTAAGTTCGCAATTAAGTGAAAGTAAACAAACTGGTTATGAAGAGAAAGGACAAACAAATGGCCAGCTAAGTTGCTAAACTGTATGAAAATGCTTGGAATGGACAGAATTAATAAAGGTATAATCAAGTTGCAATGAGTACAATTTAAAAATTATTCTTGAAATGTATTTATTTGAAAGAAAACAAACTGAAAGAAAACTAACTATTAGAATAACTTTAAATTAATGATTATAAGAAAGAAAGTAATGAGAATAATTCAACCGTATATTAAAGAATGTCAAAGCCGTTTTCACTACAAGGAAAAGAATTAACAAACTACTATTAAAAATAAGCCATTTTAAAATAAAACTTTTAATCTCTTTTTTTTTTTTAGATTTGGCAAAAATTATTTTTTTTTTTTTATAAGTTGATATAAAGAAACTGTCACAAATCTGATATTTAAAAAAAAAAAAAAAATCTCTGCGAAAGTGTTTAATAAGCATTACTGTTCGTGTGTTTCTTCAAAGGAAATGTCAGTCTTCAAGAGACAAAGAGAAAATTTTTAAGTGTTTTGCAAAAAAATGAATATAACTACAATCTCCAGGAAAATAAAGGTCTTCAATTGTGATTAATGGATTTATATTATTTATTATTTTTTTTATTTTCTAAATATTTTATTTTCAATTGTTACAAGCATCATTCACATGGTTCATGTACTTTCTATTTTTTCTTTTAAATTAAAGTAAATTCTGTTGGAAGACGTACAATGTTGTAAATTAGCAGATATGCCTATCAACGATGGGATAATAAAAGACAGTTTCGTAGCAGATTTCGACGTGGCTGAGTTGTTTACAGCGAAGAACCAAGGAAATACGCACAGGAATAACATTCGCCGTCAAATTGACGACTTGGGTAATAAAAAGAATTGATAATATTTACCCTTCAATTTCATTGTAGTGCAAAAACTTTATTTTTAAAGATTAGCTATTTCTGAAATTAAAACAAAAATTTGTAATGTAAACAGTTCTGGTCTCTCCTAGTAGGAGGCAGCCTTTACACAGGTGGAGTAAAGGCCGTATTACATTTACTATTTCACTCGCCATAAATGCAAGCCATAACGCAGAACATGTCAGGGTAGATTGCGAGTGATTAGTGCATCGCTTTACACTTACCATAACGCCTTCCATCACACGGAGCATTTACACTTCTCAATTGTCATCATGCCTACGTTTTATTTACGAAAAAAAATAGCATTGATTTATATAAAAACCATTTAGTCAATGCATCGGATAGGTGAAAGAATGTCTTTAATTAATTAAAATAGGAAATATTCATGTTTTTTTTCATCGCTTTGTGTTTCTTTGTTTTCAGTTTCGATAACGCAGTCTCGTTAAATCTCGATCAATGGCGATATCTTTTCGAGATGTCGATCGTTCGTCTCGATTCGAATTTTCAAGCCGAAATTCTGAAATGATTTTGATTAATAATGTAACATTTTATGAAAGCATCCACGAAAACATAAGGAAAAGATGCCCTCCGATCGTGAAAATCATTTTTGTAATCGGTAATTTCGAATAAATAAATACAAATCGATTGGACTTCCAAGTTCTCGTCACCAGGAGCGCTAGTGTCGATGTCCAGCCATCTGATGTCGCGCCATTTCTTCAAAGATAGGCCAAGCTCTATGTCTCACCATCTCCTCTCGCCATCTTATTGCGAGTGAAATGGCGAGGTTATGGCGAGTGAAATGGTAAATGTAATACGGCCTTTAGAGTGATTCTGTATAGGAATTGATGGAATGATTGTTAAAATTGATGGAAATCTGCAGGGAAAGAGATGAAAAGGCGGTGGCCATTAACCATTCAATATTTTACATGGCCATTCGTCTCCCATCCAAACAAAATCACGTGAAGCTCTCGTTGTCGGCGAGATTCAATATGGCGTATAGGATTTTTACTTCAAATAAATTTCTCACTTTCCTAATAAGAATATTTTTCTAAAAGAAATACTTTTTAGCTGAAATGTTATTCTATTTATCAGAATATGTCTTAAGATTATTTATTTTTTTTAATTTTTTGAAGAATATTTTATATATTTGTGAACTTTCCCAACCAGCTAGAAAATACGACGGAATTCGAAACATCCAAAATAATCTTCTTTATTTCAAAATCCTCAAGCATCTGATGGGTAATTATCAGTTTTATGGTTAATTTAATGTACAGTAAACTCCCGATTATCCGCGGACCTCTCTTACTTCCATTTTTTTTTTTTTACTGTACAATAAATTACGGAATCAATAAACATTTATTAGATCTAGAATAAGGTAAAAAATAAAAGAGGCACTTTTAGCGACGTCCAAGTAGGCGGTTTTCATGTTTCGACACAAAAAAAAAAACCAAAACAATTAACCGATTTTTTTTTTATTCAAAAGTAAGAAAACAAAGTAAAATAAAATAAAGTTTATAATGTACATACTGGTATTTTAATGTAAATAAAACATGTTAATAGCATTTTTGTGTTGATTTTTGTCCTTTTTCGTTTCATTTCGAATTATCCGCGGAATTCGCTTATCCGTGGTTGCCGCGCCACCCAATTCCGCGGATAATCGGGAGTTTACTGTATTTTGTTTTGTTTAGGTTCCTTAATATTGATCTTATGTATGAAAAGACAATCTCCGCAGTCGATTAAAATGCTAGGTAATTTTTACTATTACATTTTTACTTTCCCTTGATTGTAAATCTTAGTTTAATTCATACAAAGAATCCGTTCTGTGGCAAGAGGGTTTCTTTTTGTCTCCCTCCAATTAATCTTCAGCTATAAATCATGGAGAAGTATTTATTGATGTAGAGAAAACAAACACTTGGCGAGAAATTCAATCTTGGAAAAACTAAGGGTGATGTTTAGGTGATAGATCACATTCAATCGAAATAAAAATGGTTGTAATTATTCAGGAACAAATATTAGTGTTAACATAAAACAAAAGAAAGAACAAAAGAGATCAGCTTTCACTGAAAGAAACATCCTTTATCTGTTTAAAGGTGAAATATCACACCGAGGTTATGAAAGTGCAGTTACTATAGGAAGCAACCAATGGCAGGAAACAACTTCTGACTCGAGAGCTTTTACAAGATCGGCTCCTGTTAAAACAAGTCGACTTGTATTGCTTGGATTTTTAAGAAATTTTACAAATTCAAGAGGTTTTAAATAGCCACTGGCAAATTTTAGTCATGGATTTTATCTATTATAAAGTAAGGATAAATAAATAAATAAATATCGCAATTTTTTCAGTTTAAGAGGTTTTGGGACAAATTTATTATAATAGAACATTATATTCCCGTTTATTTTTTTTATTTTTGGAAATACCTGCATTCGTTTCAACATTATGAAATGTTTTTAAATTACATTCGGTTAGATCCATTCTTAAGTTATTTAAAATCATTTTCCAAGAAGTACAAGGCTTTTGCATTCTCTCGTGGTTTTCATTCCCCAGTTTCAATTAAGAAAAAGTTAGTACACTAAGCGACCATTAAAATTTCAGCTTTCAAGAGTACTTGGTTTTAGGCTTCTTAAAGACGCCTTACATCCCCGGTTTGTCTGTCTGTGGACACATATCCCACAATGCTTCGCAACGGTTTCTGTTAGCTCAGTTGTAGGTGGCCTGTTAGCTCTGTTGGTTAGTGTCGTGCTAATAACGCGAAGGTCGTGGGTTCGATCTCCTCATCAACTTAAGTTTTTTCTTTTAAATCATTACTAGGAATTCAGTGTATTAACAAGGTTTGAGTTAAGAATGACGATTATTCCATATAAATATGGGTGGGTAAGATAGCATGAGGTCGCAGACTCGCGCAAGCATTTTCTAGACCACCCCGGCGCAGTCTATTCTAACGTAAAGGTGACTCAGAAGCCGTTGCGAAGCATTGTGATCCCTACTTTGTATGATTCTGAGTGAAAGCTTTAAAGCCGGCATATAATGGAAAGACAGCTTAAAAGTTAAGCTCTCTAGAGTAAATAGATTCTGAGGTTAATCGACAGACTGCTTTTCAATCGAAATAAAAAGCCTTTCTCTATGTTGTTTTATTATTGACTGCGCCAAAATCTTCAACGTAAATAGAAAAATACTGTGATTCGATGTCAATGACTGCTCAGCACCTCCACCCTTTTTAATTTATTAAGAAAATAAAAATAGACGCACTTCAGTCACGGGATGGCCATTTTGTTCGATATTCTGAGAGTTCATTACGGATGATTTTCTGTTATTATTCCTTAGATGTTTTTTTTTTTTCCATTTGAGTAACAGGTGGGTTTGGATTCGCGTGATTAACTGAGGGTGGCGTGACTGAGTAGATGCCTCCTTCAAAAGCAAGCGCTTTCATTCTGGAACGCTTCAAAAGGTTGGAATGGGGGAGTCAGGTGGCATAAAATTAGAAATAACAGTACATTAAATGAAAAACAATCAAAAAACTTCCTTAACATTTAAATGACAAAAATAGCAAAGAAAAAAAAAATCACAACTCTCAAGTTGCACAAGAAAGAGGAAGAGAAAATAAATTATTAATAGCATTTAATAGTTTAGGAAAATCACTGACCGGAGAAGTTGGAACTCTACTTGAGTATTGATCCAAACTATCGCATTAGTTAGGCTTAACGTCTGAAACAAAAGAGCAACCGGAAGTACAGCAATGTACTAATGTTACTAAAATGCAATATGTTACATAAACCGTGTGTTATTCAATGTATCGTTTTCTCCTTGCAAAGTTAGAAATAAGATTATGAAAGTTGTTACTAAAGCTATTGTGTTTATGAACCAATCACAATGATTCCTTTAATAACCCGCCATTATTAGAAGAAGCGGCTGGCATTGTAACCTTATCTGCTAAGAGTCATTTCAGCGTCTCATCATTTCATCTCCTGTCATATTAGAGTCTCTAAAAGGAAAAACTTTAAACAGAAATAAGAAGAATATCTCTAAGTCCATAAATACGCATGAAATTTTAAGAAGATCTATCAATTGCCTTATTCGTAGGTGAGAATACAGACAAGAAAAAGGTGATCTTCCAAGTCATAGCAAAGTAGGCTTAAAAGGGGGAAAAAAAAAAAGGAAATATTAAAATTAATAAATTATAATTTTCAATTTGTATTGATTTGCTGTGATCTTCACAAACACGAAAATGCATTTAATAATATGGATTATTTTCAAAAACTAAAGTCAATATTTCACAGAATGTAATTTATTATATCAATATTAGGTATTTGGAAGGACACTTTTACTCAAACAGCGGTAATTGATAAAATTATTAACTTATTCCATTTTGGTTTAGAGAAGCATTTGAATTTTTAATTATCAAAAATAAAAAAAGGTAGTCTATTCTGGCAATCTGGACTCGATTGCAAAATTACTTAGATATATTTTTCAACCAAAGTATCTGAGATAAGCAGTTGTATTTTGATAATCTTAAGTGTGGTAGAGCTTTTATGGAAATTGCTATTGGATAATTCACTGCTATCAAAACCCTTTGTATGTACTTGGTTTCCATTCGATGAAGAAGTGAGTTTCACTTAGCACCCTCTCTTCCGGTTTCCGGTTGCGCAACTGATTTCAAATCAAACGTCTCCTTCACTAATTTAGTCCCCCTCAGTCTGTCCAATGATAAAATGGGGCTAATGTTGCTGTGGGGGTTAGTCAGAGTGGGCTCAATCTCTTTCATGCAGTCGACAAAAGCTCAAACTGACAAAAGACGCCCGGGTTGTCCAATTCTCTGTCAGAACAATGGAACCGCCAACAGCCCCCATCTCCATGTGCCGAGATTAGATAGAATAGATAACCATTAGATGATTGGAAAAGAAACAAAGCAAAATTATAACACTAATAATTATTTCTATTCCAATACAAACTGTTAACATAAGGAATACTATAATTTATTTAAAAAAAAATGGAAAAATACTGGATGTTTTAGTGACATCAATAAATTAATTTAAAAATACATTTGTGTAACAGTAGAGATCCAATACGAGACTTGTCAACAGTAGCTGCATTACAAACAAATTATTGTTGAAAATTATTATAATTTTTATAGTTTTCGGATGCCCCTACGGCAAGACTTAAAAATAAATGTTCAGGAAAACGGTATAAATAAAATAGTAGATTAAGATGTAGCCTTTATTATAAACAAAACAATTATTTGTTTGTTTATGTTTTTATTTTCCTTTTTCTCGACAACCAAAGTTAAAACATCGTGTACATTAAAGTAGAAGAATATGAAACTGATAAAAAGAAAACTAAAAAGAGAAAAAGGCGACAGGAAATAATAAAGTAAATATTAGGAAAGGGTGGACATTGTTTGATTTTGGAAGGTTAGGTTTTAAATAATACGTTTACAAATCTCTGATTGGGAAAGAAAAAAACCCCGCAAGGTGCGAATTCTTTTAGTGGATTTTTTTCCCCCACTAAACCATAAACCTTTGAAAACTCATTTTATGGGAACTTGTCAGTTGAAAATAATATTATCATTGTAATGTACCATTTTCTATCATTGAAATCTATTTTCGTAATTGTACAACTGATAATGCTCATTTTACTGTCAACAAACTGTCTTTTTTTTCTACACTTATATTTTTATTGAGGTTTGTAAAAATGGAAATTAATACTAACAACTATTATAAACGCAAAAATCTAAGTTTGTTTGTCATCCTTTCACGCCACAACGGCACAACGAATAGGAATGATACTTTACATTTAGGTAGTCTAGGACACGGAGTACGCCATAAGCTACTTTTCGTCCCGGTCGATCAAGTAGTTCGCATGGGATGAATGAAAAAATTCCCAAAACGGCCCAAAATGAAAAGCTTACCAAACCTATCCATAGATGGCGCTAGCGCAGTTGTCAATGAGTACATTTAAAACATTCCCAAAACTGGCGATAGATGGAGCCGTTGCCGTTTTACATCGCGCCACAGATCTGATTAAATATACGATGCGGCTAATTAATACTGCTGGATTTCAATATTGTATTGCATGTATCGTTTAAAATTTCAACTTAAATAAATATAATTTTCTGCACGATTAAGGAAATTTTGTCATTGTTCCTCATTGCAAACAAAGGAATTCAACGTCTAGGTCAAGTAACATCAAAAGTCATCCAATGAATTATCACAAAATTTACAAAAGTGTTTTTGTGAGTTAAATAAATTTCAATAAAACAGGAAGTGACATATAATATCTAAGATGAGATTTCAATAAAATTCAAGTGGAAGTGGAATTTGCAAAACAGAGGCTTGCGTGGGTGTTAGGTAAACGAAATTTTACTGTTTTATTCGGATGTGAAGGACAGACATTCTAATAAATCAGAATTAATAAATAAATTTCCAATATTTGAAGAATGAATTGAAATAATTTTACATTTGAAACAATGTGGCAAAAGTTTTGGTCGATTTTACATGTTTTAAATATATAAATAAAAATCTCAATTCCGAACGTTTAGTTTTCAATTTTTTTTCTCCCTTTAATTCAGATTCCGCAAATACGCGGGAGTTTCAATGAAGCGAAGTAAGTAAGGAAAGACAAAAAAAAGCCCTTTTTGAGTGTCAAAGCAAATTCGTTGGCAAAGGACCGCTATAAATAGGCGACGGCGTTGCTTGGCTACTCACTCATAAAATGAGACAGGATCAGGTTAAAGTAATTAAAGGTTTAAAAAAATGACAATTTTAAATAGATTCAAATAAAAACAAAGCATGGATTTACGCTTCAAAAAATTCGTAAAATCAGCATCGTTTCCTCTTCGAATGTTTCGATTCCAATTTCAACACAGAGATTTTTGACCCTACAAAAGGCCCTCCAATGAAAGCTAAATGTGAAATGTGTGATTTACTGGTGGATAAGAATTATTCAGGGCACGTTCGACACGCCCCCCCGGGTGCTCCAGCGTTGCCATTTCGAGGGTTTTTCGGGTTCGCTTTTCATTTTTTATCAAAAGCGCTTCAGAGACGGAAAAAAGTAAATTTATATTTGGAGAAACGATGAAAAAGGAGACATTAATCAAATTCTCCTACAAGAAACTGAAAGGATTTGAATAAGTGCTGAAGTTACATAAAATAAATGATTATTTTAAACAAGATATACAAATAGTTGTAGATGAGAAAGAAAAAAATATTTTAAAGTTAATTTTCAAGCATAATAACGAATTATAATTAAAAAAAAAAAGTATTCTACGTATTTAAAGAGTTGCATATTAACAATTTACGAGATACATTCTTGTTAAGAAACAATGAATGATGAACAAACAAAGAAAAAGAAATAAATATTAGATCTTGAATGCTTACTCCATCAAAACATCAGTCAAACCTCACTTTTAAATGAACCTTAATGAGTCATCCAAATTTTCATTCATTTTTTTTGTTAAAATGTTTGTGGTTTTTTTTGTTTTTTTTTAATTTTTTTTTTTAATGTGATCATCTCTTATTATAAGGTATTTTCAAAGTATTGCCTTAAAAAAAAAAGTTGAATAAATAGAGGTTCATAAATAGATCTGTTCCAGCTGGGTTTATAACAAGAAGTTTAGTTCAATATTTAAGATATTGATATTCCATAGACCTTTTATTTGGCTTAGGAATAAGCTTTATGGCAGAATATTTCATTGCAAATGATTTTTAATAATGAATACAGAATGTTTGCTTCGCTATTAATTAAGTAAATACAGGTAATTCTATGGGTTTTTCGCTGACTGTCCTGGTGCCATTCGTGTGGGGCTGGAGCCACTTCACAGCAGGGTGTCAATAGTTGTGCACCATCGCATGAGGAGACACACAGGCATCTAATCTCACTATTCAACTGTGGAATGTTAACAGTTGACCACCAAGAGAGACAATGAACGAAGGGAAAACGTTATACAATACATTGATTACGAAGATCTTCATGGGAACAAATCAATGGAATGGAAAGGAATACAAGAAAGGAGTTCCTTAATCGCATTTACTTAAAAAAAAAAAAAAAAAAAAAAAAAAAAAAAAAAAAAAAAAAAAAAATATACGATCAACAGCAATTACCACAAAACATTCAATCCCTTCTCATCCGTCTCTTAACTTTTGGGAAATTCAGTAAGATTTTTTCCCTTTGTTAAAATCAGATAAGAAATATTTAAAATGCTACAATCGATATACAATAGGTTTCTTAAAGAATTACGTTTTAAAACCAATTCAAACCAAATCAGATAGGCTACTAAATAGTTTCAGTTATCACGATATTTGTTCATTAAAAATATATTGAGAAAAGAAAAAAAGGGGCAATTAAAATGAGATGACCTGAAGAATGGAAGACATCTTAGGGTAATATGAGAAATGAACATGGGGAATTATTAAAATGCTTAAAAATTATTTCTTATCAATGTTGTTTCTAATCATACAACCTTAAGTTTTCAAGTACTGGACAGACATGTGTAACAACGCATTGATTACTATTTCTCTCATCCAAATTCCTAATCCTTCCTATTTAATTCGTAACATCCCGGTGTGAAACAAATGAAAGGCTTTTTATATATTTGCAGAACACAAGATGCTAAAACGTTTGTCTTTATCAGAGATCAGATCAAAAAGGCAATAGCAAGTTTACGTCAAAATCAGCAAATAACGAAAAGTAAAAGGTTTTAATCCATTCGCTAATCCTAAGTTGAAGATTAACTCAAATATCCTACATCTGTGGTAAATCAGACAAAACTCAAGTCACCCTAGATATTTTTCATTGTTATCTATTTGAACCACAGATAACTTTCTAAAAGATCCTTTGCTCGTTAAATATGCATGACTATTTCGAAGTTTCGTTTAGTTTTTTTTCTTTCTGTAAATTGATTTTAAAACCCATTGACGAAATAACCTGCCCTGATCGACGACCTGTCAGGGAAGACAAAACAATTCAATTTTTATGTCTTTTAAAAGCTTTATTTTGTTCTGGAATTCTTTTATCGATTTTTTTTCTTCCCTCTTCTGTAAACTAAAGGAAAAACTGTAGTTATGATTTTACTGAGTTTTCTTTAAATAATATACATTAGACTCAAGACCTTCTATTTCGTAGGTTGATTCATCAATTGACTACAGGTAATTCTGTTTTATTCTTAGTTTCGCATTCAATTGTTCAAAATATTCCATTCTTTTAATGACCTTTTTTTCTTTTTTATGTCAATAACAAACCAGAAAGGAGAAATACTCCCAATTGGCGACTGTGTCCCGTATTTTTGTGTGTATTTATAGAAACTGAATCTAGTTTCATTACGATAATGGCGGGACAGATAGGAGAGATTATTTTGTTGCAGTGGATCCAAATAAGACGTTTTCCTTTACAATCGACCGCCCACAGTGCGTTAGGCCCATTACTATAAAGGACCAATCGTGATTCATCAGTGAGAAATTCAGTTCTTCAAGAAAGGAAGAAAAAATTCTCTCCCATCTGATCGTAAAACTCATTCACAGCTGACATTCAATTACGAAGTGCAGAATAACACCTCGATGACCCCTTATGTAATGAGACAATTGAAAGAAAATATGGAAAGAGCATAGTTGGCGTCAGAATCTTATTTAGAAGAAATTCTTACGAAATACTCCGTAATCCTTCAAATACGTGTGGTATCAGAAGTCACAGATCAAACTTGTTAAATAGTAAGATAAACCTGAAGACAAACATATACTGCTGATACGTTTATTATTAATACAAAGATTTATAAATCAATATCCGTTACAATAACAATTTCGGGTGATTATTTCAAATCTTCAGTTTTGTGAGATCGACAAAATGGTTCCTCCAAATAAAAGAAAGAAAATAAATGATCAAACAAAACTTAACTCCCTTCCAAATTCCTTATTTACTTTTTTTTTCCCCCCGTTTTTATACATTAAATACTTTGGAATACTATTCAACATGTTTACGATTGTAAACCATGATTTATGATACTTTCTTTAATTTTAAAATTAAATAAAACAATTCTTATTCCAGTGTGGCTTAAGAAATATTTTGTGACTGATCCTATAACCAATCAATGTCATATAAAAGAGCTACTATTAACCAATAGCTAACAATTTACAGATCCTCTAAATGTTACATTTTTTATACAAGTCTTATTCATTATTAAAAAGAGAAAGAAACATGTTTGTCTAAATATTGATCTTAATTTATTGTAAAGAACTATCAATGAATTATAAATGGTTAAGATAAGAAATTATCTTTTGAAATTCTAGAAAGTGCAAAACAACTCAAGCAACAACCTGTATAATGTTCTTAGAAATTTCCATATTTCAAGAAAGCAAAATAATAATAATTTTGTTATAAATTTCAAGTTAAACCCAAGTAATGAAAAGTGTTTGCAACATTTATTATACAGTGCAACAAGAAACGTCTTTAAGTTTGACTGTTTCCGGTTGCATTAACGAAACACCTCCTTATCTTGAAAAAGTGACACTTCGAACAGTAGATTTAATCTTTCAACTGTTTCCCCCTTTACGAGAAACCTTGACATTTGTTGAAATTCAACAAATTGCTATTAACGTAAGTAACCAGATAATTCTAAAAACTACGTATTCCTACCTCAGGAAGCTGAAATTTTGCTGATAAGTTTAGAATAGCCACAGCGATTTTTCATGCAAAAATTGAGTCAATTATTACGAATCTGATGGAGATTTTCACTCTGAACCAAAGCATTAAAAAAGCCCGAATGTTGAAGCGATGCTTCAACTCATCGATGCTTCTGTAATGAAAGCATGAAATAAATTTTCCCTTATCTTCTTTAATTAACTGATAACAAGAGACTTGATTTGCTTTAATCACAGATTATTGTTTTACATCCAATTTAAAACAAATTATTTGGAGCCTAATTTGATGCCAATTAGTTGAATGAAGAATCCGTCCTTTCCACCCACTACAGACGATGGAAGCTCACCCTTCTGACATTTTCCATTTTTGATTTGAAAACCACTTATCTTTGTATTGATCTTTTCAGTCAGTGGGGGGGAGGTTGTAATTAGACAAATCATGATCTAACCCCGTCCTTCCAACGAAATCTGTTTCAATCTTTTTCTCGTTATTTTTTGATTTCAATACAAAAAACGCTCACGGGATCAAAACCAAAACAAGCCATCTATTATTAAGCGTAGTTTTAGAGAAGTCTTATTCATTGCGTCTGTTACTGTCTTGGGAAAGACCTACCAAGAAATTCTGGGCAAGGAATGTACTCCGCAACCAAAAAAACAACGTTAAAATGGTTCTGAAAGAAATCACCGATTCCAATGGTTTGCTTCTATTATTACAGACTCTTCGTCTACAACTTTATCTAATTTTAGGTTGTTACAACCGAGACCTTTTCTTTGTCTTGGAGCCAATAAAGATCGGTAACAATCTCCTCGTCCACAAAATACACTCCATTGTTTACGTTTTGGAACTTCAGGGATGAGAATAGTTAGCATGCCAACGTTCGTATGTTACAACAGGGCCGACGTTAGGGGGTGGCGAATGGGGCGACCGCGCCTGGTTAGAAGAAAGAGGATAAAATAGGATCAACGTTTTTTTTTTTAGTTGGTTGTTAAAGTAAGATTTCCGTTTTTTTTGTTTTTTTTTTTTTTTTTGGTTGTTAAAATAGGATTGGCAAGGGCCCCGCAAAATTCATCTCGCCCGAGGCCCCGCACCCTCCCAGCGCCGGCTCTGGTTACAATATAATGAGCAAAGCATTTAGTTTTAGCAAAATCAATTCTTCTTTAAGCACCGAAGCATTCTATTGTACGAGAGAGTACGATAATACGTGTAAGCTCTTGAGTTGTTCTGATCCCCGACGGGCGGTTTTTGTTCCCTAGCTATCTATTGATCAAGCAATCAATACTGATCTTCCTCATCCTTAAACAGACAGCTATCATTAAAATTTCAGCTACTTGGTTACATAGTTTTAAGTTACCAAGGTTATTTGCATTTTAAAACCTTTTATTGTATTTTGGCAGGCTTTTTGTTTATTCCCTAGTACTTTACCTATTGCTTCGACATTTGCCAAAATACATAGGATTTGTCCCCGGAATAGATTGCAACTATCTCAGCTATCTAGGATATATATATATATAGTTTTTTAAGTTATCCATGATCGTAGCGGGAAAGATATTCCGCCATTTTAAAACTGTCTTGTTTTTTTGTTCAAACAAATGTACATTGATAGGTATTAAGACTAACCCTCCTTTGATATCGAGGTCTTATGATTCAGTTACTTTTTGATCCGATCGTTAGTAAATGACTTTCGCTACATGAAATGGATCTCGAGTATCTTTTCGCTACCGGTGTTGGAAAGTAAAAAAAAAAAATACTCGGTCGAGAGGAAACGTCTGCTTGTCTATTTACTTGTTATATAAACAGTCCCGATGTCTGTACTCGAGCCGCCACCGGAAGGGAATCATTTTAGTGAGTCAGGCCCCTGGGCAAAGAGCGGGAAAAGCCCTGTGTGGACTGCACCCAATTCCCAGCGCCGACAGACAGGGTGCAGTTAACATTCCTCCCATTCTCAATGTCAGTTTCAGCAAAAATGGTGCTTTTTTTTTTTCTTTTCCGAAACGAATTAAAAAAAAAATCCTTCACCAACCAGAGGCAAACCTTAAAAGGTCCGGATCTGTAACATGAAGAATTTTCCGCTCATAGTCTCGAACCAAATTTCCGGACATTCAAACAGCGTTTTCTTATGTGGTATTTGGATTGCTTTGTTTACTTGTAAATGTTACGCAGAGCGAAACAGCGTTAAGCTTGTAAAGACCAATCACTATAATAACAGCACGAGAAACATCTAAGATGATACTAAAATAGGTTCAGACCTACCACTTTATCTATTGTTGAGTTAACGAGAATTGCCTAAATAACTTAAAATACACGAATGTCAAATGTATTCTATTTAGGGCAATTAAAGACTCAATCGCAAATAATACTTTACCTTTACAATTAGGTCATCGGCTAAGACACAAATAGTGTAAAAAAATTCTAGCAATTTAGGTCCGCTATCTTTTCGATTTCGTTCCGACTAGTAAAAGGAAACTAGATTAGTAGGGAAACGTTTTACTGTTGGTTCCGAAACATCTTGTTGTCTTCTGGAAAGATCGAACATCGTTGTTCTTTTGTTGACTTTGAGTGGTTTTAAACTTCACTAGGAAGCTTCTATTAGAGGTTATGATTATAAATAATTCTTGAGACATCGACCAGACATGTTGTGTTTTGTTTCGTATCTTTAATCCCAGGACAGAAGTGTTTCGTCAGATGAAAACATTAAACTCCTACCTCCTGTAAAAACCTTCTAGAAGTACAACTAAATCACTGCGAGTAAAGAAGTAACAGAGATAAGACATTTTGGAGACTGCTTAATGTTAAAAAGAAGGATTTACAATTAAACGGACAGACTTTTCTCTAATGATTGACATTAAAAGGAACACTTAAAATCAAATAGTTTTATTTCAGTCATTCAGGAAAAACAACCTAAAAGTTTGAGCAAAATGTATTTTGAATATCAACAAATATCTTTCAAATGAACCTATATAAAAATAAATAATAAATTATGTTTATTTATCTACTTTTTTACAAATTCACGAGCAATGGAAAATGGACAGCTTGCACTCGTTATTCAAATATCATGTAGTAGTAGTAGTGACTATAAATCTGGGCGTGGTAACCACAACACTTAACTAAGATCAGGTTCAGTCCCTTCAGGGAATTCAGAGGATTCTGTTCCCACGTTGAATTCTCCTTATAGGGTCTACCCGGCCCTCTACAGAACGGGAACAGGGTCTCTTTCCCAGGAGATACAGGTGGGAGGGATTGACCACAACATAGTCCCATTGTTTAGGAAACGCCCTCAACCCCAAGGGTCACAAAGACCAGTAAATGGGATGATTTAACTTAGTGATTGATTCTATGTTGGCAAAAAGAAAAAAAAAAAAAACCTTTAGAATTCATTTGCAAAGTCTTTGCATTCCAACTGTGAGGATCAAACAAAGTGATTCACTTCTCATTAAAATACTTTCCCATATTTCTACTCGGTTGTTCGTTTTTCATAACGATTTGAAATGGTGGAAAGTCAGAGAAATTAGAAGATAAAGCGAGTGAAAAAGAACGAAATGGGGCAAAATTGAAAGTCCGGGAGGAGATTTGGAAGAAAGATAACGAGGAAGACCTAAAGATGGAAACCAGAGATAGATACAGTCAAAGGAACTGAATGAAAAACAGAAATAAAAATTAGGAATGAATAAAAATTTACAACAAAATAAATATGAACTTATTTATTCATTCAGCGAACGCCATTCAGAGAAATCAAATCAAATCCTAGATTCAGCAAAAAGGTTTTGGTTTTCAGTTCAATTCGTCCATATTCAGACGTTTCCTTTTGTTTCAGGAAAACAAAACAGTCACGTGACATAAAGCAGAATCAAATCAAATTAGTTTCTGTTAATTCCCTTTTCACGGATTTTTTTTTTTTTAGACTTCTCTTTGAAATTAATGAGCCCCTCCACCTGCGATTAGATGTAAAAAAAAAAACCTATTAAACGCTGGAGATTTGCAATGCAACTAGATCTATCCAATATCTAGATATAGATTATTACCTCCTGGTAGTTACTCACACAAATCTGAGATATTATGAAATATTATTATGAAATTCATCCTTTATCAGCTAAGTTAAACAAATTTTATAAATATAAAAATTTGGCAAAACATTCCAACTTCAATGTTTATCACATGTTTGAAGAAATTGTTGCAAATGGACGATGAACGGACAAGTAATTCTCTATAAAACGGAGGCTAAGACTGTTTCCGTAGGTTAATGTTGGGTTATCGCTGACTTGTTCTTTAAACTCTAGTTAGGATGCTGATCACGGGAGCCTTTACTTCCTCTGCTGGACATCGTAGTCCATATTATGTTCCATCTCCTCTGAACAGTACCAGAGTTTCTATGTTTTAACTTTTAAGATGAATGGAGGAATATGAAATATATCTGCCTTTATGCTAATTCTTATTATTATAATTGCCATTTGACTGCCTTTTTCTTTCTTTTGTGATTTATAAATCAGGATGAAACCTTAGAGATAGGATTATCTTTTGATCGTAATTGGCTGGTATCCACTGAGGAGATAGTTACTTCCATCTATCACTTACATCATGACAACATGATTGTTATCACAATTGGGTAAAGCACATTCGTTAACACTTCCCTTCCGTGATAATCGCTTTAATTCACCTGCTCTATTTTCATATCAGATCTTAAATCTTAGTGGAATCATTATCTTATTATTTTTAAAACGAACATTAAAACCCTACAGTATACTCTCGATATCTCGAAGTCGAAGGGACGCTAAAACAAATTACGAGATAGCGAGTTTTCGAGATAACAAGGTCGAGATTACATGAATATGGAATATCAAGGCGAAAAATAATTTTTAGACATATCGAGGTTTTCGAGATATCGAAGTTAGAGATATCGAGAGTCTACTGTACTAAAATTCTAGTTCTGCTTTAAAAAGAAAAAAAAAATTTTTTTCAATATATTCCTTAAATTCAATTAATATACCTATTAATAAATGACATATTTCTTTGGTGGATCTCTTGTGAGAATATAGAACCCTTTCTCTTTCTAATTCCGTTCCTTATTAAAAGCACTTATCAAATTCCAAATCAAAAGGGACGGTATAATGAGGGGGGAGTGATTGAACAGCAGACATCACATGATAAAAATAACTTATGGTGAAATGATCGCCATAGACCAAAACCAGTTCCAGGCCGTGGAGGCGGTGTGTAGTTTATTGACGGACGAAGCACCTGAAGCCTCCTCCCTCGCCTTGTCTGGCACCAGACCCCAAGAATTTCAGGCTCTTCCTGTTCGCTGTGCCAACGAGCGGAGCCACCCCCTTGCCAGGCTGATTAAAAAAAGCCAGGGTTTATTAACACCGACGTCTTGCCTCAATGGCCAGGAAAGAGCCTCAAGCATCTGATCAATGGAAGCGTCTTGTCCTCCACTCAAACCATAATGATCCAAAGAGATGGACAATGGCGTTGGACTTCAGCCAGCCTCATTCAAAACATTTTACACATTCTCTTGGTTACAAAAGACCTCTACATATGTTTGAAAGTAAAATGAAAAATCAATAGAAGTATTTCTCGTATTCACAGACAATTTTATTTGCCTAAAATTTTAATTCTGAAAGATTATGGCTTCAAAACCATCCAAAAGTTTTAAATTACGGCAAGCGGGGAAAAAACAAAACAAAAACAACCTAAGTAGAGATCGGAACCAAATATTTAAAATTAAGACTTTCATTATCTTAGTCTAAGAATAGCCTCCAATAACAACTGTTTGTGCAATCACGTAGTACGAAAACATTTCATCCAGTCATGTTCTTAACTGATGATGATGATCTTAGGAGATCGAAACTTGTTTTTAACGTCTTTATTCTGGTAATTTTCTGAAATTAAAGCAAAGTTAATATTTTGAAGAATGCGTAGCGAATCTTCTTCATTACAATTGAACGAAAATGAACCGCTTTCTGTTGGGCAATAAACTAGCCGATAGATATAGTTAAAGCAGATAAGATTGAAACGGTTGGCGTGCCATAACGCCCAGTCATTAAATTACATAAGAGATAAAAAAGAAATACACGAAGTTACAGCAATCAAAGACAATGAACTGAGACAAGAATCCATCACAAACCAAAGAATTACATTGGATGGTTAATTAACAAACTCTTTACTTGAAGTGGTTATAACTGTAAGAGGAAATAATCATTTATTTGTGTGTCTGAATTCGTAAAGCATTATTAAAACATCATTTACTGATATTCTTAAACTGTTTTACTCTCGCGTACAATTTCATCGATTCCTCTCATCAAAAATCCCCTTACGTTAGTTAAGTCAATACAGTATTTATTACAACTAGACCATCCCCTGTCTCCCTCTGGAAGTATAAGATAATTCAAGAAGAATCGATTCCAAGCGGTTATGGCAAAAAGTGATATTTTATTCCTTTTTGAATGAACTCATTATTTGACAGCGCGCGCCATTGTTGACAGAGAGAAGCTAAAAAAAATGAACATTGAAATTTAAATTTTAATCTAGTGGGCTAAAATTAATGAGTTATTTTCTTTTTTTCTCTGGCTCTTCTCTCATTGCGCCCTACACATACAGCAAAGGTAGTGATAAGACATAATAACTTGAATATAGTTTCCATGGCTTAATGGATAAGATGTCTGACTTCAGATCAAAAGATTGCAGATTCGATTCCCGTCGCAAACGTTTCATTGTAGAAATTTTTTCACAGGAAATTAACAATTGCGCCGGATAGACAGAGAAATAAAAGATTTTAGTAATATAAATGAAAGGACAATATATTTTAGTTTCTCCAATTTTTTTCTTCTTTAATAAAACAGTTACACTGAACATTACAAAATAAATAAATAAATAAATATTTTTGTAGTAATCAAGTGTCTCTGAGCATCTCGCACCCCATGTTTAGAACCACTGACCTACATCTGCAACTGTCAATGCTTTTTCAGTTTTTTCTGATTCAGGAATTTTATGATCAAAAATCTAATTATACCACGGAAAGAGAAACTGAATCCATTCCAGTGGAACCAATTGCAGTGTCGCTTTTCTTATTAAAACCAGATGCAAGAGTCGTCGAGAAAACAAACTAAAATAACAAGTGACGATTGGACGGGAAATTCATCGTCGCCATTTTAACATTACTAACCCTCCTCAGAGCTTCTTATTAACCAACTTTTCGAGTTCATGGTCTTTTTTTTTTTTTTCATCCATTTATTAAATTTTCTCAGAAGGGACTTTTACGCTCACAATGGAATGCCGGGAAGAAAATACCTTCGTGTCTCGAGGCATCTACAAACATCCGTAGGCAACGAAAAATAAAAAAAGAAAATGGAGAGACTCAATTGTCGTTTCTTAGCCTTCACTTGTATTTTTTTCAGGTCTTCTAGTCGTTGCTGAATTCGAATACGTTGTCTGGGGAACAGCGGTTCATGGAAAATGTGATACCAATGCTAAGGAATAACAATCTACGCTAAAAAAGAAGATCTAAAAATAAAATCTCTATTCTTTGACAAAGCGTGCTGTAAGGTACACCGAAAAAAATAGAAAACATACTTCTAAAAGGCTGTCGATTAAATATCTCAAAAGATGTAAACAGTTCCCCGAAGCTTCTCTTTATAGAACAACGAAGCGTAATTGCCGTTTCGGGTTTTGGACTTACGGAACATTTCTACTCTAGAAACGGAAATTAATTTCGAAAGCGAAAAGATAAGTTTAAGTAAAAAGAATTAGCACAGTGAGTTCTTTAGTATCTACTGTAGTTTCTGAACGGTGGATTTTACCGATTCTTACGGCGCTCAACTTTCATAAAGCACATTTATGTTTATACATATTTCTTAATTTATTCATATTTTATGAAATAAGTTTTTCTTTCTGTTTTAACTGCCTTTCTTTGAGCTTCCTTAGATGACAAAGTGATTAACAATGGTCTATTGGTTATTTCGTTTACTTCTGCTTATTTAAAATTGACGCTTTCGCCCACTCATTTGTAACTTGTAAAAATTTCTGTTCTGTGATTGGAGAAAACAAAAACAAACAAAAAATTAAAATTCCCTTGCTTATTAAGAATAAACAAAAGTAAAGTGGCGTTAACTCATGAGTGGAGATTAAAACTTATTTGCTCTTAAAACAGTAAATTGTTAAATCATCGTAATTGTCACAGACAACAACAGCAACAACAATAGTCTCAAACAAATTAACAAAAAAAAAACAAAACAAAAAAAAAACCAACAAATACTACTTTGAAAGAAGAACATTCTATTGATAGCCATTGTTGACGGAGAGAGGCTAAAAAAAAAAAAAAAAATGAACATTGAAATTTAAATTTTAATTTAGTAGGCTAAAATTAATGAGTTATTTTCTTTTTTCTCTGGCTCTTCTCTCACTGCGCCACACACACGCACAAAGGGAGTGATAAGAAACAATAATTTGAATGTAGTCCCAGTCGCCTAATGGATAAGACGTCTGACTTCGGATCAAAAGGCTGCAGGTTCGATTCCTGTCGCGAACATTTCATTGTAGTAATTTTTTCACAGGAAATTAACAATTGCGGCGGACAGACAGACAAAGAAATAAAAGATTTTAGTAATATAGATTTGACTTAAATAAATCATTAGGTTTACTTTCTATTATTAACCAGAAGAGAAAATTTGTTCATATCATTTAAAGGAATCACAATGGGGGGGGGGGGGGGTTAACATCTCTCTGCAATAGAAAAAGGAACACCTTCAACAAAATAAGAATAGGATTTTGTGCTAAAGCATAAGTTTAAGGTTGACCTACAATAATATAAAAAAATTAAAAATAATAATAATAAAAAAAAGAAAGTACAAGGAAAAATATAAAAAAGTAAGGAAAAAAAACCCCGCGGACATTGAGAAAAAAAAATTAAGAGGAAAAAAAAATAAAAAAAATAGATATACGGATTTGAACCGAAAACTTCAGAAAATGAGTCCGAGACCTTAAGCATCAAGCTATAGCTGACAACTGAAATCAGATAGTTTAAATGTTAAAAATGTAACTAATAGGAGAAATCCAATGAAAACAATATACCAAAGATTGCGAACATGTGGGCGTTGGCCCTTGAAAATACCCCATTCCTACGTTCATTGGGCCTCTGAATACGATGGTGAAGTCAGTTTATCGATCCGACCTTCCGTTCGGGAGGTTTTTTTTTTATAGGAGGGGAGGGGGGGGGTACAATGACAACAATGACAAATATCTCGAACATGGAAGGGGGAGGGGCTGAAAATACCCCATTCCTACAGCGTTTGGATCTCTTAGCACGATGGTGAAATATGTTTGTCGAACCGACCTTCCGTTCGGGAGTTGTTAAGGGTGAACAGACACGGACGGACGGACAAGACAAACGAAGTAGCTCTCAAATGGGTCACAAAATAATAAAAATGTAAATATTGTGGTTATGTAAATTATAAATTACCTAAATGTCAGCTCTGTCTTCGATTTCAAATTAGCAAAATAAAAAAGATATTTCATACTGACGGACAGAAAGAGAATAAGCTGTGATCGCTTTTTGTTCTTATAAACAAATGAAAATCATTCTAATTCAGGGCTTTGTTTATTTGTTTTCTAAGCAATCACAAGCACACGATTAAAACCCACAGCAAATATCTTTGCAGAAATAACTACTCTTTGTGTAAATGGCATTAAAACGTTTTTTGACTGACTTTCACGAAAGAATTTTTTTTTTTTTTCCTGAGTCGATCGATAAAAGTCCATGCGAATGACCGCTGATATTTTTATAACTAATATTAAACAGTATCTCAAAACATTGCTTTCATTTTATTCTTCTCGAAATTAACTCTCGAATTTAAAATTTAACTATTAAATAAAAAAAAAAAAAGAGGATTTTCTTTTGTTTGTTTTGGTTTTTATGACCGAAATGAATTCACGTGACTTTTCTCCAGTTATTCTTCAGCTGTGAAAAGTCGATTAGAATTCTAAAGAAAACCTAGAAATGCGTTTAAACGAAATTAATCTACACCAAGTAAAAGGATTAAAAAGTACATTAATTTTCCTCATTTTAAAATCGTGAATTTATAAAAGGAGGTTTTTCACATCGCATTTTATCCATTAATAATTTCTTAACAGATATTTTTTATTTTAATTCACTTTCAAAAATGACGTCACAATTCAAAATTATTAATTAACCTTGTAGTAATATTAATCAGAAGAGTCTTATTATAATGAATAATTAATACTTTGATGCTATATTCAATCGGCTATTTTACATTTTCAAATAATGATTTATATTTTAAAATGTACTTTTTTAGGTTTTTAAACAAAAAGCTAAAGAATAAAATCGAAAAATATTAGAACAAAGCCTTTAATATCAATAAGTGAAGTTCATTATTTAATTGTAGGTTGAAGGTTCTTTTCTGTTAACGATATTTTATTGAAGAACCTCGTGGTTTGTTGCAGATACTAAGGAGCTAGTGGAAGGAAAAAAAAAAAGCCATTAATAGTGATAACTAAAAACTGCCTTAGGAAGCTGAAATTTAAATGGTAGATGAATTTTATTGAATGCGATCCCTGTTAATTTCGTCAGACAGTGAAAAGCGATTCGATTTCATTTGAATCTTCTCCGAGTATTCTGAATAGTGATGCTTCTCTGTTCCCTCGCCGTGGTTTCAATAAAAGCACTTCTTTCAAACGGAATAGAAGCATCGTCCTCCTGCGACACACGACCCACTTCATCAAAACGACCCTGTAATCATTCAATCTCAGAGAATGCAAGGAATTGATATAATAAACTCGATTCAGAATTATTCATTATTTAAATTGTTGGTCTTTAAAAAAATATGAAAAAAAAAGAAGCCATTTTCAACTTAAGAAAAACAAAAAAACAAAAACAAATATATAATTCTTTAAGACTGATAAGCAGAACAATAATGCATTAAAAACAACGATTTTTACATCACCATGCATAAATATGGAAGTCCCTAAAAAAGGAAAAGAGAAACAGACGCTGACAAATTATTCCCATTGACAAAAACAAATCACTTCCTTTGTTGCCCCCCCCCCCCCAACCCTTTGGGTTTTGAAATTTCGAAATTTTTATGTTTGTTTGCCCAAGTATAAAAAAATTGTTAATTAGGCGGTAAAAATATTGAATCACTTTAACATTGACTTTGTTTTACTAAATTCCTCGCGACGCTACAGCGATTGAAACTTTTCTCCGTTTATTTCTGTATCATAACAGCGCAGAGTTCAACTAATAAGAAATCACTTTACTTACACTTCATTTTATATATTTTTGCAACTATTGAAATGTTACAATTTTTTTTTTTATGTTCAAGAAAAAAAGTTCTCAACGTATCATAGAAAATTTGATAAACATTCTCATTTCCATGTCTTTTTGAATTCTTACAAGTCAAAAAAATGAAATTCTCGACAGAAAGTTTTAGGAGTATATATTTTAGTTAATTATTCCGACTGCTATTTCTAATAAAAATGTGTTGCATTTTAACAAACTAGCTTTTATGTTACCTCACCAATTTCATAATATTTCCTGATAATTCTCTCGAGGTAATCCTCCAATTTAAATCCCAACATTTTGTTGCAAAACTGTTAATTAATCAGAATAAGAATAGCCCGAGTGATTACACTTATATTCGCTGTCAATATTTGGTTATGTGCTGAACTCAAAGAGTTCGAAGTCAAACTCACAAAAGCTAAAAGTCTTAATCCTGAGAAAGATCTCTTACTAAAAGATAATAAAATTCATTCAGAAAGTAGAAGACTTCTCCCAATTCCTATTTTCTCTCGATTAAGTTTTAATGAGGAAATTTAGGCCTTTTCATTTCGTAAGGGCAATTAAGTGAACGTAATCTTTATGCAGGTTTAAACCTGTTTCTGTAGCGAACATCCTTTCTGTATTTTTTTGTGCAGATGGTCGCTCAACCGCAGTCGACGGCTTCAAAGAAGGAAATGCATTATTTGAACAGCCTTGAACGTGACATACACGTTGCTGCTGCCGACAACATTACCAAACATGTGGCTATGGACAGGTGCTTTACGAACACCTGTAATGACATCAAAGGCGTAGTGTCAAGACCTCAGGCTAAACGGAATATCAATTGTGTTTATTAAACGCCAGATGCATTCGTTTTATTTCTAATTGTACGAAGTGGAATTATCGAAAGATTCATTCATGATCTCCTTCATTCGAAACATACACATACACACGTAAGAACGCCAATTCAAGAGACGTGAATTGACAACAAGCTGTATTGTATGTATATACGTGAAGGAAGCCATTTTGAAATGAAGTTAAATATTACACAAATAGTATATTTGCTTCGCGTATTGTTTAAGCAACAGCTTCAAGAAACAGTCAAATCACGTAATATTAACGTTTCATCTACTGAAATGTAAAAAAAAAAAAAAAAAAAAATTATGTAAGTCCTTTTGATAAATACGAAAGATAAACATCAAATTGTCTAATGATTCAACTGGTAACAACTTAAAATACCTTCCTTGTATCTTGTAGTTCAATGTAACCAAAAGCATTGTTCATGTTCGGTGCCGTTGGCTGATAAAAATGTAAATGATAATAAACAAAATTATATTGAAAACAATCAAAAGGAACTAAAAGACTTTGCATCTACTTTGCAATTTTCGTTCAACCATTAACTCTGCAAAACTATTACCAAATGTCCAATGAAAAAGTCCACGAAAATCACTGTAAATAATATTACATTAACTAATAAAATTACAATTCATAAAGAACACAGTGTTGATCATTCTTTGATCAAATTGCGAAAAACGAACTGAATCTGTATTAAAAACAAAACAAAAAAATCACAGTTAATGGTAATAACGATGACCGTTCTTTTTTTTTAAATGCTAATGGAGGCAATTTCTATTTCAAAAGCAGTAATGAGGTGGAAAGCAATTAAATGATCACATTCAATTTCTGATGCAAGTTTTATCTGAGAATCCGATGCCGTAAATAAGCAAAGGGGGGGTTTCACACCCACCCTTCCCTCTCTGTGTTATCGGTTGGGCAAAGGGCCAAACGTCTGCTTCACCGTTTCATTACTGGAACGTTCGATTCGAACCGAACAGTTCTTGGAACGATTACAAGAATTCTAACTTTTTTAAAGGCGGACTTCAGGAAATAGTCAGTCAAAGAAGGAACTGGATAAAAAAGGAATCACTCTTGGATCCGACTACGAATGTGTTTAGAGTAAAAGGGGAAAAAAAAAAAAGACTGAATACAATTTAAAGACGGTAAATAGTTAAGAAAAAGGCGCGTAAACATTTGGATGTAAATGACTTCATTAGATTATCAAAAGATGATTTAATTCTGTAGAAGTTTATTCAATTACAGTAAGGCCTTTGATCAGAATACCTGTACATCTTAAGAAACGTTAGAAATAAGGATTTAATATGTTGTTAATCGTTCATTGTTAAACAACTTCTGTAACCGATATCTAAAGAGCTTTGGACAAACAATGTCGAAACTCATTGTCGATAAACAGCAATATAACTCAAATTTTACTTAGCAAACTGAACTTTTAAATAATGGCAGATAAAGTTGGCAACTTACTCTCCCCGTTGATTCTGATAGGAATTGGACCCATAAGGCCGAAAATGCTAATGCACAAGTCTCCGAAATAAACAAATCACAACGCAATAAACAAAGAACTAATGCCTACAATCTAGCATTGTCCTTGGTATTTGCTGTTTGGATCTTAGCCTTAGCCAGGTAATCGACAGTGGCACGCCAACATTTTGTGTTACTTCTTAATCCCAATGCAGATAAGACTTACTTTTTGGGATACACTCCTAAAAGATTGAGTATGAAGTGAGTTTACCATCGTCATTGACAAGAAATAACAGTAATTATTCAATAAATAGTTCTATAGTTAAAACCATTGGACCCCGTCTAAGTTGTTTTTAGACGATTTGAAAAATCTAGAACTTGAAAAGCACTGCAAATATAGAATAAAAAGAGCAACTACTGACGCGAATTCAGTCCTATTATATTCAGTCCTATTTAAATTATTTGAAAAAGAATTGAAAAAGATTCCAGATACTCGTGAAAAGATATTATAGTTCTTGTATTTCCATATTTTATTTTTTCATACAAAATATTAGTCTTTGAATGTATTCAATATAAACAAAGTTTATTCCAATGAGTTTTCTAAACAAAATATCAAGTTATCGATAAATGTGTGCAAAACATTTAAAAAAAATTTCATCAATATCCAACAAATTGAATATTGACTTAGTGCAACTGTTTTCAAACTTCGTGTGAAGTAAGACTGAATTGACGCTAAATAAAATCTGAAATAAAAAATCCGTGCTAAAACTGCCGACTCAGATTCAAAAATCTGCTTTGATGTCGTAAACGCTTTTTCACTGTCATAAAACGTAAGAATATCTAAGAAGACACGTCGTTTAACTAACTGAACCACTAAGGCACAATTTGTAATATATTTTATTTTGAAAATTGGCTTTTTTCGTTCAGTTAACCAGCAATTCTCCATTTTAGTATAATCAAGCAGTAGCGAGGGAGCAATAATTTAGTCACAAAAACTGAATCGACTTTTTTTTTCCCTCCTTCAATATGGTTCGAAAAGAAAGGATTTTTATTACAGTAAAAACAGTGATTGTCAATTAGTTAAAAAAAAAAAAAGAATTACTAAGTAATTAGCAATAACAGACTAATAGTTAAAAAAATATCTTGTTTAATAAAATAAATAAAATTCAGGATACTTAATTTCAAATTTTTCTTCAGAAATTTCCCGAAACTGTAGTCCGCACTTAGGGAAACAGATTGCAATTTGAGATCACTGCATTAGTCCTACGACAACAAATTCCTCAAAGAATTATGTATTTTTTCCTTTGAGGCACCACTGCGCTTCCGATGCAATATAAATATTGTTACTCATATTTAATTAAGTTTCCTGTTTAATTTGCAAATGTTAATGACTGAATTTTATGCAATTAAGAAAAAAAAAAAAAAAAAATCAGGAAATGATTGTCTTTCTACGTCTTTAAAAGCGAAATTGAAATTTAATTTATTTGTTTATTTCTTGACGCAGTGATGACGTCCACGTGCGACTAAGGAAAAAGTATAAGATTTTATCTTTCTTCTATTTACACCGGAAGGAGTGAATTATTGTAATCGCAGAAACGTCAAGGACGAGGTTTTTAATCGAATTTTAGATCTAAGACATCTCATCACTATCTAAGTTAAAAATTCCAATCTAATAAAAACCAAAATCAAACCTTTAAAGATAAATCCGTAGAACAATTGAATTAAACTGTTTGACAGAAAAATCTAGAATATTTCCTTATTGCTTAAATTTTTTTTTTTTTTTTTTTGGTAATTTATTGACTGCTTCTGCTCCAATCACAATTAATTATTATAGATTATTTTTTTAATCAATGACGTCGTCAATTGTTTGCAGGAAAACGTCAAATACACGATTCAATCTGAATTACTTTTTATTTTTAATTTAGGACGGCTATTCAATGAGGAAATAAAAGATCTTAATTACATAATAAAAAAATGAGCAAATCTTCACTAATTAATAAGCTTCCTTCCAATATATAATGGAATTCTTTATTGTAAATCAAATAGGAATAGATTTTATGAAGCGATGATACCCAAAGATTTATACAATTGTAAATAAGTAAATAAAAAACCAAACGAGGGAAATGATTTCGAATATCGTTTAAGATCCAAAAAGAACTTATATTTGATAATAAATAAAACTTCGTTAATGAATGAAGTTAATGTAATAGCAATGTTTAATGCTGATTCTGTCCTCAGTCCATTTAAATAAAGATCAATTACGTAGACCAAATTATCAATTTTGAGCGATCTAAGTGGGTTTTTTTTTTTTTTTTTTTTTACTTTTCTTAATTTTGGCGCTTTAAGGGCAAAGAATATATGGTTGATTCTTGGTGAGTTCCTCATTGGTTCAACATTAATAGGGCCTTTGCTCTTTTATAGCCGAAATCTTCCACTAAAACAGTGGTTCCCAAAGTGGGCTGTAATCCCCCTCCCCCTGGAAGCAATGGAAAGACCTAGTGAGGTGAGGGAAAAAAAAAGGGACATCAGAACCAAGTGTCGAAAAAAGCCTAGGTGTATGCCCTAGGAGGCAAGGGGGCGGCAGCCCGACAAAGTTTGGACACTACTGCAGTAAAACTCGCTAGATGAAATTCCTTTTGTATTCTCTTTAGTATTCGAACTCTTCAAAAATGAATCCTAAAACCTTGTTCCTCTTCGATGTATAATAAGACACGCAGATCAAATCTCCGATCCTTTTGCTTATCACTGAGTAAACAATAAGTGTTGTTGGTAGAAAACACTTCCATTGTATTTCTTTTCTTCATCAAGGCCTTTTCCATGAACAGAAAAGGAACTTGCTCTGATCTTTTTGGGATGATGCCATCTCTTGCACAGCCTCTGTCTCGTTGCCAAAGATGGCCAATGGGGTTTTTATGTATCGGAGAAAAAGTCAGATGGAATGGAATGCTACGCGGAACTGCTTAGTTAGGGATTCGACCTTCGAAAGAAAGAACATTTGTCGTAGGATAAAAATAAAAAGGATAATGGTTCTAAAACACAAAAATGTCACTTCCCCTGCGTGTAGGGATCGCTTCGGAAATAGCCTTTAAATAAAGTCACGGAAATAGAAATGGTTACTTGTTATGAGGAGACAAATGGAAAGTGATTTGTCAAAACTCATTCAAAGATATAACAATTATTTTCCTGAGTCTTTCTTTGTCAATATGTCAATGACTTGCAACGAAATAAATACTCCATTTTGACCACAAGCAAAATAGAAATTAACAGTAAATATTTATTACAGGTTATATTAAGAAACAAATTTTTTATTTTTTTAGCAATTTATAATCTTACGGTCCAATAATTAACAATACCGGAAAGGATAATTAACAATATTTAATTTAATACAATAAATTATTTTATTTGCACAACAAATGATAAGCAAGGAAGACAAAGCTAAGTAAAAGGATTTTGTAGCCGTAGCGAGTCCTTAACCTTTCGCACCTTCTGTCATCGGTGGAGTGTGGCTGGTTGACGAGTCTCTAAAGAGGACAAAACGGCTCCCAGTCTCTTCCCAGTGGCAGCTCGGGATGTGAAATGTTTTTACTTTCCTTGTGCCTTCCTTGGTTATCATTTGTTGAGTTACTTAGGAATGTTAAATTTCTTATTACTTTATTGTATTAATCTGATTCTTAAACTTGAAAAATAATATTATGTAATTATAATAACATTGTTATTACCTGTCATCAATCATTACTGATTTTCTAGGTAATTCTAGTAGGAATGCATTAAGTAAATCAGAAATAAGATATTAAGAAATATTGAAAAAAAAAAACATTAATTAATATAGACATTTTCTTTTCTTTCTTTTTTTTTTTTAAATTTTTCTTGTTTTCGTTGTTAAATCAATCTGCTGATTGGAACAAATGTCATTGGATAAGATAGAACAGAAATTTTTGTTAATATACAAAGAAAAACAATCATCTAAAAGGACGATGAAAACAGTCCGATAAGAATTTCTTTAAACATTACAGAATATTTTGATGATGGTTTTTATGTTTATGCTTATCGGTGAGTTTGATCTGAACTCAAAGGAATTGAGAACCTGCATTTAATAACCTAAATCTAATCGTAACCTTTCATTTCCTAGACTAATTATTTTTTTCAATTTATGTTGATTAAAATGAAGGAATTGGAATTCTAATGTTTTTGTTCAAAACGTTTTTCCTCAGTACAAAATAATGGAGTCACAAAAGTTAGATGGAATCAAAACCGCCAGCTACGGTTTATTATTTGGGTGTAACTTGAATTGAAAACTACTTTTTCTGAAGGTCCCATAAATTGATTGTTAGGCCTATTTTGAACTCAAAGCGAGGGAGGGGGGTTTCCTGCCCCGATCGAATTAACAGCTCCAATAACGTGTCTGCGTCATTACAATCCCGATACTCAATGGGATAACGGCCTTGTGAGCGATTTTCAATAGTAATTTTGTAGTTTCCGAAACATTAACGAGCGGAAGCCAAAATGGAATTGCATCACGAGCTTCTTTGACGTCCACCAGCCAGGGTTCATTTCAAAAAAGTGTACAACAGAGATTAAGATTACGATTAGGATAATAAATAAGAGCCTTTAAAATAAATGCTTCGTCAGTGTTTGATAGAACTGCATTATTACAAAACACATCCATACGATAATATGAAATAGACAATGTTTTCATACTAGAATTGTATGAATATCAATTGAAGACGAAATATGAAAAGAAGGAATATGAAAAGAATAGATCTTTTGTTGAAGAAAGGATATGTTCTGCAGAAGAGAATCATTCGACCCTGACAGGCGGATCAACTCATGGGATAAATTCAAAGGAACAAAAATTCAAAAAGTTCATTCAAAAGATTTATAATAAAAGAAAATTCCCAAGAGACAAGAAACCGCCTGAACTAACTTCCTAATTCCAGCTTCAACTCAATGATTACAACCCAATATCAATAGTATTATTATTATTATGAATTCTTTACCTAAAATTGAAAGTTATCGATCAAATTCATTAATTTCTAAAAATCCATTTTTTTTTTTTTGCAAAATAACAATTTTATAATTTTTATAAATTCTGGAACTTTTATCCATTATTCAGTTAATTAAACTTTCAAATCTAGAAGCTTCCAAATGTAATTAATCGTCAAATCAAATTCTGATTAGAACCAACAATACTGATGAATCTGTAAAAACAAATCTGTAAAAACACTTGTCCTTTCTCACATTTGTTTAATTTCAAGGAAGCTGCTTTCGGAAGGTAGTTTTAGTAAATAATAAATTATAGATGACGTTCACTTCGCCTATAGGAGATCCAGATACTCCATTGAGACATTCTGTGATTTACTTTGGAGTTATTCACTACAACTTTAATAATTTTACGTAATAATCTACGAGAACTACCTTCTTAAATAAATATTACAACACATTCCTAACTTGTAGATGAAACTTGATGTAATAGAATTTAAACTGGAATTCAGTAAAACCCCGGTTAACCGAACTCGGTCAACCGAAACCCGGGTTATCCGAAACGCCTCGGAAAATCGAAAATTCAAATAGTAATACTGCACTGCCAGAAAATAATTCGAATGCGAGTGTGTGCTGGGCTGTGGCTCAGTAAGACAAAAATCACTGTTTTTTTTTAAACGAGTAATTCGTATGCTACAAACTATAAGTACAGAATACTGTATATTGATGTAGCCTACTGTAATCCTAAATATGTAATTTTAACTTTAATAAAGAACATAAGTGTAGCATACAAAGAGATTTTTGAATTCGTATGACCTTCAAAACCTTTCAAAGATACATACTGTAATTACAATACAAAATACTGTAGCTGTAGTAGATGTTCATGGCTTAACCGAAAAAATTGTTATCCGAAATGGCTTCCTCCCCCCCCCCCCTTTAGTTCGGTTAACCGAGGTTTACTGAATATACATCAAATTCTACCATTAAACACAGAAATTAAACAGTATCCTGTTTAAAATATTCACTTCCTTGTAAATCAGTGTAACATTACCATATTTATTGAATCCATCAATTAGTACAAAAACATGTTCAAGGAATCTATGAGTAATTACGTTAAAAATTCGAATGCTTTTTTCGTTTATGTTTCGTGGCAAAGAATCTCACAGTAAACACGCTCTGAATGAAATAAAAATTGAGCAATTTAAAATCAATAAATCAATATTATATAATAAAGAAGAAAACAAAATATTGATTTTCTTGATATCGATCCATATTAAAAAAAAAATGAAATTAGGAAAATTAAAAGCCAACCGGAAGATGGCATTGGAGGAGGAGGCCTCTAATTTAGTACGATCTTTGGTTGAAACCAATTGAACAATCATTTAATGGAACTTGATTTGTATTATCGTTCTGAACAACACACTGACCATCTGGGCTTCAGTTTAAACTGTTTAAAATTACACGTCTCTGACGAAACGAAATAATATAGCTTAAAATGATTATGTTACAATTTCCTCAGTAAACTATTCAGCTAAAGAAGTTTCAATTAAAAGTTCAAACCCTAAAAGCAACCAACAGATTCTAGTCTGATAATGAAACATGATTGCAGTGTATCTTCTTCCACTTCTGTTTCTCCCCATTTTTATTTTGGTTTCGTGGGGACAAAAGCACTTCGAATTCCCCACTGACGGGAATTGTTGTTGCCTCTTTTGCTCCTCCCTCCAATCCAACAAGAAAAGAAGACAACACCTGGTATCGCCAATGATCCAAAAACACCTTCACGTGCAAGGAATTGTGGGAAGACAAATGCCAATCCAGCAACAGGGCCTTTTGTGGCGTTTCAGATGAAAGTTTCACCAGTTTTATTAAAAACCAAAATGAAGTAACATTATGTACTTTCTGTTAAATGATTTGGACTAAGTAATTCTAATTTTAAAAATTACCTAAAACTTAATTATTTGTAGAACATTATATATTACATTGATGCTTATACAAAATACAAATGAAAAGGATTTTATATAAGAACCATGAGTATGTCTTAATGTTAAGACGAAATATCGGCATGAGATTTGGAATAAATTATTATTTCTTGTGTGTAATTTGAAGTTTAGGATACAGAAGTATTTGTATATTAAAAGATAATTACTTTAAAGTTAATATTTTGAATTTCAGAAACAAGAATGAAGAGGTAAAAACCATGTGATTTTCTTTTTTGCAGCTATCGTCCTTGTAATTTTTCTCTCATTCCCGTTAGACCTTCAGACATTGCATTTACAATTCTACTCAAAATGGCAGCTTAGCAACCTCTGAAATGTTTTGTTAGTGCTTTTTTTTTTTTTTTCTTCGCCTCCTCTAAGTGTGTTACGAAAAAATATACATTCGTTGTTGCTAAAATAAGTTGTATTTAATTGCTAGACAACCCACGCGAATTCAAGGAGGGGAGGTACACAGGAAACGGGAAGTTGGTTTTACCCTCCACTTGGACGCTGACAGCAAATGCTCTGCTAAGAAGTTCCCGAGTAGAAGAAGGGGGTTTGTGGTGTTCAGTCATTGCATCTCCTTAAGACCAGACACTTCCTCTAATTTATTCCAAAGACGAATTCATTGGTGGAAATGATTGGAATGAGTCTGGCTAACCACAAGGAACCACTTCCTGTGCCAACATTACAAGTCATTTTAATCAATTAACAGGATTTCAATGCTACAGAGACACTTCGTAAATCAAACCTAAATAAAAGGAATAAACTAAAAAAGTCTTTCAGTAAATCGAACAAGGTTGTTGTCGTTACAAGGGATGAATGAATAAGAAATAAGAAACTTGAAAAACATTGCTCAGAAGTTTTTAGCGGAATCTTTGTTTGTATTTCTTACGTACCCGGTACTTACAAAGATGATCAACACATTTTGGACTACATCTATCAACTATTGTACGAAGACAAATAGAAATTTCCATCCAAATGGGACAACATCACTAGTAATTATATTATTTCTTCGATTACGTCAGAACTGGAAGTAGGCAATGATATCGTTTTGATACTTTGAGTGTTGAATCAATTTTCAATTTGCCACAACAATTCGACAAATGCATCTCCTCCTGAGCTGTGGCTTGGCACAATAATTGACGGTAACAATGTGAAACATTTCCCTTCGATTTTGGACAAACTTTTACGAATACGGTCTAGAAAATTGATATCGCGATGGCAAAAAAAAAAAGACCATCGTCGAATGTTATGTTGAAAAACAAAGATTTCTCTAATGTATTCAATATATGTTTTTATTTTCTATTTTTAGTTCAACGGCTTGTTTTCATCACCTTCCTAAATCTACTGAACTAATTCTTAATTTTCCTAAACATATTTTTACATGCAAACGCATAAATTAAGACAGATAAGGAGAACAGGAAAGTAATTTTAAACCATTAAAAATTGAGAACTCCATAATTACAGGCTAAGAACAACCTACGCTTCGCAAACCTACTTTCAATCTTCATTCAAATTAGCACCAGGTATTTTCTTAACTGTGAAAATATTCCTTAAATCGTTAATATTTTGTAAGAAAACATTTTGTAAGTGTAGAGTAAGCAAAGACCATTTTATCTGACTTCTATAACAAAAGGGGAAAAAAATAAATAATGAAAAGTTATGCAAACCAAAGAAGTTAAAATGAACTAAAAACACTACTTACAGAGGATAACTAAAATTTCACTTTAGATTTAAGTTTTTAAAAGGTTTTATTTTTTGTTCAATTTCAACCTCTAGTCATTAAGTCATTAAAATAACTTAAAACTTACCACAGGAGGCTGAAACTAATTGTAAAGGAACAGTATTGTAAGAACTTTCCCTGTTGTTTTTCTGTTTTGCCCTTAGGTAAAGTATTTTAGGGGCACTATAGCTATTGTATAAAGTAAACATTAATTATTTAGAAAAAGTTTGTTAGCAAATTTCGACGCTTGACTTTATCCCATGGCGAGAAAGGTTGTCACGTTAGCTACAAATAAAAGGAAGTGGCTGTGATTTCCGTTTCGAAACAACGGATTCCTAAAACGTGATGGATTCTTCTTTCTTAAGAATATTTAAATAAGAGACAAAAGCTCCTTTTTATGAGACAAATTAAGAACATTGCGAATCTTCCGTATTTAATTTTGAGATTTCGGTGTTAGGGTCACAAAGAGAAGACTTTCGTAATAATGATTACAAGGAATTTTCCCATTCTTAGGGAAAATACAGTTAAAATAACTTGAAACACAGAATTAACATTTAAAAATAACCCAAAAGCTATAATTGTATATGAAACATACGCTACACAATTTCTGCTGCCATTTTTCTAATTCAGAAACGGCGCTTAAGTTACGTTCTTCCAAGAGATCTGAAAAGAGAAAGAATCAAACTTCTAAAACAGATTAGGAAGAGTCGATTTTTCTGTGGAAAGAAATCACTCAGTCATTCCAAGAATATATATTTGCTAATTTCGTATTTAGGAACAAACACGCACTTCAAATTGATTTACCTCGTCAAATCTTTAATATTTTCGCTGAGAAATTAAGAAAAACCAGAAATTTTTCATATAAGTTCTTTCTTTTTATTTTTACTGATACAAAAACAGAATGAAAGTGCTATCGACATTGCCACTAAAGGGCACTTCACATGGATCCGAAAATCGGATGGTCGGATCCACGAATCGGACGTATTCTCTTTCACATGGCCACGAAACATCGTCTACACGAACGATTTTGTGTTACATGTCGTATAGACGACGTCGGAGAGAGTTTCGTGGCCATGTAAAAGAGAATACGTCCGATTCGTGGATCCGACTGTCCGATTTTCGGATCCATGTGAAACGCCCTTAAAGGTTTCATTCGAGTGTGAACCACTGCGAAAATATAAGTTCTTTTCTTAATAGGCCTATTTGTGTGAATTAAGCATCTCGCGCTCTACTCGTTTTCATGACATTTTATTTTAGCAAAAACTTATCAAATAAATAAATTTTGTCTTCTAATTTCCCTGAATTCTATTCGAACTCTTAATGAAAAACTATGTTTATATTTTAATTATATATATTTTCACAAATCTTCATATTTGAACTAAAACATCTTGATAAGCAATTTTATTACTTTTATTTTGGCTCAAAATATTTAAAAATGTGACCGTTTTTTGCAAAACAAAAATAGTTTTCAAGACAATTTTTTTTTTTTATTTAATTTGGAACCAATGACGCTTCAATACCCAACTTGTCCATTTAAATTTTAATGACTAAAAAAATTTGAAATTATTGTCCTTTATCTTATTAATCTCTAAAATTTGTAAATTCTACATATGGACATTTTGTAATAAAAAAAAAATCGCAAAAGCACTCAAATATTTGATATTCTAATTTGAGAGATTTATGTTACTATATTTTTTATTTTTTTTTAGTTGTTGCATTTGACGACGGCGCAAGCCATTGGTTTTCTTTTCTTTCCTTTTGCCGTTGGCGCAATTCCGTCGCTAGAATTAGGGAAGTGGAGGAAGAGGATTTAGCGTTCATTAGGCTATTGTCTGTAATTGACAGGTTCCCGCAATTCCATGCACTCGACGACAAAAGAGCATCAATAGCAGGAAAGTCGGTTCGTCAATGGCGGACGGATGACGTTATGGTCAATTCTAAATCAATTTCTAATCGAAACTTAAATACTTTTTTTTTTTTTTCAATTATTCATTAAATAAAGTTAAACTGAGAAGGTCAATATAAGTAACATTCTTCCATTGAGCTGTTTCAAACCTCGAACAACTCCATAGGTTTTAAAAATCTTCCGAAACCAATTTTATCCAAGTCCATTTATTTGTTCCTGAATTATAAGTACTGTTTTGATACGACTTTAAACATTCCTTTATTGTAAGGGTGAAATATTACAGAATCATAAAAACACTACGATATTAATATTTCCACAAGATTATGATTATAATTACAAAGTACTTATTAATTGAAATAATTTATTACAACTCAAAGTAATAGAGTAAAAAAAAAATGAATTAACTAATTCCTGTATTTCATGGAAAGAAAGGAATCTGCGAAAAGTTTGGAAACCACTGCTTTAATAAATTTTTGATGAACTTTCAATAAATCCTGTTGACCTCCATTCGTTCATTTGTTTGTAAATAATCTGCTCCTCTTACAGGATATGAGGCAGCCATGGATTTTTCCGTTAAAGAAAAAAAGCAAAAGTGAATAATTTCAACGTTACAAAGGATTAAAACCAATTCTGATTTTGATTCTAAGTTGTATTCGATAGAATTTTACTCGAAGAGTAAAAACTTTTTTTGTTAAACAAATTGAATATTTATTAAAACAAAATAGAATGTACGATCGGATAAAATATCTTACCTGTGTTTATGGGTCTAGAATTTCGTAATGAAGTTTTAATGTGTTTCGTTTTTCTTTAATTTGAAGGCTAAGTAAGCATTTTTGAGTTTAATATGTACATAATTTTTTTTTAAACGTTCTTGAGTCAATTAGGATACTAATAATTGGACTGAGGAAACTTGGACCAAGAAATTTTCGTGATATTCCGTAATATCAAATTTCATCAAACTCCGTATATTTGAGAATCGAATGAGAACAGAATGACAGACAAAATATCACAGTAAGCGCTTCGCTTCGAGCGTCCATTTTATTTCAATTTACTGTAAATAAAACATTTTTTTCCCTTTTGATGCAATTCAGAGTTTAGTAATTCAAGTCTACATCTGCTTGGTAGAGTTGATTTCTTTTATCCTGAGGGTTTATCTAATAAGAAAGTTAATAGTTAAGAACAAAAGTTTTCTTATTTTATTGCTTTGGAAATTGGCCGGAAATGCTTGAAAAGAAAATAGTTATTTCTTCATTATTTTTCTAGGATGAGGTTTTCTATTTTCTCAGAATATACTTAGTCCTTCTGCAGTGATAATCTTAAGCCACAAACAATCGATAAAAAGCTAATTAATCTCAACATTACTGGAAACAATTCAAAAATCGATCATTTAATGATTGCTAAGATCACTGAAATGTATTCGGTGAAAAAAGGATACGTTATTAAATAGCTTTTTACGAAAATGAGGAAAAAGTTCCCTGCCATTTGTCTCTTCGTTTCAATTCCTAAGTCCTGCTAATTGTAAATACACCAAAAACATATCCCGCACAAAGAAATTTAAGCAGTTACTACCGCATACATTACCGCGACATTAGCAGTCCTTATACTAAAATTAAATGCTGGAAAAAAATATACAAAAATCAATTCAAACCCAATTTTTAAAAAATAACATTAATGTTGATGTTCAAATAAGTCTGACTTCGAGTGCTTATTTAATGAGGCTACGATGATGGAGCTTCAAACTTCTTATATGTTAATTAAAGGAACCCAACTGAATGCGTTTTATAAACTAGTGTCATTTAAATTAGGTCAGAGAATACGATGTTTATATGATCATCTTCCCACTTGTTAGACCAGAGACACGCGCCACAGAGCAGTCTTTCTGGGCAGTAAATGTCACAGGCGACAGAAGAGCCAATGGCAGCGGCAGATGTCGGAAGAACTGGTAATGGAGTGCGAAAAGACGCCAGAATAAAGATCAACAGCAAAGTATATCGCACCATAAACAAACAAAAGACGAACAAAGGTGGAAAGTCACAGGCAATGAATGAAGGCAGTGTGTTGTACTCCCAGCATCTGCCATTTGGAAAGGGGAACTAGTTCAACAAATGTAATTAAACTGATCTAATAAAAATAAGGGGAAAGTTTACACTGGGCCAACAAGCTTTTCGCAAATTTATGAAGTTATAAATAGATTGAAGAAATGATGCTTTGAAAATTTATTTTCTCAACAAATTACAGGAATTTAAATGCAAGAATTTAATTTAGAACAACTTTAGAATTTTTAAGAATAGAAACTGGTAATAAAAAATAAAATAGCATACAATAAACAAATTTAAAAAACAAAACCAAATTTCTACGTTATTTATTCCAAATTGTCTTCAATATAAAGTATTTTGATAAACATTTAAAGTAAAGATTCGAATTCAGTTTTATAAAATTCTGAAAAATATGTTTAATATGAGAAAAGTACATTTTGCAAAAAATGTTCTCCAAAACCTTAGTTCCTAAATCATCTCCTGTTCCTCAAACTGGTGTTACTAAAAACTGCAGTCATTTGGTCTCAACAAGAAACAGATTCAGGAACCAACAACTTACTACAAAAGTATAAGTCAGAAAGAAGAAGAAATATATTTTGAAAAGAAATGTTGAAAAGCGTAACTGCCCCTTCCGTTTCAGTGAATAAAAAACATTCCATCTTCGTTAAACAGACGAGCAATGATCAGATTTCAATGAAATTTTATTAAAAGATTCAACTTCTGTTGAGAAACTAAAGATTGAAAAAATGAACTAGATGTAAAAAAATGTGAATATGTTAAAAGTTCACGTAAAGACAAGGGAAATAGTTTATGACATTAAGTCCCAATTCTTAAATTTAAACCTACAATCTTTATTTATTTTTTTATTTTTTTTTTGTAATGGCTACTTTTAACGAGATTAAATTAGTTTAGTATTTGTCCAATATCGTTTTACAAAAATATCTATGAAATGTTTTAATCTAATTTAATCTAAGTTAAATATATAAATATACAATATATTACACGGAAATGTTTAATAATAATAATAATAATAATAATAATAATAATAATTCAATCAAATATTCTCCCGTTATTTTTTTCAAAATTTTTTGGATATAATCTGAAAATAACGTAGAAAAGATGGAGAAAGAATTAAAGTTACTGATTGATGGAATAAAAAAAAAAAAAAAATACGACTTATTTTAATAGCAACCTTTAAAGTATTTTTCTTCCCATCAATTTTCTAAAAATCTTTTCATTATTACTTGTTTATTTATTGATCTAAATGTTTCTACTTTGAAAGATATAAATAGTGTGTTTTTGATTAGCTCTTTTTTTCAAATCGAATCATCATTTCGTAGGCTGCTAATACCATTTCTTCATTTCCAATTGCCCAACATTTTCTGTGTGACTGACTCCAATTTGCAATGATGTAACTCTTTTCATAAACGAGGGAGGGAAAGAAGAAAAAGAAAAAAACAACCTCTGAGTCACTGCGTGAATAATTTTTGTGTGAAACCTGTAATAATCTTTAGCGTTCGTCAGTGATAACAAAATGAAATAAACGGTTCAGGGTTTTTTTTATTGTTATTGTTATTACTTAATACCTGGTTTTATTCAATAACAGCAACATTGATATTGTAATATATTCAACGAAATGTTCTATTATTAAAAGAGAATCTCAGCAATTGTACTGTCTTATAGCACATGAACTCATTCGTAAGTTAAAATGTTACTGAGTCAACGGATTTCTATATTTTTACTTACATTTAAGAAACGCTAAGAAAATTATGAATTATTCACTTTATGCAGAACAGCTCTTTCTTTTTCTTTTTAATACACACTGCCATTGATAAAAGCGGACCGTAATGTAAGCTGTGTTCTCTCACCTCAGCAACACCCAATTTATCAAAGAAATTTATCTTGTCCATAAATTCCCTTATCAGGTTTCAAGTATGTTGAAAGATGATCTACGACGTCTTCGGGAAGGGGAGGAGAAATTATTTCTGTTTAAATCCTTTGCATTTCATTACTGTGGGGGTGGATAGATCGATATTAATCTTTCCAAATTCATTAGATTCTTGTATAGCTTTTATTTTATGATGGTGGCATTAATTGAAGTGGTCTCCATTCCTTCCCTTTGGATCTCAATGGTTTCTCTTCCTTAATTACGAAATCAAGTGGGCACGCGCTGAATTCTTCAAATTCCAACAATTTTTAATTCAGAATAACATTCTTAATAAAAAGGATTTCAAAGAGATCAAAACGATATTTAATAATTTCTTAACAGGATATCAGTATTAATAAGTTACAAAAAAACATTTAATAATACTAGACGGCTACCCGACGCTTTGCTCTGGAAGCCTCGAAACGGAAAAAAACATTTTATTGATTAATAAATAAATAAATAAATAAATAAAAATAATACATCAAATAAATTAAAATCTAAAACTTCAAACTAATATATAAAAATAAATTAAAGTTTAAATTCTAAAAAAAGCCTGCAATAGAATATTGAAATCTATTTGTAACAGTTTGAGATTTTGTTGCGCGGTAATGCGCGTGCGAATTATTGCGAAATTCAATTGTTAGTGGAAGTATGCATGCACATAATTTTTTTAATAATGCAGATTTTAAAAAAAAAAAAAATGTTAAAAAATTCAGATATTAGTATTACTTACAAATAAAATATTATTATTATTACTACTACTAATACTATTACTAATAATACATCTGCTACACATATTGAACTTGAACCTCATGTTTCTGAGCAAAGACGAGTTACATAGGAAGTGGATCCACATTAGCCAATCCATTTCATTGGATGGTTTGAGATTTTTTTTTTTTTTTTTTTTGACGATGGCTTGCGACAAACAAAAACGTTGAAAAAATGTTTGGAAATCAAACTGAGTTAGTAATCGTTTTTCTAAAAAATAACCAGAAAAATAATACTTTGGAAAATGAAGGTTTCAGATTAATAGATATTTTATAACAGAACACAGGCTGTAATAGAACTATTTTACAGGGGAGGGAAAAGACGAGTTCCAATTAGAACAAATATGTAATAGAATTACAAAAGATTCAAACAGATCAATAAATTTCAGATATATCTATCTTCCAAGTTGAGAAGGACAGGGAAGACCCTCTTTACTATATGCGTAGTCTTGCAGGGCGGGAAATTCATTCATTCATCATCTTTTACTGTTTTGATTATTCAGTGGAAACTAAGAACATTAAGTTAAATAATCCTAAGATGTTATTAATTTAAGCAGTAAAACATCTGGAAAGAAGCACAGATTCCTCCTGTAATAAATGCGAGCAGAATTGTCAAAACAAAACTAAAAATCAAACAAAGAATTTCGGCTTTGTAGGAAGGGCCGTTCTACAGTCACTTCACTGTCATTAAGACGCTTGTTGTCTTTGACAAATAACTTCCACGATCAATTTTAAATCCCACGAAAGTCAAGCTCTTGTGTTTATTTTAGATAATGGAAAAACAAATAGGAACCAGACATTTGAGGTAAACATTACATCTGCATTTACTTTCGTCGATAATTTTATAAGGAGTTGTTATCTTTCCGACGATGATAAACCAGTGATCAATGAACCTTCCCAAGTCAGCCGCAACCTTTGAAACCCGTCGTCGGAGTAATCAAAGCCATTTACAGTCTACTTTGCTGTAAATGTTAAGTTTTAATTTTCCATTGTTGTTCGGTTTTTTTTTTTTTTTTCCACAACAACATAAATTTATTGCGATTAGACAATATTTTCAAATTTTCTATTTATATCCAATGAATTAATTCGGAATTACTGAAAGCAAATTAATTTTTAATTCAAATCCCGATTAACATTTAGACGTCGATTAAAAGCCATTGTTTCACACGAAAACTTCTTAAATATAAAGTTACGTCATCTCTTAACCGTAAATATGCATGACACGTTTCAAGACGATCATCACCAGTTCAAATCATTATGGTGGACAAATATATTGATTTTAGGAAACTTGAAAAGAAAATGAAATAATCATTTATGTGACAGTGAGGTCGTGTGAAATTTCAATATGATTTATTGCCATGGATTCAAAAACATACACACAATAAAATTAATGTACTCAGTTTCGAAGGAATAAAAGTCTCTCCGATGTTGACTGACAGTTATGCAATGTTTATTCAATTTCTGACAAGTTGCTGCGTCTGCAAATCGGCTCCTGAATTCTTGACAGGCCTAAGTGAATTCAGCACGGGATGGAAGAGGCATCAGTCGGAGCTTCTTAAAACAATCGCTGTGTGTCGCTGTGGTCGCATATCATCCGTAGCCATGTTGGTGACATTTACAGACCCTTCCAGACTTCCCTTTTTTATTATTTTTGTCACGAATCCAAGAATAAATGTTCTTTCAATTCATCGCCAATACAGCGAAAAGGACATTGAACTTCCCACAACAATTAGTCGGAATCGTTAATTCTTTTGTTTACTCAAAAAATAACAAAAGAAATGTCGAACAAACAGTAATCAGTCAAGCACAGATCTTTATTCTATCAAAGATTCAAAATTATTGAGTTTTACGAAACTTGAAAGAAAAACATGAACATATCAAAAAAAAAAAAAAATAATAATCTAAGATTAAAAACAAGACATTCAAAGCAAGGATGTGAGATTTTAAACCTTTATCATTATCGTCAATTGGTCAATTAAAAAAAAAAAATAAAAAAAATTATTCTCGTTTTGATCAAATTTAGACTGCGTTGCTTTTTATCTGTTTTGAATTCAATTAAGTTAATATATGTATATATAAGGTCACTCGTCAAAGCCTCGTATTGAAGGCGAAACCGGTTGTGAACTTTTTAATTTTATATATATTTTTTTTAATTAGTCCTGTATATTGGCTCTCCGCAATTTTTAATTACTATGCGCACACGTAAATTTCTATATTTGATTAATATATGTAAATTACTTGGAAAAATTAAATATCAATATATTCTGGGAATCGAAGAGAGGCTGGTGCTTTAGCACATTTTTGTAAACATAAAATAAATCTGCTTCTTAGCATTGTTAACCTACTTACATAGACAGCAAAAATTACTACACCGAAAAATACAGGGTTTTCTATAAAGTTAAACTGCAGGAAAGTTAGTTAGATGCAAGTTTTGTAATAAGCAATAGTTTCACGCGTTGAATGATATTTTCTTTTATATGTATCCAGCATTTACGAAACTCAAATAGGAGTCAATGGAATGGTCCATTGGATTTAAGCAAAATTCCAGTTTCCTAAGACGTGATTTCAAATAGATAAGTCGAAAGCCATGTTTATTTCGACTTCAAAACAGAATCTAAAACCAATGGATGAAAAGAGAAAGAAAGAAATGTGTAGGACGAATCAAAGTGTAAAAATAGCGACAGTTTAAATAAATAAATTTGTCATGAGCAAAAAGAAATAAGAAAATCTAGGTCGAAGTAGAGATGGATAAATCCGGATCTAAATGACACTGATGCATTTCTACGATCAGAAATTGGATATTTATTTTGTAAAATAAAAAATAAACCCGGAAAAGACAAAAAAATCTTCAAAAGGCGGAAGTAACTATGGAAATCTGTTATAAAAATTACAGAAATGAGAAGACCTCTTCAATGTAACGTCTTATTCGCAACCGAAGAACGAATCAGCTCCTTTTCACTGAGTTAGGAAATTGGCTGACAGTTCTTCTTTGTGAAGAATTCGTATGTGATTATTTGTCAGGTGACCAACCGTCCTCCTTTTTGAAGCTCTGTCCTCCCTTGAAAAGTGTCCTCCTAAATGTCCTCCTTTTTGATGTCTGAAGAGTAATATGTCCTCCTTTTTGATATGTGAAGTTTAAAACCTTTTTGTTTTTGGTTGAACAGATAGGTTTATACCCCTGAATCCCCTGATTTAACATTTTTTTTTTCTTCAAATTATTTGCGTACTCCTTTTCATTTTAGAAAAAATGGTCACCTTATTATTTGTGCATTAATGAACTAAATACATACCAATAAAATTTTATAACCAATAAGATGTTAATTTTCACAATAAAAAAAAAACCAAACTGCTTTTTATATTAATTAAATTAAGAATTTCTTTCTTTATTCTTGGGTGATTTCGTCGTTAATGAAGTAGAACTCGAAGATTAACTGAACAGGAAACCCATTCTTAAGTGAATGAACTGCTAATAATCAATCGATGAGATCGAACTCTGGCCTTGTGCTATCTCGTCAATAAACGTTGTTTGCGTAAAGCAGTCCATGATTCATTCAAGATAAATATTTAGAAAAACACGAGGGAAAAACGAATATTGATTTAGAATTTCAGTTCGACCCTTCCTTCTATTGGCAAACATCATCCGAGACAACGGTTAGGTTTCCATTTTAAAAATTGAGATCCTTCTGCTGAAGGATTGACTGAAAATAAAAATGGAAAGTTATTTTCAGTCACAAAGACATAGATTCCATCGAACAACAAAACTAACATTGGTTTACGTCACAGTTTGCAGCTAAATGACACTTCCAGATTCAAAATTTACTGAAATTCATTGCAGTAGACAAATCCTCTGCCACTTACAAAAGAAACTGACAAATGACTTGTTCTTGGCATTTCGTGAGGATCCATTGAAGGACGCCATGGTTTTTTTTGTTATTAAAATATCTTTATTATGTTGTCGTTTTTCGAATGATTTTATTTACAGCGAAACCTTGAAAAAAAAAAAAAAAAAGTCCGGAAAATCACCGAATTTAAAAAACAAACAAAACACAATTAATCGCATGACACGAAGTTTTATTTCTAGGATTTTCAAGGTTACCATCCTAGTCATTTGGGTCTTTTTCTTTTTTTTTTTATCCTGTTGAATACAGTGATTTTCTTCTCATTTCAAAAGTGAAGCAGGTTGAAAGGCTACCTACAAATTTATATATAAAGTGAAGTGTTTGAAGCGCCATAAGTTGATAATTAGGCGCATTGATCTCAAACTTCGGATTGTAAACTTATGGGTCATGGGGAGTGCAATCATGAGAAAAAACTTTCTAGTTCACATAGTCACCACCAGGGGACATATGGCGCTGCTGTCGGCTAAGCAATATCATTTGGTTTCGTTGCTCGTTCGAATTCGGAATTGTGGAAGAGAACTGATGTTTAATGAGTCTTCCATTCTCAGAGACCATTTGCATTCGAAGCATACCGTGCTCTATACCATGTTGGAGCAATTGATCATGCAGACGAGCACATTCACATCTAATGGAGTTTTTCAAGTTCTGTACTGTGTGTACTCTATCTCGAAAGACCCTATCTTTGAAGTAAACCCAGATCCAAAAGTCACAAGGATTGAGTCAGGATATGTCAGGAGATCGTGCGGACCAAGCATTAGGATAGTGCTTGCTTATTACATGGTCATTAGGGATACACTCTGCAATCGCATCCCTAGCAACGCATGATGTGTATCTCCATCTTGCATGAAGACAACTGTTAGGGCACCATGCTGCTGCAGGAATGGAAACACTTGGCTTCGCAATAAAGACGCCTAGCGAACCCCTGTTACGGTTCAAGGTGAACCATACGATGCATTTTAAATTTTGTTATTGATAACGTTCCTCGACCCCTTCTAATGCCGCTGATACGCATGTATTCACGTAACGCCCTAGTGGCATTCGAATGCAACTGATAATAAAGCATCACGAGTAAAGGATGTTAACGGTTGTGCTCTTGTTGAAGACTAGTCATCGAATCATCGTGTGCTAGACTTTTCAAGGAGAGTTCTATTTCCATAGCCGACAGCAGCGCCACATGCCCCCTGGTGGTGACTATGTAAACAAGGAACTTTTTCTCGTGATTGCACTCCACCATGACCCATCAGCCTACAATCCAAAGTTTGAGATCGACGCGTCTAATATTTATCAACTTACGGCGCTTCAAACATCTCACGTTATTTCTTGATACCCGAGTATAAATAACCTCCAAATTCCTTTTTTTCTTTGAAGCGCTCTCACATCAGAACATTAAGAAAAAGATATCTCGGAAAAATTTAGCTTACTATCAAATGTCAATACAAGAAAAAAATAAATAAAACGTGTCAATGTTCAAGTAGGTCGTCGATAGTTCTTTCTAGATAAAAAAAAAACAAACAAACAAATAAACCTTTGCGTTAGATAAAATTACAAACTGAACACACAAAACATCACTCACTTTGCGTTGCAACGAAAAGCTGTTTTTTTTTTCCTTCCCTTTTTAACTGAATTAAAATATGACACTGTAGAATGTTGTCTTGGGTCCAGGGAGCGATGACCGGGCCCCCAAATTGGGAAGATGTGATAAACTTGGCAAATACATGGGGGCAAATTTCAGTTTTGCGAAGGCCCTCGAGGCGTAGTGAGGGGGCATTATTTGTGGCTGACATCTTATGCAGCTGTTTACCTTTTTAAACAAAAACCTTGATATAAAAATACCTTCCCAAAACGTCTCCAGTCGCCAACGCGAAGGTGGAGACCGATTTAAATTTCGCCCCAACATTGAAGGACACGCCATTCAAACAAACAAATAACAACAATTGCAATAAATAATGTATAAGAATTATTCAATGAAATAGCAGCCATTTTATCTTACGTCTCAATCATCGAATTCACTGATTATTTTTCTTAAGGTTTTGAAGTTTCTGAATTACAAAGAAAGGAAATTGTATATTTATTAGGAACGAATTTTGAAATTTCAAGTGTGGTTTAAATAATGAAAGCGTAAAATATACAATAATGCCATAAAACTAATTTAAAAAAAAAACAAACAAATGATTCTCTCTTCTTTAATATAATTTAAATTCACTAATGAGATATTAATTTTTTTTGGAGGACGATTCTAAATTTACTTTTTACGATTCACAACCAAAAAAATCTCCTTTGGAGTTCTTGAATTATTCAGAGGAACATAATTAACTAAATTAAGTTCCAAGTCCTCTCCAATTTTAATGTTCGTAATGATTTGTCTTAACTCAATTAGACTCCAAGTTATGTTCTCAAAGTTTTAATTGGAAGAAAGTTGGAGAAACAGTAGTTTAGAAGAGGGTTTTTTTTTTTTTTCTTTTTCCTTTTATATCATCTTGTTATGATCTGTTTTCGATGGAAAGCCGCTCCCTCTTTAGATAAGGGCTAATTTCTTTCTTGATTAGTCACAACGAGAAGTAACCAGTCAGATCCTGAAAGTTTCCAGAAAGAAGGTTGTTAAAATTTGGGCGCAAGAAGGTAGGTATGCACGTGGTGACCTTGCCACAGGAAGGTCAATGAATGGCCGTCACAGTCTTCGATCAACCCCTGACGACGCCATATTTGGCAGAGTGGGTAGTTATCTACGGGGGGGGGGGGGGGGGGAAGAGATATTTTGGCTGTCGTCTGAGGGTTAGCATCGCAGATTGGGACTCCCGCAAATAATCAAACTGTGACAGAGACGCAACGAAAGATAAATGGAAAAACAGTTAAAATAAAAAGTAGTTTAATAGCATTTTTTTTAAGTACTCAATGGAAAGGATTTGTATTTTTTTTTTTTTTTTTTTTTTTTTGTGTCTATTTTATATCAAAATTATTTTGGGAGTTTATTTTTAGACAAATCAATTTTGAGCATTTAAATTTCATCTTCTTATGTGAGTTTCATGATCTAAGACTCGAAGTATTTTGATATATATTCTAAGATTCCTGTTTAAGTGGTTTCCCAAAGAGTGATTCAAACTTAAAATTCACTTGGAATCAAAATGAAAAGGGAAGGTTCTATTATTTAAGCTCCATCCCATGGTGACTAAACCTTCGACGATGGATCAATTTTGAGATAGAGGATGACAGGGAGTGCCTGCAGCAAACAAGTCGTGTTCTTAAACGAGCAATGGACTAAATTCGAGAAAATTCGTCCGCCATTTTAACCTTACGAGTGGAAGAACAGACAAACAAAAATGTTAAACTTCTTAATTATTCGAGATTTCGTAGCTGAGCCAATTATTAAAACGAGGTGTGTTAAAACTTCCTCCGCTGACATGAAGCGCATGGTAAGAAAATTGTTCTTTATTCATCGGACACCGCGTTACTATTCCTTCGAAGTTTCAGTTAGATCCAGTCATTGTCAGTTAGTCAGCGATCAGTGTGGGAGGAAATATGTATTTTAAATTCCCTTTCTGTACCATTGGAAAATTAAAAAACAGTGTAACTGTGAAAATCCATATTTAACAAAAGCTCTTCGATCACGAAGGCCAAGGGTTGTTCATAAAAACAATTTATTGGAGGAAGGGCGGGTCAACCATTTTATTTTTTAAGATTCCTTTGGCAAAAAAAGGATCCTACTAGAATAAATGATCTTTCCCAAGAGCTTCTGTTGCTGTTTTCCAGGTGTGCCTCCCACTACGTCATCACGTTTCCGCGATCAACTTTGTGTTTCATCAGATGGTGAAATGACTTCTCTCAAAAAAAATTGGCGCATTTGAGGTCGGGGACGGAATGAAGAGGAAATAAAATGCAGCGATTTCGAAAAAAGCTTTGAGTGACTAAATTCTCAAGATTAAAAATAAATCAACTGATAATCGGCTACAAATGAGGCTTTTTTGTGTGTGATTTCCCCCTATTCATCCTACGGCAAAACAATTGATATCATTCAATTTCAGAATCATTAGTCTTGCGATGACAGAAGCACCATTTGTTTGTTATTTAACAAAATTAATAAAAACGTCTTAACTCCGTCTTTACTAACTTTCAGCTTCCTAAGGACTATCGTAATCGTTTCGATTTATAATTATATTCTAAAAACTTTTGCTAACCCTTCTTTCCGTTCGATGGATTGGAAGATATTAAGTTTGTAAACTTAGACATTAATGATTGCATTTCCTTCTGAAAAAGACATTTTTCAGTAAAAATCGTTGAAGCAAAAAACATTTAATGAAATTAATCAGAGAAATCACATAAGGAAGCGTTCAATTATCATCTCAAAAGTATTTATCTGACTCCCGATAACATCTAATCAAGTGAACCTAAACCCTACTGAGAATCTGTGGAGCTCAGGGACATTACGAGGAAAGGAAGAAACCAAAGGGACATTGGAAACTTTATCTTAACTTTGCCAAAAGATATCGGCTGTGATCAAGAAGAGAGTAAGAAAACTAATAGATAACGTTTACTCAGTGGATTTAAAGGGAGGGTCCTTCAATTCCCCCTTCCCAATTTTTGTTGACTTTTTTTTTTCTCTGTATTGAAGGTTGACTTCCTAATTTGACTCAACCCGAAATATAATCTCTATCCCTCTGCATTAACTCAACATCAAAGAGTTTACAAAATCGCGACCTCGGAGATATAAAAAAAAAAATTAAAAAAAATTCAAGAGAAATTTTATCTCTCGGATTTTTTTTTTATTATTTATTAATAACGATATCATTTTGTTAATACTATTTATAATTCTGAATGACTTAAATCAATCATATGTTTTGTGGTCTTCGATTGCCTCTACGTCATCACAGAAATGAACTATTTTAGGATACCTTGTGTTGTCACAGTGCGATTGTCTCCAACCGTGTGAACCCAAAAGGATTATCAATGAGATCACGATTCCATCTAATCCACCAATGATTACCATATATTATTTATCGTCTTGGACACGTGTTCCTTTACAAAAGACCCCCGTGGGAAACAAAGGAGTAGATCAATCGATAACTTTAGAACCCAGTAGTTGATCAAGAACCCAGTTCTTCCAATCGGGGGGAGTTGAAACGTACGGTCTGGCGTCGGGTTCTATTCCCACCTGTCACGTGGAGCAGGGCCAGCTGCAATCAACACAATGACCTTTGCAATCGCCATTTCCCGGCGACGGGTCGTCTCCTCCCTCGCTTTTCACATTCCCCCCTTTACAAATGGACGATTCCTCCATTGGTGCTTCGAATAAGATTTGCATTCACATCTTAATTGTATTAAATTCGACACCAAAAGACCTCACGGGCCAACAGAAAAAGCAACTCTTGTACAACCCGTGCGAAAACAAACGGAGCAAAATAATTAATGATCCAGAAAATCAACTCCTAATAACAGAGAAAACGATAAGGAAAAGTTCAAATTCTTCGTTCTCCCCGAAAGCAAATTAGATTATCTATCTGAAGCACAAAATAGGATGGGGGGGGGGGGATCAGAACGCCACAAAAACAACAAACCAACAAATTTAGAAAAGTTATTCAAAGAAACGTAAGTAAATTTTTACTTAATATGGGGGCGATTTTTCTAGAAATGCGAGAAAGGACGGTCTGATTTCCACTTACAAGGGGTAGGGATTTGAAGAAACTTTTCTTTTGCTAAACATACTTCTAATTAAATATCTTGACAGAAAATATAGTTATAATATTAATATAGTTATAAGTGTTTCTTTTAGTTCGTATTTACCCCCTCTCAAAAAAACGTGTCATTAACTCCCCCCCCCCCATCTCCACGAACAAATGAGAACTTGGTAAAGAAAAAGCGTAAAGTATATAAACATTAAAATATTAATTCCAAATTATATTTCTAAAAGTCTTACAACAATAATAAAATTGAATTTGATGTTCACTTACACCAATCTTTCATTTTAACCTCTGCAAAAAACATGTTGCAACATGTACAGTGGTCTAAAGAAAAGCGTCGTAAGATCTTTCAGTTTGCGCTAATATTTCAGATAAATTTGCATTGATTTCAAGATTACGGATTCATTACAGATAGAAATCAAAGTTTTTTCTAACAAAACTGAAAAAGAAAATGAAGTTCAAAACCAAAAAAAGATAAAAAAAAGTGAAATGCCTGTGTATGAAGAATCAAAACTAATGTATTCATACAGGTAGAGAATACGTAAAAAAATCAACTTTTATTATATAACTCACTAAGTATATATAGTCTATGTAATTTTATCCCTTAGTGAATTCATCAAGCACAAAGTTATAATAATAATAAATTATCTAGGTTGGTATGAATAACTTATTAGGCTTATTTCTGTTTTTTTATTTATCTTTCTCATAAAAAAGTTGGTTCATTTTTTTATATTACCGGTATTATTAACACATTATCGAGTAGATGTTTCAAGTGATTCCGTCGTACATTCTGTCCTTCATCCCCTGCCCATTTCTCTTTGTCCGTCTAATTGCTCCATCTATTCGAAGTGTCATCTTCAATCCAACCAAAGATCTTATTGACAGCGACGGACATAATACATCATCATCACAGACACTTATCGTTAGCAACAGATGATAACAATAAAAGAATTCGAACAAACTACACTTAAACATCAATCCAAAAATTGACTATTTCATTAGATTTAAAGCCACTTTTAGTCTATTTTCTTTTGTAGAAGCACAACTGCCATTAAATCGAACAAAATCCAAGTTAAAAACAGTTGCTGAATTGATATCCAATAGAAAAACACACATTTTCATATTCTTAAGATCAAAGAAAAGCAATTTTTATTATAGAAAACAGAAAATTTTCAACTCAAATGTTGCTATTTATTTTTTAGACAATTGATTAAATTTCCCAGTGTTTATTGCACCATTTTTTGCGTCTCAATTTCTGTATTTTTTATAATTTCTTTTATTAGTGTTTAAAATATTTTATTGTTTTTTAAAAAAAAAATACTAAAAAGAGAACTAACTACATTTCCATACAAACAAAACACAGGTTTAATCAATTTGTTTTTAATTTATTTTTCAAAATCGAACATAAATTAGTATTTGAAAATTGAATTCGTAAGTTATGAATATATATTAAGTCATTAATATTAAAAGAGAAACATTAACTTATAAATTTATAAACTATTACCAATACAAAATATTTTAAAATAGGCTTCATAAATTCAATATGAGAAATACTTCCTAAAATTTTGGTTTATTAATTCCAGATTTGATAAAACAGCAATTGATTTTTATGAAACGTTGAAAATTACAAAACTGTAAAAAACGATAAAAATATGGATCAGATATCGTATTTATGTGCCAACTCGATTTTCCTTGCTATGTAATCAGTCAATAAAGTTAAAATTGATTACACACGAAAGAAGTATAACATTTTATGATTTCTTACATTTTAAATCAAATCATAGGTTAAAATATTCCTAAAGAAGTTATATAAAATGGGATATTTTTCTTACAGTTTTTGTATAAAAGCGTTAACGGGTCACTTTTAAGATTTTGTTTATGTAATTAGGTAAATATAGACAATCAAAAAGTAAATAAAAAAATCTGGAACAAAGAATGCGATTGTATTTTAAATACAAGTCATGTAAAATTAAACTTTAATAATATTTGAAAAGATTAATTGAAGTCAAATGTAAAGTAATAATAAATTATCACGTCCTCATAACAACAATAGTTTTATTTACTTCATTTTATAATGATTTATGAGTGACGTTCAAACGGATATTTTATTTCACTTTAAAACGAAATGGCGGTTTTTCTTTCGATCTATTTTTTTTCAATACAATTTGTTTGGGCTGTAGTAACAAAACAAACGATAATAAAGAGAGCGGAGGACTAATAAAAAACTGTTTTAGGATTGCATCAATTGGTTTGTAAGGATCAATCGCCAAATTGTGAGAAAAAACGAAGAAAGGAATTTCTCCATATCAATAACTAAAGGAGTCTAAATAGTTAATCAAGTTTTCGCCTTTAAGGAATATCAGGACAGATTTGAAGGTAAGAATTCTTAGATGGTATCTACTCTATCTTAAAAGAACGTTTTATTTATGTTTTTCACACACTGTTTTCTAATACACTAGGAAATTCACTTGAACGAAACATACAGTTTTAATGTGACAATCTGGATTATTTTTCGTTTTAATTTTAGCGGGGTAATGTTTTCGTTGAATTCCAATGTTTCCTCAACAATGGCTTTGAGGCGTTTTTAGTCAGATCGTGCAACCCAGGATTCCCCGAAACAAAAGAGCATTTCAGGTGTGATGATAAATTCGGGATTTGTCAAGGTCGCTTCAAAGGCTGTCACTGTTAGCCTCTTCACAATCGTACATTCCGTTAACGTATATTGGGTGTCCGACCTTGCGAAACGAGATCGATTGAATTTTTAAGATTGCCTCTGTTTTGGTTACGGAGACCTTGTTGTCCACGGACGGCGTCAGCTGTTCTTACTGCGTCACTTGTTCAACGGGACATGGTGTATACAAGTCAGCCGGTCACGTCTTCAAGCTGACTACACCTTGTGACGTCACTTAGCACTCCCTGACCGCCAAAGCACCCTCCCCCTGCTCCTTTGTCTGGTCCTTAGAGCTGCTTTGGAATCTTATGGCTCTCTTCCAATGATCTTAAAGAGAAAGGACGAATTGATGGAGAATTGTTTAAAAAAAGAAAAGAAAGATAAAGAGAGAGAGAGAGATTGCTTTAATGAGATGGGTTCAATGTGTCGGAATGTATTCTTTGTGGCACTCGTTAATTAAAATGAAAACAAGAAGAGACAAAAGCGACATCACGTAATCCTGTCTTGCGACACAAAGTCATTCAACTGCGACACTGCCAATTACGCGGGTGGGTTCTGCGCTGGCGGATGAAGAGACGCAGCCTCCGGGTCCCTGAACTCCCGTTCTGTGGTGGGAGAAAAACGGCGCTCGCCTAACAGGATTCCGCTCGCTACGATAGCGGCAGTTGTAGGAGCGGAATCCGAAAGATAAAAGAAAAAAAAAGATAATAAATAAAAAATCTTAGCTTACCTTTCCGAGGAACTTCCCTTTGAGATAGGTAGTCCTGGTGGTTGGGTCCACGATGTATTCTGGTAGTTCAATGTTGTTGTTGTTGATAGGCCTATCGCTGAGCTGAGGCTCCTTCATGCTGCCCAGGTGGATGACATGAAGCGGCGGTCGTCCTTTAACATTCGCCTTCACCGTACTCGTGAGGGTGACGCCGCGCGTACTCATGACGCGATACTGTCCGTACGCACCCTGCTGCTCTCGCTGCAGCCCAAACTCCAAGAATGAAAGACGCTCCTCTGTCTAAAGGTTCGCATACACGTGACGAATCGTCCCCTGCCCGCGAATGCCTACGCCTCCGGAAGCGGGCCTAGCTCACTTCTCTCGCGGGGAGACAAGTGTCAGTCACAATAGTCCCCGTTGCCTTGGTGGGGAACAGAGGAGAACTGGAATCAGAAACACAATGAAAACGGAGTTGAAGAGAGATGCTGATTTCTCGCGAAACGAAAACCAAATAAATCCCTAGAAACGGAATGCGCGCGCGGATCGTAAAATAGGCTCCACCCCCATTTGCAATCGTCGTGTCTCAATGTCGACGCGTTCTTCCAATGGGAAAGTGGAAAGAAGAAACCGAAGCATCGGCTCAATTGATAGCAATTTCTTATTGATAAATTGTTAATATAAAGAGGTTTTCATTTGTTACAAAATATTACTATTAATAAAACTATAGAAACAACATCAAGTATCAAAAATTATTTGGAATTAGAAATAACAATGTTTTTAATTAGAATTAAAAAGATCCT
>JAFIDM010000179.1:5261079-5294049 GCA_023159025.1 Thereuonema tuberculata
AGAAACTGTAAATTGTTTGTGAATGAATGTAAAAATAATACGATGTGAAATGTCATTACTTAGATCATGGGTTTGCTTTTGCTGTTATTATAAATTATTAATGCTAATTATTGATCATAACTACTTCTTCCAGGCATGCTTGAGACTTACCGCCATTTCCTTATTTGGTAAACTTTCTTTTGTGACAAGAAATACTAATCAATCGATGAAAACCTTATCAGATCCCTCTGCATCGTAATTTCCGGTTCAGTAAGAAGTTCATTTTCATTTCAATCACAGAAGATTTATTTATAGTCGTGTGTTTCATTGCGAAAATGAGTCTTACTCTTCGATTTACAAATGTGTAGTTTCAGAAGACTTGAGCCACTTATTTGTTCAGGTGGACAGATACAGGAATTTCATTTCTTATGATATTCAGTACAAGATATTTTCACTGCTTAGCTTAGTCGTTGGATTAATACTGGTTTATTGACTTTCATGTTTCAAGGATTGTTTTGTTGAATGGACAACAACTGAAGGTTCCATTTCAGACCCGCATTGAATTCAGAGAAGAACCAAATGCAATTCATAGATGATCTCATAACCAAATTCCTTTCTGATACGCTACCGATGATTTCGTCAAGTTATCCTTCAAGAACTCCAAATGTACTTTATTTAAGATATTATTCCTTAAGATTTCTTTATTATTTTACTATTTTTATAAAACTTTGACTGATTAAATAAATCCTATCACCTAATTAATTGATCATCAGCCATTGCACCTTAGACTACATAAGCTTTGATGGTGACCATCGTCTGCTGCGCCATATCCAGGTTTTCCTGATGCCCCTTGCTGTTAATTCAACTTATTTTCCAGTTATAACTTCCTGTCGTCTGCTTCGGAATTGCATTTGACTATATTCAGATAATTCCATTTGCTGAAGCGTCACACATGAACTTGTCTGAAGTAATTACAATAGTCACGAAGGCAATGATTGTTTATGTTTACATCTGTTCCTCAACACCTTCTTTCAAATGATCACCACCAGACTGACGTGAGACAGTGTCTTCGATACATTCCGGTGACAGATAAGATTTAGGGCCTAGGTTTTTTGGTCGAAAAATTCATTGATACGTCTATAATTCCCCTCCCCCCCATTTCCCAATTTTAAAATCCCGTGTACGTTTTTGGAAGCAGCAGAACTTATTTCAATTATGTTCTCTTGCTCCTTTATCAACTTCTTTTAACCTCATACATCCAAATAAACAGATAAGATGATCTGATCCAGTTGTCCTCATAGTTTGTAGTAGGTCATCTTGACGATTCTGTTCCTGCGCAGAGTTACGTCAAAAAGACAACAGAAACATAAAAAGAAAGGGATACGGGATTTCTTTTGCATTTCTAGAAACAAGCACTTAATATTAGGCAATGTTTTTGCTTTTTGTTTTGTTAAAACTGATTATTAGCACTACATATAAAAGCCAGACAGAGATACATCTGATCTATCCAATTAAATCCTTGAAATTCTGAAATAAATAAGTGTTTGTACACAATTCTTTGTATTAAAATCTATTTGAACAATCTTTCTTAACTTTTGACCCATGAGAAACTTAATTCACATTGCGAACTGTTGACAAAACCAAAGCGTTGGAAAAAGATTTTTACCATGGACCACTAGTTGCAAAACACACCACCAGATGACGTTGCCTCATTGTGGGAAAACAAAGACACATGGTCGAGGATTTTTTTTCTATAGGCTTTTACTGTTTTCAACTAGAAGTCGAATTACAGGATTACTTTGAATCAAAAACGCTTTGATGTTCAAATTTTTGATTCCGGATACGGATTGTGTGATATAAATTATTGTTGGTTTCTTTCTTCACAAAGAAAAAACAGTTTTAACTCATTTTGTAATAAGACGTTTCCAATAAATGCAATCCACTGTCATTAAGGTTAAAGAAAAATATATGTATAAAGCTTTTATTTAGAAGATTTTCATTACAAGGCGACTTATGTAGAATAAATTAAACAATCCTGAAAATCTTCAATAAATAAATTCTACAATATTTCGCATCCAATCTCATAATTTGAAATTTAGAGAAAAATCGGAAAAAATAATTTAACAAATGGCAGTCGCATGAAAATATCAAAATGTTTCTAAAGTTTAAGCAAATAATAATATTAGCGCAACAATTTCAAAACCATAATTTTAAAGTTGAAGCTAAAATGAATATCTCGAACATGAGAATTCTTGCTAGCTCACTCTTGCTTTACTTCAAAAACACATACATATACAAATTACGAAATTACTCGGCAAAAAAAATCTTAAGTTTGATCTCCTTTTTCATTGATGCAACCTCTAATTCATTTCCCAGAGCTATTCCTAGACCAGATCAAATCTAATTTTTCTTATCTTTTCTAAGATTACTTCTTGAGTTATATTTTTCTGATTAAAACCAATGAAGAAACACAAGGGACCCAATTGAGGCCTTAAAACAATTTCATTCTAGGGGAAACTGCGTGATTTTCGTCTTGTCAATGAATATTATCTTCCGATCATTTCCGTCCATTTTTATTTGTTGTGTAACAATATCTTATTGCTACAATCAAGATCATTCCGTTCTTGAAAATCGAAATACAAAGGTTTACCTGCATCGTCAGTAATGCTACAACCCTAATGCTTTTGCTTTGCTGTCCCCCAATAGGTCTTACCATGAACTTAATCAGAAGACACGTGACTCAAATGGTCGATTGCAAGCACAGGAAACAGAATTCGCTACTTCTTCAGACAGATACAAACAGAATGAACGGATAAAGAGAAGAACGCCCATGCCTTACCTGGAATTTAACCCAGAACCAACATAAGATTAACCAATACGGAAGCTCAAATAACTTACTGATATTTGTCAAATAAAATTATTTCGTAACTCTAATCATCTACAGGTGGTGTAGGAAACTGATGAATTATTGTAGAAAAAAAGCCACCACTCACGAATTATAGCAATTAATACATCTTAGATCAGTAATAATTCTGCACGAAAATTGGATCGGCTCTGTTTCAGTTTTAAGATATTTCTTTGAATCTAATCAACATCGATGACAGAAAGGAAAGATAAAAAAAAAAAACATGAACAAACCAAAAAACATCGACCGAAGTAACTGAAGTGGAACGCTTATGTTTGGTTTTTCTTTTGTGTAAATAGATTGTCTTCTTGAAATTCAATAACTGTGTCTCAAGAATTGTAAATGGGAACGAAATAAATTTGATTAAGAGGTTTTTTTTTGTTCGTTTTCAACTATTGTCTGTCTTTTGTTTGACGAACGTGATACACGTGACATTGAAACATGAAACGAATTCTTAAACAAACACACACACACATGTCCAGTCTTGATTATGTTAATTATATCTCCTCGGAAGGAACTAAAGATTTACACAATTTCTGCAGCAAAAATAAATAAATAAATAAATAAATAAATAAAAAAGGCTCTGCTATGGTAGATGTCAGTTCGTGTTTATAGAAGTTATCATTAGTATTGTTAACAAATGATGAGAATCCAAGGGAATAAATATTTTATTGACAAAGAAGTTGTTGAAGCTGATGTATTCACGAATAAATGGAAAACTACCAACACAAATGAAATTAAACTAAGAGGGTTAATCATTAAACTAAGTGGGTCGTATAAAGCAGCCAATAGATAGGGACAAATTGAGTTGATAGTGGTCTTCCTATAGCGTTTGTTAGCACTGCGTCATTGATAAAACTTCGTGAGTAATATTTGTCTGATTCCTGTGTAGTTTATGATTCAAATTGTGGATGAATCTAATCTACTAATAAAAGGTTCCATCGAACTCTTTCCTTTTTTTAATGCGTGAATCGTGTCAGTGATAGCATTTAGGTGTTGAGTTAAACGTGATGGGAGGCCCCATAAAACAATTCATTGTTACTGAGTGATTCCGTGTTAGACCGTCGTTGATTCACGACACGAATAAACAAGTCCTTCCCTAACGAGAAATCAATAGTACATTACCCGTTTTATTTCTATGCTTAATTACATACAACATTATTTTAAATATATCACCCATAGGAATTTTTCCGGGAGCGTGAAAATATGCTGTATAATTGCAACTTACAAAATAAAAATAAATAAAATATAATAATTAAAATAAAATCTGTAATTTTCTTTATTGCATTCGTTACACCTGTTTTGAGAAAGAAATCATATGAAATATATTATAATTGTGTAATCATTTAGAGGAAGAGGTACTTATCCCATCCATGCCCATCATATTTTAAAATGAGGATAATATTCAATAGATAATTCTAGAAATATAACAGTTCAAATGTACTAAACTGAAAATCAAAAATTCGAGAAAAGATAGGTCGGCATACAAGAACGGTGAGGTTTGAAAGGCACGTATTTTCCGTATTGCTGAACGTATACAGTCATGAATCTCTCAATTGAAGTGCAACTGTCCAAGTCTGATGTGCGCACCTTTCGTCACCCGGCACACATCCAAGCGATTGTTTAATGATGCATTTCGATGACGCATGTCCAGTGTGATGACCTCGACAGCATGGGTAATCCGTTCCTTGGCATCACTCATGGATCTGGGCTTTGGGGGTACGTACACGTTGTCTTTCACGTACTCCCCATTGGAAGAAATCACATGGTGTTAGGTCCGGGGATCGTGGTGGCCACTGCAGGAGGTGGTTGTCTACGGCATCTATAGCACATCCAATCCAGAGCTCTGGAAGAACACGATTGAGGAGCACGTGATGGTGGAAATGGGGAGAGGGAGTGCCGTCCTTTTGACTCAGTAATTACACCGGAGATGCTTCATCGAGCCTGGTAGGAATTACACAACCTCTTGGAAGTGTGCCGGGTGACGAAAGGTGACTTTGGTGACTCACATCAAAATTGAACAGTTGCACTTCCAAGTGACAGATGTCATGACTGTTTAAGTTCAGCAATACAGAAAATACATGGCTTTGAAACGCCACCATTGTTTTATGTAATGATGTTTAAAGTATTTCGAGTGGCCAAACTCATAACCCATTCGTACTAATTTCGCGTTGCAAAGATTTCATTCATCCGAAGCAATTTTGAAAAGTAAAGAAAATAAGAATAAAATTAACTTATTCTTCCAAAACTACAAAATACCGAAGATTTATTTCAAAACATTTCCGTCAATGAACTAAAAAGATATTGTGCGAATAGTAACACTAAATTTTAAGATTCTTTAAACAAATTAAAATATGGAATTAAAGAATTAAAAATTAGTGAATTTCCACTAAAAGTAACACCAAAATCTCTTGAATATCCCGATCTGTATGTGTGTCGAACTCACTTTCATAGTGCACTTTTTCTGTGTTTGAAAAATAATTTTAATTTTCTGTGAAAATAGAAATATTTTCTACAATGAAACGTTCGCGGTAGGAATCGAACCTGCAACCTTCTGATCCGAAGTCAGACAACGGGGACTGCATTCAAGTTATTGTTGTTAAATATCTGTTATCACCCTCTCTCTGTTATGTGACACAATGAGAGAAAAAGAAACCTCATTAATTGTAGCCTACTAGATTAAAAGTTAAATTTGTTTAAATTTCTTTTAATGTGTTTACAATTTTTTAGGCGATTAATTTGATGCCTACAGAAAATCCATTTACGGCCAGCGGAGTCTGGCACATGGTTTTCTATTCTTTTCTTTTTAATGTATTTTCGTATTTCTTGTTGTTAAGCTTGGAGGTTCCACTCTTGCTCTCTTTAAATTTCAATGTTCATTTTTTAGCCCACGTAACAAAACTAATGGCTCAACGTTGCAATTGGCAGCGTTGCCAACGTTGGGCCGACTACACTTTCCCAACTTTGGGCCAACGCAGTCGTTGCGTAACTATAAGCGCAGGTCAAACGAGCATTGTATGCAGAAGCTCGCCCTCAGCAACGAACTGAAGAGTCGTTAGAGACATTTCTCGACATGAATGAAGAAATTAAATGACGGACAAATACTCTATCTCAATTAAAAGCCGTCACATTGCTGACGGGGCGTTTATAGTAGTGTATTATAAAGCTTCAAATTTATAAAAAAATACAACTTTCAAAATACACTCTGACAAAAAAATCGACGCACCCAGAAGGAATTATCCAATTGAGACGTTAAATGTACATGTACGCCCCATCACATCCCAAATGTGCTCAGTAGGATAGAGATCTGGTTGGCCAAGGAAGAGTATTGCAAGACAATCAATGGAGAGAAGTGCCGTGGGTGGCAGGGTGTTACCTTGCTGAAAAGTAAGCCCAGGGTGCAAGGAAAGGAACGGCAACACAACGGGTCGTAGAATTTCATCAATGTACCGCTGTGTTGTGAGGGTGCCACGGAGGACTATCAAGGGACTCCGGCTATCAAACGAAATAACAGCCCAGACCATAACTCCCTGTTGTTGGGTCGTGTAGCGTGCTCCAATAAGAGCGGGATCTGACGATGTCCAGATGATATCTCTAGACATGTCTGCGCTGTTGGTCGGGGCTCAGTTCAATACGGGACTCATCAGTGAAAACTATTCGTACCCAATGAGCACAATTCCACATTGATCGTGCCCGCCATCATTGCAATCACGCCGTGCTGGCGTGGTCGTGCGGTCTCGGCGGCGGCCAGCCGTGGCGATCACTGCGCCAGTACCTGGGTTCGAATCCCGGCGTCGGCATGGATGTATCTTTCTCCTTCTGTGTTTCGTCCGTTTCTGCGGGTATAGCGTGAGTGCCTCCTATGGTGTATCCTGGGCAACGTTTCTTCGGCGAAATACTCACATTTCTCGCCCCTTGTTGCGGCCAAAAGATTAAATTCTAGAAGCCCGGGCGTTGGCGAAAAAAAAAAATCATTGCAATCGCTCGTGACGGTGAGTACTGGTCAGTGGGCGCCGCGAGCTCAGAGTCTTCTCCCGTAGTCTTCTACTAATGGTCAATTCAGTACTAAGAGTCACATGTTGGATGGTTGAAAGCGATGGAATCTTGTGATGTAACAGCTGTTCTGATAATCGCTCTATCTTCCCGTTCTATTGTTGCTCTAGGATGTCCGCTGCCCTCTTGCAGTTCAGAATCTGCAGTTCAGAACCCATTCCTGGCAGCAGCATCTAATGCCGCATCGCTTCAAACGAAATACAGAGTGATTCATCGGTTTGTCCATCCAGCCTCTTGTAGTCCGATGGCTCGTATTCTTTCAGACTCGTAGTGGTTCAGGATCTTTCAGGGTCGTAGTGGTTGCGAATTCGCCGACGACATATTGTTACAGTCAAGATAGAAAAACGTAATCAAAATCCACTGGAAGTTTGGTTCCTGAAAGCGAGATTCGATACACCATGAGGATGCTCAGTCCCAGTGCGCTGTAGCTCCCTATTCATTCATTGGGTGCGAATTATTAGCTTTTAGCTAATAGCCTAATAATGTAAATGTGAATGTTCATTGTTTTAGCTTCTCTCCGTCCACAAAAAGGAATCAAATATCTCTACCGCCATCACCGCTTGGAATCGATTCTTCTTGGAGTATCTCATACTTACTAGGGGGAGACGGGGGGGAGGCTAGTAATTTACAAATATTAAAAAAACAATATTCATGTGATTGTATTTATGTATTATGAATAAATATAAAAGGTAAAGGTGTCCTTCTTGCGCAGGAAGTTGAGACTCCCAGCGATGCTCGACCAACGGGACTCGTTGAGGTCGGATGGTAATCCCGATTCCGCCCGCTTTAAGACAGAGGGCTGGGCGAACCCCAGGCTCCGTCTGGAGAAAATCCCTGACCGCCGCCGGAGGAATTGAACCCGTTCATTCTCCCAGACCGTAATCCGGCGCTTAAACCACTGAACCCAACTTGTCAACGAATATGTTCTGTGTTGGAATACACAAAACGTCATTCTTAGTGCGCATGTGCGGGAAGAAGATGAATCCGGATTTCCTGGAGACGTTGCTGTGTATTGTTAAGTAACCAAGTTTTTCGATGTAAGCTTATCGTATGAATACAAGTAGGTTTTTTTACTTACCTTTCGTTTGTCGTAATTACTGCTTAAATACACTTATCACAACAACAGGTTATGGACCAGACAACGATCCCACTGCGCCTGAACTATCTAGAAGGAAATTATTAAATACTTTTGGAAAAAGTGATAAGCCTTTAAGCCTAACTTTCGGAACTGACGGACGATTGAATGATGCATAGAACTGACGGAACTGACGGAATGATGCATAGAATTATAGAACCGTTAACGAAAGACAACTTTGATATTTGGAAGATAAAAGTTCAAGCCTTACTTATCAAAAATGAATCGTAGGACATACGTAAATGGTAGTAGAATTAAGCCAAAACTTTTAGAAGGAGATTCTAATTCTCAGAGAGCAATCAAAGACTGGATAATAGCTGATGAAAAAGCGAGAGCAGATTTAATCCTGACGATTAGTTCGGCGGAACTAAAACAAATAAAAGGATGTGCCACATCGCATGAGATTTGGGAAAAGTTGCATCAAATCTATCAGTCACAAGGACCTGCTCGGAAGGCGATGCTACTAAAGAGACTAATTTTGCTGAAAATGAAAGAAGGTGAAAATATGAGTGATCATTTGGACAATTTTTTCGACATCGTAGATAAGCTGGAGGAAGTGAATTTAAAGCTTGTGGATGAACTACTTACAATATTACTGCTGTATAGTATCCCTGATGTGTATGACTCCTTCAGAATAGCAATAGAAACTCAAGAAACATTACCTACTCCTGAAATTAAGGATTAAGATGATGGAAGAGTTTGAAGCTAGGAAGCGAGATTACTTGAACAGTGATTCAACAGATGCAATGTACGCTTGCAGAAAAAATACAGAGAGAAATAAAAATTGTAATGAAGAAAAAATTACAAATAAAGAAGAGGTCAAATTTAAATTTAAATGCCATAGATGTAATAAAGTTGGTCACATGGCGAAAGATTGTAGAGCTAAATTACCTAGTAAAAGAAAACAACAATCTACAAGTTGCCATACAACGAGACACGTTGAAACATCAATGGAAGTTAACGCTGTTAATCAGAAAGGAAAATGGTGTCTCGATTCTGGTGCATCACCTCACGCATGTGCAGATAAAGGAAGTTTTATTAAAGTTGAAAAAGCTGAAACATCAACTTTAAGACTAGCAGATGACAAAACTACAGAAATAAAAGGAACAGGAACTGCGAAAGTGAAGGTGAACAATAACTAAACTGTTAAACTTCACGATACATTGCTTGTACCTGACCTTCGATCGAATTTACTCTCAGTGAGGAAAATGACGAATTATCGTCTCAAAGTAATATTTGAAAGGGATAAAGCGATTGTGATAAATTCAAAGAATAAAAGGAAAATAATGTCTGCCAAAAAGAAGGAAGGTTTTTACTTTGTATCTGAAATGAAAGAAAAGACCAGAATTGCAGAAGAGGAATATAATTCGATTCAAGAATGGCACGAGAGATTTGGACACCTAAATGAAAGGAATTTAACGGAGTTAATGACTCAGAATAAAGTGTACGGACTAAAATTTGATACAAAGGAAAAACTAAATCCTTGTGAAATATGTATCAAAGGGAAACAAACCCAAGCACCTTTTCCAAAGGCAAGTGAAAACAGATGTGAACAAACGTTGGAATTGATTCACACAGATATTTGTGGTCCGATGCCAATTCAATCCCATGAAGGCTCCAATATTTTGTTACGTTCATCGATGACAAGTCACGATGGTGCGATGTTTACTTCTTGAAGAAAAGAAGTGAGATCTTACACGTTTTTAAGCAGTACAAGGTTTCGGTTGAAAATCAAACTGAGAAGAAAATTAAATGCTTAAGATCGGACAATGGAACTGAATATACTAGTGGAAATTTCAGTAAATTCCTACACGAGAATGGAATTAAACGCCAGTTGACTGTAGAATATACACCTCAACAAAATGGAGTAGCGGAAAGGGAAAATCGAACTCTAGTCGAAATGGCCAGATGTATGTTGATCCAGGCTGGATTACCTATAACTTTTTGGGCAGAAGCAATTCTTATTGCAATCCACATTAGGAATAGATGTCCTTCACGAAGTTTAAAAGGTGAAATTCCATATACACTGTGGAAAGTTAGAAAACCAAAATATTTCCGTATTTTTGGAACAAAAGCGTTCATACTTGACAAAACACCCAACAAAGGAAAGTTCAAGTCAAGGTCAAAGGAATGCATTTTCATTGGTTACGCGCCAGAATCAAAAGCATACAGAGTTTGGGATCCAAAGTCAAGAAAGGTCTACCGAAGTAGAGACGTCAAGTTTATCCATGAATTCCAACCAAATAGGGAAAATAGAAGACGTCATTGATGACGAAGTTTTATTCAAACGGACAGACATTACCAAACTTATTGGTAGTAAGGAGGATATTTTCTCAGACGAAGCTGACAAATAAGTCGATCCACAAGATGTACTTAAGGAAAACATTCAGAAAATGAAGAAAGGACAAGATCGACCAAGAAAAATTCGAACTGGAAAACCAGGAAGACCAAGGAAACAATATGTGATGATTCCTAATACGTCAGAAGAACAGTCTGAAGCAAGTGAACAAGACGTTCAAATTAACGACGAAGAAAGCCAAAAAGAATCAGCGAAAAGCGAAACAGCTGAAATGATTAGCATTGGTGAATTCGAATATCCTGTAATAGCTAGAGAAGCTCTTGTCTCCCCGAAGCAAGTGAATGGAAAGAAGCAATGCAAAAAGAATATGAAGCATTAGTCAAAAATAAAACTTGGACACTCGTTGATCGTCCAAAAGAAAGACAAGTTGTTGGTTCAAGATGGATTTTAAGAACCAAATGTAAAGCAGATGGTTCAATTGAACGCAGGAAAGCAAGAATCGTAGCAAAAGGTTTTTCACAAAAACCAGGAATTGACTTTCAAGAGACTTTTTCTCCCGTCGTTAGACTGGAATCAATTCGATTGATGATGGCTATGGCAGTAGAGTTGGAACTCGAAGTATATCAACTCGATTTCGTTAGTGCATACTTAAATGGAGAAATCGAAGAAGAAATTTACATGGAAATTCCGGAGGGATTACAAAACATAATGCCAAGAAATATTTCGACAGCAACCTTCGAAAATAAAGTTTTCAAAATACATAAAGCTTTATATGGTTTGAAACAGTCGGGAAGACAATGGTATAAGAAATTCGACTACGAGCTGAAACGGATGGAGTTTAAACCATTAAATGCAGATCCATGCGTTTTCATAAAGAAACAGCATGAAGAAACTACAATAATTGCAGTTTATGTTGATGATCTATTGATCGCTTCAAGCAATGTTAAAACCCTACAAACAATTAAGAAGAATTTGGCAAAGTCATTCGAAATGAAAGACTTAGGACCAATGCATTATTGTTTGGGAATACAGTTAAACAGGACATACAGAAGAAGCAGATTACAATGAATCAAAGTAAATATATTCAAGATATATTAAAACGTTTCGGAATGGAAAATTGCAAGCCAATTTCAACACCCCTCGATCCAAATAGCAAGTTGACGAAAAATGCGAAGCCAAAAACAGAGGAAGAAGAAAAGGAAATGAAGAAAATTCCTTACCAGAATCTTGTCGGTTCATTAATGTATTTAGCCACATCCACACGTCCTGATATCTCATATGCTGTAAGCATTTTAAGTCAATTCAACACTGACTACAACCAAGAACATTGGAAAGCGGGAAAAAGAGTCTTACGCTACTTAAAAAGGACAGAAAACTATGGTTTGACATTTACAAAAACCAAGGAAGAACTGATCGGTTTTGTAGATGCTGATTGGGGTGGAAATACCATCGACCGAAGATCATATACTGGTTATATCTTCAAATTGGCTAATACAGTCATAGGATGGGAAGCTAGAAAACAGCGAACAGTCGCCTTATCAAGTGCAGAAGCAGAGTATATGGCAGTAACGGAAGCTGCAAAAGAAGCTATATATATCAGGAAATTTATAGCAGAAATTATAGTAAATTTCGAAAAGCCAACCATACTGTTCAACGATAATTCCGGTGCCAGATACATGACCGAAAACCCAGTTTTTCATAACCGAACCAAGCAAATTGATATCATATATCATTTCATCCGTGAAGCAGTGCAAAATAAACAAGTGACTGTAAGATATTTACAAACAGAAGAAATGCCTGCAGACGTAATGACAAAAGGACTGTTTACTCCAAAGCATGTAAATAAGTGCATCCGGTGTATTGGACTGTCAATGATACCCTTATGAAATTATGAACTATTAAATTATGGACTGTTTAAATTAAATTGGAAAATTATTTTACGTGTGTGAGAAAGGTTAATTGGAAAAGGCCAAACACACAGTTTCTAAAAAATTAACTTTATAAAAATTAAAAATACAAAATACACAGACGTTTCGGCTTGCCGAAGTTACAAGCCTTTCTCAATGTAATTTACAAAATAGGAACAGCACCTTATTTATACAGCTAAGTAAAACCAAAAAAAGAACAATCATGGGATACTACCCTTTTTTGGAGAACCCCGTAGCTAAAGGATCTGGTCCAATCAGAATGCAAATATTGAAGTACCAATCAGCGAATGAACTACAATGCCCTCTGTGGTAAAAAACGAGTTAAATTGATAAATAACTTCACAAGGTTACATGTGGTTAGATCAAATTAAAGTAAACAGAGTACAATCAAATAGAATACATAAAAATATCTCAAAAAAAAATTAAATTTACTTTTCATTTTGCACTGTTTATTAGTGTGCAACATAAAAAAATTATCACCTATTTTTACATTTTCACATATTTTCTGTTTAAATTAAAGTTTTAATTTAACAAATGTCATTTTGAGGGGGGGTGTTGGAATAGACAAAACGTCATTCTTAGTGCGCATGTGCGGGAAGAAGGTGAATCCGGATTTCCTGGAGACGTTGCTGTGTATTGTTAAGTAACCAAGTTTTTCGATGTAAGCTTATCGTATGAATACAAGTAGGTTTTTTTACTTACCTTTCGTTTGTCGTAATTACTGCTAAATACACTTATCACAACAACATTCTGTAATAAATGCAATTAAAATTTCAAAGTACATTAATATTGCTCTTTAACGGATAATTCCAATTATTCCTGTTGAATAGGAATTATCCAAATTTAAAATTAACGCCAGGTGCCGCTGATGATGGAAGGATAAATTGGCATTATCCTAGCAGAAACAGAAATATGGTTTTTTGAATGAGATTTTTCGAAATTTGTATACTGCTTCATTTTTATCGAATTTATTTTTCTACAATCTCAGGGATTGTCATTGAAAATGAATGATTCAGTTTTCCTATTCGGAATTTTTGGTTCGGCGAAGATAATGCTCCCATGTTTATGAACCAATGGAATAGGACGATCAGTCCTTTTGAAGGCAGTCCTCATTTCAGAGATGGATCCACAGCACGTGGATCGCTTAGTTAATTGACACCCAATTAAATTTCATTACGATATTTTATAAACTGCAAATATAAATATCAAAAGTCTTTGAAGATTTTTTTTAATATTAGGGGAAAAAGTATGAAATTTCTGCCAGTGCGTTTCAATTTCTAATTGTCTTAAAGAAAATCATTTCCTTGGGTTATTTCTTTGAAGAAAACTAAATCAACTTTTCTAGATTGAAGAGGATTGAATTATTTTTTTCTGTTTCTCAACCAACAATAGTTGTTCCCAGATTTTTCGTCAATGTGAAGAGATAAAAAAGTTGCATCTCAACTAAGAACAAAATCATAAAAACTAATAAATAATTACAATTAAATCTTTGTAATATCGTCTGACAGAACAAAATGATTCGCAATTCGTTTCAATTGAATGATTATCTTTTTTGTTTTAGAAGCAGTCTTTCAGATGGTCCTCAGAACTCGTTCAGTGTTGGATGGATGTCTTATTGTTGTCATCTTTAAACTCCTTGAGCCACTCAACAACCAAGAAAGGCTCATTAAGAGGCAAAACCTTAATTAACTTCAATGCAATCATCTCACATTTTCAAATTTTGTCGTTGATTAAATAACATTGAGGCTTCAGGCGAATGAAAGGGTTCTCAGCTCAAGCTTTTAATTCCTTCCAGATAATAGTTAAGGTTCTGTTATTATGTTGTTACCATCCAAGAAATCTTACTTTCATCTTTGATCGATCAAATTAAGAAGATGTTTTGGGAATTTTAATCGAAAGTTTTCAATGGAGGTTTAACTTTTTTAAATTTTCTCTGGAAAAAAAATCCCCCAAATCCTTCTTCCGTTTTTCTATTTCTAAAAATCTCAAGACATCTGAATGAGACTCAAGAAACAAGATTTGAACTTAGAAGCAACGAATGGAAGAACGTTTCAATCAAAATAATAGCTACGTAGCTTTTAAAATCAGAAGCAATTTATCCTGGGTTCGTTTTTGGAATTCTAATATTAAAGTGTAAAGATAAATAGTTTGGATAAATTGTAGTTCGAATTCCAACTCTTAATATTGATATAATATCAGATATCTACTGTCGATTATAAATAACTGTTTAGAGAACTGTATTTATTTGAAGGAGAGAGTTTGGTTAAATTCTGTGTTCGTGAAGATAAAGGATAAAACACAATTACTGCAGCTATTATAGACTATCGGCTAATCTTGTGGGTTGTCTTGTAGTTGGGAAACCCCCCAGCACTTCCTAATAAGATATGGTTATCTGAGAAACCAGACACATTTTGTAAACCAATGATAACTGGAAAGATAAGGGCTACTTCCAAAAAGCTACGAAATTCAGAAGTTATAAGAAGTTTTCTTCAAAATATTATTTTTTTTTTAAATTTCGTATAATTTTTTTTTCGACCTGAATCATTATCGACTTTGACACCTAGAGAACGAACTGTTTATAAAAGGAGAACATCACTTACGATATTTTCCGTGTTCATGAGAATAAGCCTTCGATTCTAGAAGACGAAAAGAATTTGATGAGATTTCGTTTTGTAAATAAGTTCGAATTCTACATTTGAAATCGGAATATTCAGATTATTGATGAACAATCGTTAAGGGTTCATTTCATCAAAAAACGAAAGAATTCCTAATGAGGAAAATTAAATAAAAATAATAATTTGTTCAGATGGTTTCAATTTTTTTCTCCCTACATAAGTTGGCTGTTTGAAAATATATTTATTATTTTTATTACTGTTAATATATATCCCAATTAAATTTATAATTATTGCTAGATCAATTATTGTGGTCTTCAAAGAACTTCAATTGTTTTCTTAATGGAGAATTAGTATTTTGAAAAGAGTTATTTCATAGTAATACTGAGTTAATTACAAATATGAATTTAATTTGTATTTCAACAGAGGAAGAAAAAAATCAACTTCATTTTGGAAAAGTTTGATTTGTCAACGGAGTAAAATTGGTCTATTTTGACAGAAAACTCAATGACGTATAAAGATCCATCTAACCAGGGTTGGGTAAATTACTTTAAAAGTAATTGAATTACAGTTAATTTTTAACAACCAAAAAAAAAACAAACAAACAATATTCTGTTAAAAGCATATTAAGAATTTGTATTTTAAAAACTCTGTTATAATTGCCACATTGTAAAAATTGATTGATTGTATTACGAAATTAATTTTTAGATTTATTTTAATTTTCAGTAATGTTATTTAGCATTTTTCTTTTTTATTTAAATGTAGAGCAGTCTTCTCAATCTTTTTGTGCTTCACAGCGCATTAAACAAGTTAGTTTTTCAAATTAATTTCTTTTTTTATTACGTTGGGAATGAAATTTTGTTTATTCAATAGCACTCGTATTTAATCAAATAATCCACGCTGATTATTTTGCAGTACTATATTTTAAATGATACTGTCAAAAGTTTTTTAATGCATTTCTAAATTAAACGTTTTAGTAATTTCTTAGCAGCGAATTTTATTTTATCATTTTTTTTTTTATTTAAGGTGACATTTTTTTCGTTCATTGAGATATTTATTTACGTTAGAAAAATAAAATTACAAATAAAAGAAACTAAATAAGATATTTTATAAAACATTATTTTTGATGAATTAGGCTATTGTTTCCTAAGCTTCAATAAACCCTTAATTTTTTTCCATTAATTAAATCTTAATTCAACACATTTGAGAAGTTTTTGATTTTGTTTCTCCTTTAAAATATAACGTATTTTGAAGTGAAATTATTTTGTCATTTTTCTTCTTTTTATGACAATTGAAATATCTTGATCCTTTTGAAGGCAATTTGGAAAAAGTAAAGAGCATGTTTTTCTCTAAATTTTGACGACACTTTTTATAGTTTTTTATTACAATCAAGGAGCGGAAAGAAATCTGTGTTAGTTCACAGACATTCGGATACATATTTGTTTATTTATCAAAAAATATTAAAAATAAACAAATAAACAAGCATCTTCCTTATTAACAAGCAATATTTATATCAAATTAGATTTATTCAATGGGAAACATCAGCTTAGTCACATTAACATGCAGGGGTTACCAAAATTCTAGATGGAAAGATCTTCTCTTAGACGTAAATGCAAATGCCAAGTTTCACATTTAAAAATAAAAATGATCAACTTCCAATAATAATTTACTTCAACTATAAATTGGTAGCATCTACCAAGACAGTTCTTTACGAAGGGGTTGATTAGAATAACGTGAGCGCAAACAAAGGAATCGTAAGTTTGCAGTAGTAATAGGAGTTTTTTAAATGTATGTTAGTAGCCTTCTGTATTTTGAAGTAAACCATTTAAGAGACTCGTAAAAATCGGTGTTTCTTCGTCGATGATTCAAACAAGAATGACTGGAATAAGACCATAGATGAGATTTGGATTTAGTTTCTTAGATAATGTTCTTAGAAAAGATCTTAAGCAACACCAGCGTCCTGATATCTGATACGGCTCTTTTGCAAACTTTCTAATACATTGATGTGAAAGTAAATCAAACAAAAATGGACGAAAAAGTAACGCAAGAAGTAATGCGTTTTCGTTACTCCGTTACAAATAAAAGCAACTGAGTTACAGTTACTTACGTAACGGCGTTACCGATTGTTACTACAAAAAATAACTATTACTAGTAACGGCGATACTAATAATGCGTTACTTCCCAACGCTGAGCATAACCTTTGCAATTTTTCCATGAACAGCAAATATGTTTTTAGCTCAAAATTGTCACACGAAATGTCAGTTGCAGAAACTTTTCATTCAGATCCGCCATTTTGATTTATTGTCAAAACATGTGTGACTTGTAATAATGTGTTTAGAGATTGAGCGCATGCGTCGAGGAGACTCAATCACACAGTCCGTCATTTATAGTATTATTCTACTGTTTGGATGCTTTTCTTTTGTTAATTTAACTGTTCTGACATTAAGTAAGAAGTGAAGAGAATAAACAAGATGAGTGATATTACAAACTTAAAATTAAATGCCAAACACGTGGAAATATCACGAAAACCGAAGAACAGCACAAAGACTGCGCTAAAGAAGATGATATCAAAGATTTATCTACCTCGTCAAAACGAAAGTCCTGGAACTGTACTAAATGCCAGCTGATTACTATAAGAAGCAGGAAGTGCGATACAAACAAAGAAGCAAGGTTATCAAAATCTGAAGACAGCGTCATTGAAAACCCACTGACCCCTCAATGACTCAAACACTGATTCAAACAGATTTAGCGCAAATTATTCTACAAGAATTAGCTGATATAAAGAACTCTATGGAATTCATCAATAAATAATACGAAGATATCATACAGAAGTTATCAACACTGACGGACAATCAAAAATCAACTACAGAAAAACTGACCACTATGGAAAAAAAAAAACCAACATTGTCCAAAATGAAAAAAATTAGGCAATTGGAACAGAATTTGGAAATTCTAGAAATACAAAAAGGAAAAATAATATTGAAATTTCTGGAGCTGAAGAAAGAAAGGGTGAGAATTTATTCGACTTAATTACTAAAATTTCAGAAACTTTACAACTGCAAAAACCCACAGAAAAAAATAGAAGGTCTCCACAGATTTGGAAAATCCCATCACAATAGATAAGAACCAATAATTGTAAGATTCATTTCAAGAAAAGAAAAGGAAATTTGGCTTTAGCTTACAAACAAAGAAAATATTTAAGTAATAAGGATATTTTCAAAAATGATAAAATCCAAAGAATATATGTAAATGATAATTTATCACAAAATTTGAAAAGCCTTTTTCGGAAAACAAAATTGGAAACCAGGAATAAAGGATTTCAATTCATTTGGATAAAGAATTATAAAATCTTTATAAGAAAAGATGAAACAATACAAATTATAAGAATTCAAAACGAAGAGGATATCTTCAAAATATAATTATAGTAAATAAATCTATTAAAAATAATAATAATAATAATAATAATAATAATAATGATTATGATAGATAACATAGAATTAGGTGAATTAGTTATACTTGAGAATGTTAAATTGTGGAATCCAAATGTTAATAAAACATTATGCAGTACTAATATACTATTTATAAATATTAGAAGTATCAAAATGAATTTTACCGATTTCATGTTAAATATTGCTGATAAAATTAAAACTAATCCAGATAATTATTTAGTTGAAGTCAATAAAAAAAATGAAGCAACAATATACCAGATTTTAATAAAACTTATAAATTAAGATCCAATTCTAGAGGAGAGGGAATAATCATTTTTTATAGAAAAAACTTTATTCAGAATTATTATGAAAATATTACACAGGAAAATATTCTATGTAACTTACAGAAATTAAATTCTAAAGATAAGTTTGTTTTGTATGTAATATATAAATCTCCACTGACAAATAAAACACTTTTTATTAAAGAACTTACAAATAACTTATCCGAATTAAGGAAAAAATATAATGATAGTAACAATATTATTGTTATGGGAGATACTAATATTGATATAAAGAATGACATCACTAACAGTATAAAAAATGAATATCTTACGAACTTTTATAATTTTGGCTACAAAAATAAAGTTTACAAAACTACAAGGAATATTACTACTGCAAAATCCACTTCATATACTTGTATTGATCATTGCTTTACAAATCTGAAAAATTGTGCCATCAAAGCAAATATTATTGACGGGACATCTCCGATCATTTCGGTATCATAATCGAAATTTACCATAAAAATTCTGATAACCCAAGATCAACAGAAATAACAATAATTGTAGGAAAAAACATCCTATTAATGATGATTATTTTAATGATAAATTAACGGAATTAACTACACAAATTAAAAATAGCTATAATGTGGATCCTAATAAAAATGTAAATAAATTCCTAGAAATGTTATGCTTTTTTGTTTATTTTAGTCTATCAGAATAACTAAGGACTATTAGTAAAAGAAAATTATTTAAAACGGTCAAAGTAGATTCACTTTATGATATTCTGCAAATTACTGAAACAGTTGATTCAACTGAGAAACAATACAAGCACCAGGTTTATAAGTTGATCCAATTGCAGCTTATCTAGGCATAGGATATTCTTCGTAAAGCCTATAAGAACCGACAAAATATTACTTTTTAATCCAATGGAAGTGCTGAGGGAAGAAAGTTAAATTTACTGCTAAAACATGATAAAATAATAATTTTTTAAAGTAATGTTGGATTTACGGGAATTCGTAAAAAGGAGATCAATGAAGAATTCCTCCTAAAATAGAATAAAGCCTTACAGAAAGAAAATTAAAGAAAATAAAGCTAATTAATGAAACTACCTGTTAATCCTCCAACTATAAATACAAATCCTGATACTCATAGAAACGAAGTACATTTAGATCCATGAAGGGCAGCTAATCTTCTGATAATAATTGTAATATCTGTTGGAACAGCAATGTTTATGGTGGCAGCTGTAAAACAGGATAATACGTCTCTCAACCTTTATGTCAACAGTAAATATTGGACGAACTCAAATAAAAAAAAAAAACCTTAATAGGCCAATTGCTTAATTAGCATAAATTACTCCTGAAAAAAAAATTTTTTTTTCCCTGATTGTTGATTAATAATGGAGGACATTAAATCTTAAAGAGAAAATTAGTATAAATTTCTAGTGTCCACAGAATCAGAAGAAAGGTTAAAAGAATTCAAATAATATTCCTCTATAGTTCTTATTTTAGTATAATTACATCATAGCTGTAGTGGTGATCAAGAGACACAAGCTAAATGAAATGAAAAGTTGACTGAAGATCTACGTGGGCTATTTCTCTGATAAAAGGGTGTAATCTCATGAACGCCCATAGGAATTTTTCCAGAGGGTGAACTAAATAGTATGGCAGTGTATTTACACTGTAAAATCCTATAAATTAAGTAAAAAAACAATTAATATCTCTGTCGAGCATCCACCGCGTATTTCCCAAAGGTCAACCACCTTCAGATTTGTGAATAGTATTTGTTAATAATATTTTAATAATAAACTTTGATATTCAGTCATCCGAAGTCAAGCTTAGTTTTATCTGAAAAGTCCAAAATTTACAACAGTTATCCAAGAAACAACTTCTAAGCTCCGCACCCTAAAAACCCGTGAACAGATTTCAATTTTTTAATACTTATTTGTAGTTTAACCAATGCCTTAAAAGCTGTGAAAAGTTTGTGGCGAAAGCTGTAAAAATAACGTCAAGATAAGGGTTTGAAGACAGGAAAAACGTCAAAAAATTGAAATTTCTATCGCCCGCGATTTTAGAACATCCGATTTGGTTGAAATACAATACAGTCGAGTCCTTAAGGGTATCTAGTAATCATGTAAGTTTTAGCTCAAAAGATCAAAATTTACGGCAGTTATCCACATTTGAGGTCATGCCCTACTTCTAAGGCCCGTCTCCTAAAAACCCATGAACAGATTTTGAATTTTTTTATACTTATTTGTAGTTCAACCAATGCCTCAAAAGCTGTGAAAAGTTTGTGACGAAAGCTCTAAAAGCAAAGTGACTATAAGCTTTTAAAAATAGAGAAAAATGTCAAAAAGTGGAAATAAAATTAATATATTATATTATCCTAACGTGGGAAAAAAAATTTCGAAAACAATTTCTAATTTCAGTGATCTCTTTTCATCTGAATTTCTTTTGTATAAAGTTTTAATGATGCCTGGTTCGCATCTGGTTTTTCATTGACCACCAGGTAATAACCCCCAAAACACTGGCTTCTCCCATCCTTTTGTTGGACAAAATCTCAACTTAGTCATTGGCGCCAATGCAATGGCAGGTGAAACGAATCGTACATTATGTTAACACTTAAGAAAATGGATGAGGGGAATAACACGTCCTAAAATGATACTTGTCAGAAAAAGTGGCGGGAAAACTTCATAGGGTGCATGAGTGTGTTAAACAGATGCCAGATTCCCATAATCCAATGGCGCCGTAACTTGCAATGTCTGTTAAAGAGGGCGCTGATGATGAAATGAATGATGAGATGCTTCCAGATGCAGACGACAGTTACAAAATTCGATCTCGTTCAATTACTGATCCCAGTGCAATTCCACGTGAGAAAATTAGGTCCTGCAGACATCAGGTTTATTAGACTCCTCTAATTTACTTGAGATATACGAGAAGGAATTAAAAAATAATGGTCTGAAATGACACCTACAGACAACTGAGCAATAAGAAAATACTAGAATAATATAATATGGAAAGAAATAGTGTCATCAAACAAAAAATAACAATTTCGTACTTATTCTATAAAAGGAATTTAATTTCATTAATGATGGACAGAAAGAAGAAGTCCTAAGAAGATTTGGATTCGATTTTCATTAAAAAAATTATATCTTTTTTTCTTTTAAAAAAAAGTCATGAAAACAAATGTGAGATACAGGCCAAAATCCCATATTTATAAATTATCATATCATTAAATACAATCTGTATTAAAATTTGCCCAATGTTGAAACTTGATTAGATCCCAAAAATTAGCAGAGGCCTAGATCACCCATTTGTTGGATATAATTAAAATACATTATTTTGGTTAAAAACAACCAATAGCAATTCTTGTTAACTTTCACGCACAAACTATTCCTTAGATCTTCAGGGAGAAATTTTTATAATGGTCGTCTATAGTGCAACAATTTCAGAATGTACACCACAGTTTCATTTGTAAAAACATCTAAATAATTTATTTCTTAGGTTCGTCCGTCCGTTACAGTAACTAGCGTTACTAAATATCGTAGCAAATTAGGTATTCACTGTTTAATCCTTTTCTTTCCTTGCCCTTATTCAGAAATCTAATCAGAAATAAGTAGAGTTACAATAAACAAGGGTTTCTCTCCTGGGATACAGGCGACCGATCGTTGGTCTGACCACTCGACCTCATCTCAGTCCCGGGTCAGTCTTACCTCCAGCGCCTCCATGGCTCATCTTGGGCATCACATACTTACTACAATAAACATGTACTTATCTACCTACAATAAACATGATTTGACGAAGAAAAAAGAAAATACGTTCTCAATTACTCTGTTGGTATGTTCTGTACATTTTGCTAAAGAAAAATGGATTCCTCATTAGATCTAAAAACAATATCCTGACAAGAAGCATGTTAATACCAAAATTAATTTGTATTATCCACAGTTTTAATAAAGATTTTAATAATCTATGTTGTTTTGTAGAGCCGTGAGTAGACTCGACTAGTCTTGGGTCTATCGTACAAAACGTCCATGTCTGTCCGGGCATTTAAACCCAGATTCATCCCTTAGACCATTGCATGGAAACTTATTTAAATAAATTTCTTCTCCTTACACACGGTTTTGTACATTTATATTTGATTCTCTTCTCGATGAACGAACCTTCTACGCTGATACAAAAGTCAAGTGGGTGAAGATTTTTAAAATTCCAATCATCAACATTTGTGAAAATAGTAAAGATAAATCCAAATGCATTGAGTTCATTCTAGTTCTAATAAAGTTAATTGTTTGATTCACACAAAATGAAAACTTAGAACCTTGTAATTTGTACTCGGGCAAAAGAAAAGTTTTTGAAGTCACGAACTTGTAATTTTCTTTTAATATCTTTAACATATTTTATTTCCTTGTTTATCATATACAAAGGCAAAAAATGACAACAAAAGCAAGCATTTATGGTATTTGGGGATAAAGTTTTTATGTTAACCTTTAAAATTTTTTTTTAACTATTTTACTACCTTTGAAGTGATGTAGTGATAATTGTTCAATCAATAATTACATATCCTAGAAAGCAGAAATATTAAAATTAAGTTTTTGTTGTCGAAGCGCTCTTTCTCTTGATTTTGATGGAAAAAATTGGCCCACAGGAATTGATATTTATGTCTGTTTATTTTTAATTTACAAATATGCGAAAGTTGCAACGCCAACTAAACTTATTTTGAAGTAAATATCTCATACTGCAAAATCTTCTGTAAACTCTAAAATCTAAAACGAAAAACCTTTTTTATTATTATTATTTGCAGACCTCCTTATGCAATTATGGATATTACATCAGCGTAGTTACATTATTATATAATATTATATCTTATAATAATGCTGGAAATAAAAACTAAACTAGATATGGCTACAAATAAATAGACTGAGATCGTACGAAGACCTTATGTGATTCGCAAACAGATGAATTGTTTATGAAATGTAAAAGATTTTTCTGCTGAACAACAATCACTGTTGCGATCAATCGGAAGTAGGCCTATTTCGATGTTCTTTTGTTTATGTTTTTGCACAAACTTAAAACTGGAAAAGACGAACGGAATTCTATTAACGAACAAAGCCTATAATACAAGGTAAAGGAAATAAATACTTGAAGGTTCTTTATTTACAGGAAGATTAATTAAATTACTTTCCATTCAATTCATCGAAAACCAACTATATCTTATGGTTCAAATACTTTATGAGCTCATCCGATTGAGGGTGAAATGGTTGAGTGCTTTTGCAATCTGATTCACACACTGAACTTTTTTTTTTTTATCTAAATTAATTTTTTTAATGAAAATTTTCTGTACTTATTCTTCGTGGATCTCCCACTCGCAAAAAAAAAGGTTTTTTTAATCATAGAAACAATGTTGAGCAACTGCGTAATTCGGCTGCAGTCAGACAGACTGGGATTAAACTGGTGAAACCATCAGAGCAACATGTGGAGGCCTTTTTTTATATCGTTTTTTTTTATTATATAAATGAGAGGCTGATTGTTAGAAACACCCCTGAGCATCTGCACATTCAATTCACTAATAGAAAAGAAGGAAATAAACACTTCATTCTGTTTAAATTACAAAGGTTTAATTTATAATCCTCCAATTTAAGAGGATAAGTTTTCAAAGAAAGTAAAAATATTAAATCGTAAGTTTTTCAAAGTTTTTCAAAATTATAATTAAGTCAATAATAAAACTGAAACCGAAAAAAAATAAATAATATAATGTAAAATGTAATATAATGCTATATATAACAGTCCACTGCAGGATATTTGGAAGTTTTTCCAGTTCTTTCGGTCGAAAGCTGTCCTCTTTCAATCGAATTTAACAAAACTTTTAATTTCGTCGACCCAAGTAATTTGTGGACGCTTTCATGGCCTCTTTTCATTCCTCGGAATTCAATTTAGAATTTCAGTTTTATCATTACGCCTTGCTACATGGCCAGCCCAATTCCATTTCAGCTGCTTTATAGTGATAATAATTTCAGACACTGGTTTTGTGTCTCACCCATACTTTTACGTTGATGTCGCGTAATTCCTAATATAGATCTTTCCATGCTTCCTTGAGTTGTGTGCAGTCTCTGAATTGCTTTCCTGTCAACGTTCATGTGTTTGTTCCGTATATTAGAACTATACATTGGTTATAAACTTTTCTCTTAAAGCATTACGGCATTGCTCCTTTCAATATCGCAGTATTTCTGAAAAATGAACATCAACATTCTGCACATAGGTTAGCCTTGAGCTTATCATCGACGGGAATCTACTCCTGAGAGCAACAACTTCCTGATGTTGTTCCCTAACTTTTCCTAGGCTTAGCAAAGATAAATCTGGCTGATGAGTCCTAATAAGTCGAAACAGCTGTCCCAGATTCCCATAGATGATAAACTGAAGGCGTGGAAGCTAACCTATGTATAGTATTTCTAATTGCAGTATTTCTGCCAAAGGCATTCCATGGTGACTTTGATTCTTGGCCTAATGCTTCCCTCCATACTAATTTGTAGTTCAAGATGTGTTTAGTTGTTAATTTCCTCTGATTCAGAATTACCAACTTAATTTATTGACTATTAAAAAAAATCCATTAAACATAATCTTTGTTTTCTTTGAGTTTAACTTTAATCCAACTTTTAAGTTTTCCTTGGGCAAATTCTTGTATCATCAATTGCAATTCCGTAGCATCTTTAGCTACGACAACTATATCATCTGCAAACCAAGAGGGCTTAAATAGTCACCATTAATATTGATGCCTCGTTTTTTCTAGACTAACTTTTTAAACACTTCCTGAAGTATTGCTGTATCTTGGAGAGATGGTATCTCTCAGTCTTTTGCCTATCCGGACTTTTTCTGTATCTTTGTGCAAATGAATTATTGCCGTAGCGTCCTTAAATTTTTTTTGATAATTTCCACATAGCTAGTGTCAATATCGTGATTATCCAAAGCACTATAAATAGCAGGCATGTTAACTTGTGTCAAAGCCTTTTCGAAGTCAATAAATCCACTATATCTCGTATTCATTGGTTCTTTCAATGAGTTTTCTTAATACATGAATGTGATCAATCACTTCCACTTCACGTCAGCTCTCTTGGTTGGATAGAATCTGAAATTTCCTACAAGCGATTGGCAATAACTTTCATAAATACTTTTTATAAAGCTTTTTATAAAGCTTTTTATAAAGAGGCTGATAGGCCTATTATTCCCAATATCTTCTCTTTCTCCCTTTTAAATAGTAATAGAAATAAAGAAGTGATTTCCTTCAACCTAAAAATATGAATGTTTTAGCAAATTGTTTTACTACCCTTCCTTTGCACCAGTTCAAGTCAAAATGGCTTTGAATCGAAATAAAGGGAATGTCTGTTCTCCATTTGTCTCTGTAATTCTAAATTATTTCTAGGCAACGTATATTTCATTGGTAGGTTATTGTTGTTATGAGTTCTCTATTTTGGTAAAAGTTCACCACAAAATACGAAGTTTGGTTTAGAAGAGAAAAATATTTATACATTATCATTAAAACACTGTGAAACTAATTAGAAAGCTAATTCAAGCTGAAAATGCGAATGACGCCATTCCTTTAATCAATAAATAGAATTTATGTAATAGTAAGGTGACCAACCGTCCTCCTTTTTGAAGCTCTTTCCTCCCTTGAGAAGTGTACTCCTAAATGTTTTCCTTTTGTAAATTCTGTCCTCCTTTTTGATGTTTGAAGAGTAATATATCCACCTTCTTGATATGTGAAGTTTAAAACCTTTTTATTTGTTGAACAGATAGGTTTATACCCCTGAAACCCCCCCTGATAAAATTTTTTTTTTCTTCAAATTATTTGCGTCCTCCTTTTCATTTTAGAAAAATGGTCATCTTAATAATAGAACAGAGTTTTGTAAACATTCAAAAGTTGCTACGTCAATTGGTAATCTTCTTCTTTACGGTCTCCTTGAAAAGATGACTCTGACGACGATGAATCCTTCAAGACGCTTAATCTGCTTGGCCTTAACGAATAGATCGAAGGAAAGATTTAAGAAAGGACTCTTCCACGTGCGGCCACTCTAAGTCAATATGTGTTCGCATCTGTTAAGATCATAAATCCTGAGAAAAACCATTTCAATTCAATGAGCGAATATTTCACTGGAATTTGTGACGAAATTGGTCTTAAATTATCTCTGACCTTAATTTATCTGCGGAAGAATAAGTCCACCTAATGAACACCACTAAGGAAGTAATTATCGGCCAAAAATAGGCCTAATAATTCAATTCAAGGAAAATACTTCCCTTATAATGACTGTTATTCATTTTATGATTTAGGAATGATAAATTTAATCCTTGAATTAAGGTATTTATGTAGCCCTAGTGAAATTGACGTAATAAGCAATCAGATTGTGCCATATTTAGTTTAATGTTTAGTTTCTCATTACAACGACAGTTACAGTCCGTGCCAAGAGACAATATCAAGTTTATTATTATTAAAATTTTCATTGAAATTTGCTAGTCAGGCAAATTATATTTAAAAATCAAAATCGGATAGTTTTATAAGAGAATTTTTTAAAATAAAAAAAAAAAAAAGAAAAGAAATATATTTACAGTTGGGCTCAGATTATCTGAACATTGTTATTGATTAGCAATCATACGACGTAAAATTTCTCTGTTAGTGCAAAGTAAAAACTCCTACTTATGGTGGTGATCTGACGTAGAAAACTTGCATCAATGTTTTTTGCCACCAATATTAGGCCACAGAAATCTGAAATGGGTTGCAAATAATGCATTATCTTTAATCATCGAAAGAAATTGGATGACGTAGAAGATAATGAAATGAAATTCGAAACTAAAAATTCAGTCTTCTTCTTGGCGTGTGCGTAAATAGAGAATTATAAATTAGCGGTTTATAAAAATACACTAAAACATTAACACATTCTATCAACTTTTTTGTTTAATAATTTAATCGGTTTAGCTTTTTTTTCAAAAAAGATTTATTGGAAATTAAAAAAAATAACAATTAAGTATAATTGTGATAGTTTAATTATAATTTCTTATTCCGTCACAATCTGAAGAAATATATATCTAAATATATTTAGCTTCATAATAATAATTAGGCAGAGCAGTACTTGTGTCCAGAATTAAACTCACTAATATCACACCCGAGAATATTAGAAATGAAATCCAGAACTCAATTACCAAAGATTAAATAGTTGATTTAACATATAAATATCTTGAAAACTTCCTTTAGATTTCATTTAACTTAATCTTAGATGAAATAGAATTTCTTACTTTGTATCACGCTGCAAATCAACAGTTTCGTTGAGAAGTTGAGTTTTAACTGCATCTTTAGGTTGAAATAAAGAAATTGGAATGAAGTTCTACTACTGTTACCTTGTAAACTTGACGATGTATTAAATCTATACTTCAACATTTGGTGTTTATTATTTCTTATTCGTTAACACTTTCGAATATATTAGTTGCATTCCGATCTTGGCTTGTTTCCAAAATCATCTGAAAATGGATTCACTTGTTTTTTAAAACCTTTTTCACTCAAAGTTAATAAATCACTCATAATTATTTGGGAGTATCTATCTTGGTGAATCTCTCTCTTTCCCAATAATTCATTTTTAACTTTGGATGAGGAAACCGTATTTCGTAGAGATCCCTTGATCTCTCTCACCATCGAAACCTTTTCTTTTTCTAGCTGAATCTTCTATTTAACCATTCTCCGTTCAGTCTTTTTGTTTTCTTCATCACACGTTCCTTGGGACTTGTTATAAATTGTTAGCGCACGACCATTGTTTTCCGCTTCCTTTTATTTTATCGTTTCACACAAGTATTTTTGTTTTGTTTTGGGGAAATTTACCTTTTGGCAAGTAAGCCAATCTTTTATGCTATAAAATTCACCACACTGTCTCTCAATGTTTAGCTCTTGAAGTTCATCATAATTTGGTGTTTGGCATATGACTTACAAATCGTCATTGGCGCTCCACATAAGGTACGAACAAAGAAATAATGTAGCCTTAAAATATTTGATGGTATTTTTAGTCTCTCTAATTCCTACTTTATTTTACTTCCGTTTTTATTTTATTTTATTAGAAAATAGCTGTTGTTGTTGTTCTTGCCTATCCCATAGTGGATGGAATGCTTCTGTCGTTAGATATCATATGGTGGAGGTACCGCTTTGAGAGACAGACAATTTCATCTCTCCATTGAAGAAGAGAAACAAATACAGAAGAATAAAGAAACATCCAAGCCTCACGGGGGATTCGAATTGGCGAAGTGAACTTATTGATAAGATAACCAGTGAACTTTGCACTTTGGGTACGAATAAAACTTGAATTTTGCAAGTATTTGGGAAATCTTTTAAATCCTTTACCCTTAAGAATCACTTGATAAGTGAAACTGAATAAAATCGGATAAAGCCATGGGCGTGTTTTTCAATGGTTCTGTAGTAATATCTATAACTGATGTAGTAAACTTAGGGAAAAACAAAACAAAACAAAAGGCCTCCCTTTCCTCTGTTTTCCGTCTCATGAGCTGAAGTGTCAAAATGGCGGCGGTGGAGTTCCTTACAGTCGATGCTATTTCCGGACTTGGGAGATGGAGATAGTTTTTTTATTCATTAAAAGAAACAAAGAAAGAAAAAGAAATCAGTTTTATTTCTGTCTCAGCTAAAAAAAAGGGACCCTTCAGTTTCTGGGTCACTGAAAAAATGTAAAGGGCAAATATTTACGGCAGAACTTCACTGCCAAAAAGAAAAAGTTCCACGGAAACTCACGAGATGATTTCAAGCGATTCTAGAGGCTGTGCAAGTAAATTAATGATGTCATTATTTATTTACGGTAAAGATATTGAATGATAAGTGAAGTGTTCATCTCCAGTGTCATTGTCATATTACAATTAACGTAATCAAATACTATTGAATGAGGACTTCAGGTGATTTATTCAATATTTCGATTCGATATCTTCAGCCTTCTTTAGGAGAATTAAAAAAAAAAAAATCTTCATCGTCGTTGTATTCCTATTAATGTTAGATGATGCTTTGATTTTCTGATCCGAGACATTATAAAGACGTTGATATGTGGATTTCATCAACGACACGGACTTTTAAATGTAGTTGTCAAACGTCAACTGAGTAAGGATCAAGATATCGAGTTGAAATATTGAACGAATCGCCTACAGTAAGAAAATCTAATTTTAATTTATGTATATATGATAATGATCATGACCTATTCCTCCTTCAGATCTTAAATTACGTTTTGTTAAAACTGCTAGATCTAGATAACTGCTAGCCAAAAAATATTGAAAATTATTTTGGAGATGTTGTAGGTTACTCAATTGAAGAAGATATCAATGGATTTACCGATGGAGCAGGAATGAAACTGTCAAAATGTTATAATACAATAACTCAAAAATTAAATATATCCAACTAATAGAGTTGAAATTTTCAAAATATGTGTCTGAGTTTTACTAGAAGATCCTATTAATTTTGGAGCATTTTAGGCATTAGATAAGAAGTTAGGGCGAAAAAATTTACATAAATTATCAGTCCATCTGTTATCAAGATAATTCGAAACTACTGTGATTAGACTTACTTACAAACATAAGAAATAGCTTTTATTTAGTGAGAACATTATGAAGAAAACTAAAACCCCTCTTTTTTTAAATAAAATATTATTCTTCAATTTATTAATTAGGAGATGTTTATTATCCAAAAAAAAAAACCACACACAAAAGCAGTCTCGTGACTCGCGACGCCATCTATTGGCAGACATCAGAACAAGAACCTAAACAATAGAGTTGATGTGTAGTTGTTTCTTGCAACAAAATCGAAACCAATTACGATAAGTTTCATGTTAAAAAACGTGTTAACCATAACTGATTAAAATGAGTGAAATGTGAAATTAATAACAGAGATCTCTTATTATAACTACTGAAATGTAATATTAAATTCACTCGAAGGAAGGAAGAAGCAGAAACGGAAGCGACAAAAAAACATACATAACCACATGACTTTTGGAAGTTAAAAAACCCTTCCTTTCATTTTCTTTACTTCTGGTACAAACTTTAAGAACTCGTTTCAATTGGAGGTTTCGAATTTTTTTTTTAAAAAGAAAATGACCAAAAAAAAACCGAAAAAAAAATGAGAAGTTGAATCGTATTAAAAAAAGAAAAAAGGAAGATATTGTGAAAAAAAAAAAAAGTTATGTCGTGAGATATTTTAAAATTTTGTATCAAAAACATTTCTAAGTTCTTTTCAACAGCAGTGAAACAATTACTTTGAACAAAAAATGTAGGTAATAAGCAGTGGCGTAACTAGAGGGGGGCGGTGGGTGCGGTCCGCACCGGGCGGCACATATTTTGGGGCGGCATTTTTTATATTTAGTTTTAGTTGTAAAAAACGAGTTGTTCACTTCAGAAGTTTAGTATAATAAGTTTACTATTCATAAGTTTACTATTACTTCATAATTCATAATTTCTACGAATTATGAATTACTATATGATTTCGAATATTTTTCCTTATATTAGGCTTATCCAATTGAAGAAATGTTTAAATAATTTAAATTCGTCTATTTTACTGAAAATTATTAAGATTTACGACAAGAATATGAAAATATTCAAATTTCTCCATTAATCCTTTATTTCCCAGCGTCATTAGCTTTAGAAATGAATAGTGTAGTTAACATTTTTGCATGTGGAAAACCATGTAAAATGGTTTTAACAAATGGTGGAAACTTAATCCCAAAATAAGTCAACACGAGTTTAGCCCATTGCACATTCGATCTTGTTCCCAATGGAAGGAATTAGAAATAAGACTTGGACATGGCGCAACTTTTGATAAACTTTAACAACAGAATATTGATAAGAAAATCAAAAAATGAAAGGAAATTCTTACAAGAATAGTTGATATAATTAGATTCTTAGCAAAACAAAATTTGGCGTTTCGAGGTCATCGTGAAAGTGTTCATCAGGAAGACATCAATTCAATGGAAAATAGAGGAAATTTTCTAGAGATTGTTGACTTGTTGGCTAAGTAGTATGTACTGAACATGTAGTAAAAATTAAGATGGGTAATAAATATAGTATCTCCTATTTGTCACCGAAGATTCAGAATGAATTCGTAGAGCTATTGGGAGGCGCAGTGAGAAAAACAATTATGGATCAAATAAAGCAAGCTAAATACTTTTGTATGATATTTGACAGCACTCCAATTATTTCCCACAAAGATCAAACCAGTCAAATTATTAGATATGTAGTTATTGATGGCAGTGAAGTTAGTTGTAGAATCGTTTATTGACTTTGTAGAAACTAAAGGAAAAACTGCTGAGGAAATCACAAATATGATTTTAACGAAATTCGAAAATTACGGTTTAAATATAAAAAATTGCAGAGGACAGGCTTACGATAATGCTGCCGTCATGGCAGGAAAGCACAGCGGTGTTCAAACTCGCATTAAACTAATAAATCCAAATGCAGAATTTGTAGCATGTACAAATCATTCTATAAACCTGGCATGTTTACACGCTGCTTCTACTGCTATCGATTCCTTAACATTTTTTGGAACTATCGAGCAGTTGTTTTCATTTTATTCTTCTTCCACTCGTCGATGGGATGTTTTTAGTTTCTGTTACTGGTCAAGGTGTTAAATGCAGCGTAGAAACTCGCTGGAGCGCTAGAGCAGAAGCAGTAACTACAGTAAAAAAAGCATTTTTTTACATTTTAAGCTCCTTGGAAAAATTGACATATGAAGATGAAAATAGTAAAACGAGATCAGATGCTGGAATATTACTCAATTCAATGCAATCCTTTTTCTTTTCTGTTATTTCAATTTATGGAAACCCATCCTTTTGGAAGTTAATGACGCGCAAAAATACCTGCAAATAAAAGGGTTATGTTCATCAATGCCATATAAATGTTCATCAATGGCATATAAAACTAAATTCTTTGCAAACCCATTTCATGGAACAAAGAGATGCGCTACTACAAAACGCAGTTATAGCAGCCAAAACAATTTGGAAGAGTTGGATATATCGACTGAACGTCGAGTTAGAAGGAGGAAAAATATGAGTGGGGGAAATTCACGAGACTGTACTATCCTTAGAACAAGAAGTATGAAGAGAAATGTTTTTATCTATGGATAGAATATAAAGGAAATAAAAGAACGCTTTGATCAGTTGCATGTCCTTCGTGTATAATACCATGTAACCTACTAAATGAAGAATTTGAATGTCAAATAAATGACTTTATTGACATTGATAAAGAACAGTTCCAAATTGAAAGAAAAAGGATCCAGGTTTTTATGGCTGTACCTGCACTATAAGAAGAGGCAAAACGTTGGAAAAACGGGGGGGGGGGGGGGGGGGGGC
>JAFIDM010000179.1:5295925-5308579 GCA_023159025.1 Thereuonema tuberculata
TTTTTATTCCAAATGATACTTTTCAGTGGTTTCTGAGTTACAATAGTGTTCAGTATTCTATCTAATAGAAATACTGCTTCTTTCTTTTTTGAGTCTCTTTTTTTATTCTAAGTGGCACTTTTCAGTAGCTTTTGTGTTCCAAATATTGATGGTTTCTGAGTTACAGATAGTGATTTTTCAGTATTCTATCTAATAGAAGTAGCGCTTCATTCTTTTTTGACTCTCATTTTAATTATAATTGTCACTTTTCAGTGACGTTTGAGTTACATTTATTGATGGTTTTTGAGTTGCAAATAGTGATTTTTTTCGGTATTCCACCTCAAAAAAAGAGTGCTTCTTTCTTTCTTGACTCTATTTTCTTTACTCCAACATCTGCCGTGTACATGCACATATTTTTCAATATCACATAGGATTTGGTTAAGTAAGAATATTTAAAATATTGCAACGTTTCGGCAATTATCGTTCTAATTGTCAGCTTCGAATTACAAATAAACTGACTGATGTGAAATAAATAAACAATCTTGAGATTCAAAAAAAAAGGTTGAATACATTCCTTATTGATGGGGGAAAGGAAAGGAGATATAAGTCAAAAAACCATATGAAGAGAGTTGTAGTCCCTACGGCCTAATGGATAAGGCATCTGACTTCGGATCAGAAGATTGCAGGTTCGATTTCTGTCGCGGATGTTTCATTGTAAAAATTATTTCTATTTTCCATTCTCTCAGAAAATTGCGCCGGACAGACAGACAGACACACAGACATACAGAAAGACAGAGAAATAAAAGATTTTAGTAATATAGATTCTACTGTGGAAACTTTAAAGCAGAGCCACCCAGTGACGGAAATACGAACTATATTGGTTTTTTTGTTTTGTTCTTGTTTTTCTATTTGTGTATTGTTATTTCTTCAAATACCACCCAATTCGAAAAATCAATTACAGCCATTCCACGCTTTGTTCGATTTTAGTATTATTTTAATTTATTTTTTTTATACTAATTTCGAAATAAGAATAACACCTTTCGAATATTATATCAATCTCTACACTGAATTTGAGATTTAGGAAATATTTGAGTTTCACAATAATAAAGCTTAAACAACATCTCATTAATCAAATACAATTCCTTCTATCCCATCCTCTTCCTTTTGCCATCCCTATTTCCCTTTTCCTTCTTTCCTTTTGCAGTTCAACAATCCAAATTAGTAAGAAAAAAAAAGATGGTATTATTTCGTTTTTATTTTTTCTATTAATAGGTTTGATCACATTCTTTAATATTTATCATAGAAAAGAAAGGATTGATTTTTAAAGATCACTGGAGAACATTAAATAGTAGATAATGTAGAATTTAAAGTTCGTCTGTGTTGAGAAAAGTATTAGCCTATCGTAGATGGTTTTATGCAGATTAACTATTTGAGTTAAACTGGATTTGCAAATACACAGAAGCTGGGTTAAAACGCGATCTTTCGGATTCAAGATCTCGAAGATCGCGATATAACCGAACTTTTATTACTTCGCCATATCAAATGTCGTATATCGCACCCTATTATCGCCCACACGATTCCAAATCGATTTAAAATGGTCATTTCGCGATTACCTACATCATTCAGAGCTATGTGAGAGAATTTTATATTTATAAATACATAAATCATTACCTTTTCAACACTTTGATGGGTTAAATTAGCCAAAATCGATTTGGCGCCGCCATCTTGGCATCTTGTACAAACGAAGAGTCACGTGGATCGAAACTAGGTATTCATACGCCTATTAGATTACATGGGCCTCTTTATGGTTGTCATTGGCAGAAAAATAGATCTCGATATTCATTTTGGTTAAACGAAAACATCCGCGATTCTGGTATTTTTTTAAAAATACAGTGCAACTTGGATAATTCGAAGCTGAAGGGACCACTACAAAACTTCGAATTATCCAAGACTTCGAATTAAACAAGTTACATCTTTTAACTTTAATTTCAGGTCCACTGAATGCTTGAAAAGATTATTCTGTCAATAAGTAAATATTTATTCAGAAAGATCATGGTATGAAAGACTTAAACACTGTATGTATGTAAACAAAATAAGATTTATATTATGTAAGCTACAGTACATATTACATTCAATACAGAAATTATAGTTTTTCAAAAAAATTGTGCAATGTCTGATTGTTTTGTAGAATTCAGTCGCTTAAGGTTAGCAAAATCATCAAGCATGTTTAGTGAACGGAAAACAGCTTCACTTACGTTGGTTTGTCCTTCAATGTACCGACGAAATTCGCCCAAATGAAAAAGCGCCTCCGACGATGAAGGGATTGGCATTTCTTCTTCACATCCTTTTCCACCTCGCGAATGACGGAGACCTTTTCAGCGAACGTTAAATTCTTGTACACGCGTGGTTTACTGAAAGACATGGTGACACTGACAACAGGAAGCTCGAATGGCGTCTGAAGCGTCACGTGTCGAACGTTGGCGGGAAGGAGATTTCAGTTGTCACGTGTCGAATTTCTTAACGATGAAACGCCGAAAAGTCGTTATGGTTCGAAATTTTTATAAAAAAACTTCGAATGAAGGAAGTTGAACTTCGAATTATCAACGATTTTTTAACATTGATTTAATAAGAAGTTCAAGGGACCAAGAGAAATCTTCGAATTAACCACGATTTCGAATTAAAGACGTTCGGATTATCCAAGTTGCCCTGTATATTGTATTTGACGCATTTTCGTGACATAAGGGTGGGTATAGAGTCTCAATTACTGTAAATAATAAGGAAACAAGTATATTAATTTACATCTTTGATTTGATTTTAGGCGAAAAAACGGTAAATTTTGCAATTTTACAATTATACACCTTTTCCAAAATAGAAGGGTCCAAGACCAAATCGCGTTACATCCGAATTCGCGATATAAACAACCGCGTTATAATCGAGCTTCAGTGTAATATTGAAAAGATAAGAAAAATGGATTTTAGTTAATACTGTGTTGGACTAATAATGTTGTTTTTAAAATGGAGTGAAATTAGGTTGCAATAGTTCTGTTTACAAGGAATAAAATAAAGAAATAAAAGTAAGAATTATAAAGGAATGAGTCTGTTACGTTAGACAGGGAATAAGATAATGATGGAAGTGAAGAGATAGTGTTCAATTTGGTTTTAAAAGGATTTGGTAAGGGTTAAACCCTTGAACGTAACTGAAAGAGAAGTGTACAATCAGTAAGACACAGTTACTTAACAACCAAAAATAAATGATAAAAGTATACTAAGAATTTATATTTTAAAAACTCTGTTGTAATTGTCGTATTACGTTATAAAATTGATTGATGGTATTACGAAATTAATGTACAGATTAATTTTATTTTAATTTTCTGAATTTTATTTAGATTTTTTTTTTTTAATTTAAATGCACTCTAGAGAGTTTTCTCAATCTCTTTTTTGCTTCACGGCGCACTCTTACATTTCGTGAAATCCCAAAACACACACACAACAAAGTCCTTTGAAAAACCTCTACATGATTTTCACTTGAGTATCAGTCAGTTTTAAGCATTTAAAAATATCCTAATGTAATACTGTTTTTAAGCTAATTGGAATGAAAATTAATAGTTTATTACTCTTTATTTTTAGAAAGAACCTAAATGTTGATCGTTTAAATTCACGATGTAATAAAACTTTTATTCTTGGATTTTTAATATTTTAATTTGTAATTTTTAATTGTAAATAAGTGTCTGAATGGTTGGCCTTTCTATTAATTATATACGACTCGTTAAATTGAATTGATATATTAAATGGAATAAATCGATTCTTTTTTTTTTTATATATTAGGAATCTGAAATTTTGTTTATTCAACAGCACTCGTATTTAATTCACACTCTTTATTTTGCATTGCTATGTTTTAAATGATACTATCAAAAGTTTTTTGTTTTTTTTTTTAAGTTGTTGTTCCACCACGTTCGCTTAGTGATTTCAGGAGCGTTACTTGAACACCTTCTAATGAGAATTAAGGATTAACCCATATTAATTTAATAATATCTTTAGTTTTAGATTACAACAAGCAAAAAGACATCCTTCCATTCTTCAATTGAAAAAAAGAAAAAGCAGTAGAAAAGTAAAAATAATTAGTTTAAAAAAAATATAGTTAACATTAGAACAATTTGTCTGAATGGAGCAGCAGTTTCTAGATCATTCTTTCTTTTTTGTGATAAGAATTAAAGTGACTTAACACGAATAATATGAGGAATCCAACTGTGGTTATTAAGACACTTGTAAATCTTATTGGAATCACGCTTGGTTTTCGTGCTTAACTCATCTTCTGATAATTCTATAAATGAATGGGAATTCGTAATTGATATTAACTAAGTTTAAAGAATAATTTACTATTCTTGGATGTTGTTTTAAATCAGAGATAAGGAGGTTCAAAAAATGTCCTCGAAGGAACGAAGAATTACTTTTACTATAATAACAATCCTTTCGTCTAAATATTCTCTATTGAACGGATTGGAATATTTTAAAATTTTTGTTTAAAAATCTCCTTTTCCGGTTTTGCCAAAACTCCCCAAATATATTATTTCTGATTGTACAAAATGTCATTTGAGAAAAAGAAATAAATTTCATTATTTAAATGAAAAAGCAATGAAACCTAAAGAATAACTTACGATGTATTTTTGGTTTACGTTGATTTTATTAAAGCTTCGTATTTCTAAACTAATGCTCTAAACCAGGGGTCGGCAACCTTTTGTTGTAAGAGGGCCAAATATTTTATGTGGGGATTACTGCGGGCCGCACTTGGGCCAAAAAGGGCCAAAATCTTATTTTAACAACTATAAAAAAATTCTTATTTTAACAACCCCCCCCCCCCAAAAAAAAAAGGAAAATCTTAAGATGCACCGCGGGCCGCATGCGGCCCATGGGCCGCGGGTTGCCGACCCCTGCTCTAAACAAAAAATGCTCTAAAAACAACAATGAGAAAATGAGACACATCCTCCTTAGACACGACCATCAACTCCAGTCAAATCGACTAAAGACTGAAATCATTTAAAAAATCTAAATTTCTCAAAATTAAAGAAAGACGTCGGGGATATTGATTTTTATTCAAACATTACGAATTTAAGAAGCTTATTGATCTATAAATAAATAAAAAATAAACCTTTGAATTAGAATCTATTAATTGCTCGCAATAGAAGCCCCCCCCCCCCCGTTCAAAAAACTATTACAGAAAAGATTCAATTGAATATCTTGTGATATAGATGCTGCAATGGGCCTACTGGTCCTTCTGGAAGAATCTTAAGAGCTACCCTAGTACATAACTGATCAAATAATGAATACAGTAGAGTCCCGAAAACTTGGTACTCGATAATCCGGCAGTCCGGATAACTCGGCCACCCCCTGGCAGGGTGGAAAAACCCCGCGCGCAGACCCGTTACAAGTTACATTTATATACAGTTCATGTAATAGGTATTTTCTTAAGTTTATTTGGACAGTTTAAGTTTGAGTTACAGCATTCTTTGTAAACTGTTGTATTCTCAAGCAACAAATAAAAGTAGCCTATTTTATGACGAAGAAATCGTACTTATTCTTTTTTTAACACCTTTCCCGATAAACCTAGCAGTTTCACAAACTCGGCCACCCTTCGGTCCACGTTAGGCCGAGTTTTCAGGACTCTACTGTATTACTATTCTAACATCATTATTCTAACTTATTAACGTTTCTAATACATGTTAATGAACAGCCATTGTTACAAACATATAGGCCTAATCAAATATAATAATTAAGTAATAGTAAAAAATAAAATATCTTCAAGTTCTTCAGAACCAATGGTAAAACTGCGTAGAAAGGCTTATACCATTCGTTCTGCAGCCATGGCTTTTCATTGGTCCAACGTCAACATTCACAATTTCGATATTATTTTGATTGGGCTGTAATTGTATTGAAGAGCCTGCACAATTCTGTATTTTCTTTAGTTGAGAACGCCCTGTTACAAACGCGAAATCAGTCCTTGTACCCAGTTTTTTAGTGTTAAAACTTTTTTTAGCTTTCATTTGTGTGTCGGCCTCATTTATTTCGTATTTAAATGGATTTAAAAGTATCCCAGGCATCACAAAGGGAAAGAAGAAATACATAGTAATGGTATCAAATATAATTTTAATTTTATAATCCATGTACATAAAATGGGAAAAGTACGCAGACACCACAACTAAAGCTAACCTCGAATTAAAATAAGTAGATGGTGAGAGGAAAAAAGTTTCATATTTTTAATAAATCAAACACTTATTAATAATTTTCAAGTTTTCTTTTAAATTGAATAACAATCACGAATTTCATTTCAGATCTAAGCAACCAATGAAAGACAACTCTTCTTTGATAGTTGGCCTTCGATTGCGGAGTGGGAAAAGAAATTATTTATTAATCAGTTTATAAATGAAGAGCGAGAATTGTAGCTTTAAGATACCATTATTCCTTCAAAAGGATTACGAAGAATAAAATATTTCTTTCATTGAGTGCAAGAGTATTTACATAAATCAGAAATAGGGATTAAATCAGAAATATTTTAAAGTCTACCCTAATGGAATTTCTTTGGAAATTAAATAAAGTATTGTGATTTCAATCAAGAACTTAAAGTATTTTCACTTTAGGAATATATTTGGAAACTTCCATAGAAATCTTTTCTAAAATCAGATGAACCTACTTTGTAATTCAAGATTTGAAAGAGGTTTTATGAAAAGTGAAAGTTATCTAGCGCTGAACAACGTAAAAACTATTAAACTTTCGGATCAAATAAATATTTCCCACTAGCAGACAAAGAATAAGAGCTAAAATGAACGATGTTTTCCATTGGTTCCAAACGCCACCACATTAAAAAAAAACAAACAAACAACAGACAGAAGAGTTTTCTTATATGAGTCTAAAACGAATCCTATTTCTGCGCCTGCGAAGTCTCATTATTCCACTTGTATATTTGTGTCCTCTGTTTGTCCATTTGCCTGCCTTGTCTGTGTCTCTGCGCATCAGGTCAAAACGACTGGACGAAATGAAAATAAAAACCAATTTGTTTTGGCTTCCCCCTCCCCTCCCAGCGCTACATTCTCGAACCCACTACACGATGGAAAGCTACTACTACTTACTTAGATTAGATTACTTGTGAATGTGGGTAGCTTGACAGCCGAGCACGTCGACCTGAAAGATCTTTTGTGCTATCCCACGGAAAGAAGGACAGACGGAGAGAAAGACTGAGAAAGGATGGTGTGAGGAATGCAGGGGAAATGGGAGAACCCGGGAAAACCTGCCCAGCGCGGATCGCCACCATCAACGAAACCCACATGAGAACCGAACCCGGTACTCAGAGGTGAGAGGCCAGTATCTTAGCGACATCGCCAACCGCGCGGCCATAGAAAGCTAAGTGTACTTATAGTGAAAAGGTCCGTCTGAAATTATACAGAAGTATTTATAAAGGCCAGGGACATTTAAGTTATTACTTGAAATATTTTACAACTTGTTTTCCAAAAGAACAAAATAATTATTCTCATATTTTACCACAAATAGGCATCGTATTACATTTTAAAGACATTTAGCCGTTATCAGTCTTGAGGGATGAGAATCTAATGCTTTCAGTTGAACAATAAATAAATTACTTATCAAATTTGAAGGAAATCCTCCAGAGTTTTAGAGTTTAGAAGGAGGGCTATATGGGATGATGCTAGGATTAATGAGGGTCAATTTCGATAATGTCAAAAAATTGACTAAAATATTATCAAAACAAACCAAATATTAAGTAATAACTTAAGTTTATGTAGGTGTTACTAATTAAGCGCTGTGATGCAGTGGCGTGAATTAAGATGCAGTCCTTTTATACGAAAGGGCGCTGCTGACGGAAGACGTGGAAATATCTTCGTTCCGACCGGAGTGATGAGGATAAAACAGAAGAAACAGAATAAAAAGGATCAATTAGAAGAATGGGATGATCAGTAATTTCGTAATAAAATGAAAAGAATTGTTTGGTTTTTTTAAAATTAAAATTAGAAAGTTATAAGTTTTCTTAATTAAACTTCCACTGACATGAATATATCAGTGTAACGTATAAAATATAATAAAGAAAATAATCTTCAAATTTTTTTATAGAGAAATTTTTGAAGTAAATTCATAACTTCTTTAATTTAAAGACAAACTTTCTTTAAAAACAAAATCCCTCCCAAAAGTGGAATCTAAGAATAAAATATAAAACAATTAATAAAACACAAATCATCATATGAATACAGCTTATTGATAAGAAACCATATAAGGCGTTAACCATTAGAATACATACAGTGCTATTAATAACCTTAGTTGTCCAAATACTAATATTTCATGTTGTTTTGTTTAATTGTAGAGCACTATTTCTAGCCAAGTGAAGGAATAGTTTCTCAGTATCATGATCTTTCTGTCTATTAACATATTCTAAAGATGCAAAGATGGTGACGAAGTAGCAGATCTTCAATAATGATATCTCTATTGATGAAGAGCTGTAAAATGGAGAGTGAACATTAATGCAAACAATCATAGAAAATGAGGTGACAATAAGCTAATGATGTCTTCCAAATCTGTAGGTGAAACAGATGTTCAGTGGAAAGAAGATACAGATGGTAATTAGTCATCCTGTAGGTGGACAGCAACAATTCCAAAGGAGTCACAATTTCCAAAGGAGTGTTTTAGGAGAAGAAAACGTTTCATGTTGGATGAGGAGATAAACTTCTCCTCTATTGTCATACTGTCTATTAAGTATAGAATATCTTTGAAGGTTAAGTACGTGTGTTCCTGCAAGGATTGTCTTCTGTAGATGCATTTAAAGTGGTAAGTATGTATATATATATGGCTTTGACATCCTTGAGGTGGTATCTAAGTCTTTTACAATTTGCAATTGTACAATTTTACAATTTTAGTTAAGGCTAAAAATGAACATTGCTGAAGTTGGTAGTTAAGTGAATGTGGTGGATCAGATGGAATCCTAGAGATAAAACTGCCTGGGAGAGAAATGTCTGTGACTAAAACAGCATAAAAGGCTTTGGTTGAAGACCTTTTTTGCTCAGCCACTGAAGATATTGGCTATGACAATACAGTAGAAGAAGAAAGTTATGATGGAACTAGTTCATATAGTGGGAGTGTGGAGAGCTTTAATAACTAGGAGAATGCCCATAATATGGATATGATATTGGTTTGGCAAGAGGTTGATTGAGCTACTACCTGGAATGTCTTAGTTGCTATCTGTTGTAATCTGCAACAGAGCCTCAAGATATGAAAGAAAATATTTCCCTCTGATTGTCTGTATGCCTTTTTCTTCTTTCCAGTGAAGATAAGAAACGGGAATATGCAAGATGATCACCAAAGCAATTCGGGCAAATTGCAGGAATCAATATCACAGGAAAGTTCTCCAAGCTTGAGGCAGATGGTGTTGCCTCTCAATGCTGTTGCTTTATGGCCATCCCTTACCGACAGTTAAAGGATTTGACCTCGAAGGGCAAATATTGCAATTTGAATATCCAACATTAATAAATATCGGCAGCCTTGAAGAATTGTAAGTTAGAATGATTGTGAATGTTTAAATTTATGTTATCTTTGTGGATGTTGATGCATTTCACTGCAGACGCACCATGAGACTTAAAACACTCAAATAGTTCTTCGCCATAGTTCTAACACTTGATGATGTCTTTTTAAGAATTCAGGATTCTGTGGCTTTGATGAAGATAAGATGTTACCTAGAGCTGTAGTGTCGTAGTGTATGATCTGTTAGTGAAGATGGTAACTCAAGCAGCAAATCACCAAATCAGAATTTGTTAGTAGATTTAACTGTCACATCAAATAAAGCATTCGATATTAATAATAGAGACAAGGTTTATCGGTTAATGAGTGCAAGATAATGACATAAGGTGTTTTCATTGTTTTAATAGTGGTTGAAACAGGTGACTGTCGACGGTTTTGGAATACTTGCGAAAATTCGTAAATCTGAAGGAAAAAAACCCTCGGAATTCCTGTTCTACACTCAGAACGTCACAACTTCCTTAAAAAAGTTTCAAGGAGACAACAGGAATAGACAAAACCTACACCCGAACAGACAGATATGATACAAGATTAATCTAACCCCTTACGTCCCAGACTACATGCTTTAGCCAAAACCTGCTACTTTAATGACCAGCTGATTGATCTCTTCACGGCCTCTCCTTTACCAGAAGCAGTGAATTGCAACTAAAAGTAAGATAAAAACAAGCAGGAGTTGCTCAATTTCCCAGAATCTCCTTTCCTAGGATGCGGGTCTCCTTGTATGGTATGTCACTAGACTTGACATACAGACTCGCCACATCCAATATGGATGTATCTTAAAGTGACAGTCACATTCTTCTTGTATGAAGTAAATTGTCCATACATTTCCATTGTTCAAACTATGACCCACAGTGAAAAGGAACTGTCATCCCCAAAACGGCTGACGTAATCACTGGTCTGTTTGTCTTTTAAAATAACGAGTGATGCAATATATGTGTCTATAGTTGCAGCGTTCAGGCATGATATACAATGCTGTAGAAATTCATTTTAGTTGAGGGGGTGATGCACTTTTTTTTTCATTGTCATTGCGATAATTGATTGAAAATAAATAGACAAGCAGCCATTGCAAGATTTTCTATATATTTACTTGTTAGATATACAGTATTTCAAATAATTTCATAAATTAAATATTTCAGTTATTGAGTCTTCAGTTTCGATTTCTTAACAACGTATCCTTAACATTAATGTATAAATATATGTTAACAATCTAATCATATCCCATCACTTCAAACTGTAAAAATTAAATGCAATGTGAAATGTAAATCGTTTCATTGTAGATAGAACTATAGAAGAATTTTAAAAATCCCATTCTATTCAGTTCTAGACAATTAAGTTTTAATCAGCCGATTACATGAGTTTACTCAAGGTTTAGTGTTTTTGGCTACAATAATGTAAAGTCCATTGTATAAACATAGAAATTTTATCTAAGGTAAATACAGAGACTAACTCGTAAATAGTTGATGTTGATCAGAGCATTCCACTTTGAATTACTTAAAGATGTAACACTATGTCCCGTATTTAATTGAATCATAAAATGCGCGTAAGATCATCAAAATCTAATTATTAATAGTAAAAAAAAATACACTCTAAGATATGAAATTTGATATTGATCAATGCACTAAACTTTTACTAGAGTCTAATCAGAAGAAAGTTGGATGCACATCCACGCATTATTTCTGGAGTTTTCTACAAGATTATAAATAAGAAACTGACACGTTTACCTATTGCTACACAGACTGACACAAAGGTAGGCCTATTTCACTCGAAATTAAGTTTAATATATAGTAGGATCAGTGATATGTATTTTATAGATGTCCATAGGCCTATTATCTAAAAACTATTCGAAGATAATCACTACGATCTCAACAGTCATGCGAAAATTACAAATGATCATAATAATAATGTACTTTTATTTGCATTTGTTCACATGTTACTATTTTCTTTCATTTCTGTCGTAAATAGTGATGCACTAATTTTCCATATTTTCGACAATCCAGATCGATCCCAGTTCCGTTAAAACCCCTCTAAGATATTTTGATGTATTGTTTTTTGAAAAGGATGCAGTGAATATTTAGGAACTTAAAGTTCATTGGTAATTAGTAGTAAAAATGGAATCTTACATCAAAAGTAAGATATATGCTTTAAGACTGGCTTTTGCAACATTTGCAATTATCTTAAGAATACCTTAAATTACTGTAAAAACCTTGTGTGGGAGTTAACTTTATCAGGGGTTAATTTATTAATTGAGGCATGTTGGTATTAAGGTCAGAGCTGTCTAATCACCGGAAGTGGGAACTATTTTCAGAGCGACATCTGTTGGAGATTCGTAGAAACGAGAAGATTTTAATGCAGACAAGCGTAGGATTTCTTTGTGGTTTTTAGTCTCATTTTACGTCTGTTCCAAACAGCGTCTTAATTTAGTTAGTGAAATTCGCAGAACAGAAGGGGTGAGAGAATATTCCCGGGAATACCATATGAACACAAGGAATTCAAGAGAGACGACTACTTTATTTTTAGAGCATATTTTCCTGCCAATGGAAGATAAATACGGGTCATTTTCTTTGAAATGAAAGTTTGGAAATAAACATAATAATTGTTGCGCGTTCTCAACAGAGCGCTAGTATCTAGTCGACTCTGACATAAACAAACCTGACAATATTTCAGGATTGAGATGATTGCAGATATTTCAGTAAAAAAAAAAAAAAGCGTGTGGATTTGATGGTCTTTAAGATTGTGTAACAAGTTGGTGATTAAAATGCAAACATGTTTTCATTCTAAAAATAATAGAAATCAATGAACAACTTTAAAAAACAACTGAATTTTGTTGATTATTTTTTTGTAAAAAACGATTAAATCTTCAACTGACCAGAACCTAACTTGTAAGCAGCACCGCTGCAGCGGTCAAACGTACAAACGACCATTGTCAGGGCAGCAACTAATGTAGGGGGGAGGCGTATACCCCGGTATGAGGGGGGCGCCGTCACGAGAAGGCGTGAAACATGGAAAAATCAGTGTTGAGTCAGACGCATGCGCGTAGGCGAGCAGTACTGTCAACTGTTATTAGAGAGTTTTGGCCATAACGTGATTTATATACGGGAAACGCAAATGT
>JAFIDM010000179.1:5329373-5359475 GCA_023159025.1 Thereuonema tuberculata
GTCCCACTTTAGGATTCGTCATCAGTTGAACACATTAAAGCAGTCATCAGTAACGATGGTTTCGATCCTACCATCGTCAATAAATTACTTCCAGTATCACCCATTCAGTTCCAAAATAACTTGCCTAAAGTAATTTACTATTTTGTTCTGAACTCTCCTTCAATCAGCTGCATTTAAGAGTCATACCATATAAAGCTCAATGGTCTTCCTCTCATAAAAATTAAGGATATTGTCCAACTGCTCTGCAGATCCCATCCTCACTGGTGAAAAACACAGCATTTATTCCATAGGTGCAGTTCAGTATGCCTTACTGGTCTTTGAGGTGTAATCTCTTCAAAGAAAAAAAGGGACTTAGAATAAAGTTAATTGTTAATCCACACCATAGTCACATAATCTGAGTGCAATGGCTGTTCATGCACAACATGTGGATGCGACGAATCTTATATGATACAGTTCTGCATATTTACCCCAACTTCTAGTCAATAGGTGCCTTCTCAGTCCACAGGATATTCCCAGGCCACGTACTATCCACAGCCATCCTTCCCAAAAACAGAAGGTCGAAATCAGTGCTTTGCTGCGGATGTTGAAGTTTGAGTTGTTGCACCATGTGGAGCTTGTAGGAGTACCAGTGTAAAAGGGACCGCAGAACTTTTCGAACACTGAACTAGGGGATGGGCACATGCAGCGTGATCAGCCACAGCCTTAGCAACTTCATCAACAGCATCCATCATGAGCTGCTGTCCCTTTCCTGGTGCCACACTCAAATCTCCAGTTTTTTTCAAATTTCCTAATCCTGTTCTTTAACCCATTTTTTTAACATGAGTCCTCTTCGCATTCCTTTCAATTGACGATATTTTCTCAGTGTGGCATATTTATTGCTGCCATTCTGATAAAACAACTTCACTAAAAGAGCGCAATCTTTCTTTCCAACAGTCTTGATAATCCTCACAAAATGGCCTGCTTATAATGACTGCTGGCATTTTATATTGTTCAGCGCCATTTTTTCCATCTGGTGGTGAAAAATTGTACTATTCTTTTTTTTCAGCAGAAATCATGTCTGCATAATCTAATAAGTGTCATTGTCTTAATTTCATTACAACCTGCTTCAGGTGCTGAGAGTCGGGTCAGTTTAATTGTATCTACCCGGTATGTTTGGAAATAAGTTTTGCTACTGTAGAATTATATGCATTCTTCCAGTCCATAATTTAATTTTTTGTATTAATGATTTTCATAAATATAAATGAAAATCTTTAATACTAAAAATTAAATTATGGACAAGAATAATTGATTTCGCATAATTGACTTCAAAATAATAATAATCAATTTAAGGTTTTGAAAGTTATATTAAGCTGTACAATAGAAGACAGTTCAAATAATGTATATTATATTTTTTTTTTGTACGTGGATCGGCCAACTACGGACCACGTGCTAGCCAGACCCGACAACGTCAGGAGGAGGCTAGAACAGTTAAGGGGGGACAAGATTCTCATCTCGACCAGAATAACTTGAAAAAGTAAGTTCCAGGGGAGAAACGGACGAAACACAGAAGAAGAAAGAAACAGCCATGCCCTCACCGGGATTCAAACCCAGGTGTCCGGCATATAGGCCACACAGCAGACTGCCATCTAGACCACTCGGCCACACTGGCAAGGCACTGTATATTACATTATTAAGTGTATATTTAATCATGTTTTAATTTAACAAATCAGCAAATGCCTAATTAATTAGATGTTAGTTTAATGTTGTTACCTTTTGTTATTGTATGAAGACTGGATTAGCTTAGCTTAGAAATTGATATGGATATAGATTATATATAATCTATACAGAAAGAAAATACAGTATAGTAGTGATTCCCAAACTATGCAATGTAGGATATTTCAAATATTCAAGGAAAACACGGAACTCCAGATTGTAATAGATGATAACCTGTTTTTATTCAGGCCTGAGGCAATGTGAAGAAATTGCTGCACCACCAGGAATCTAGAGAAATTTTGGGAATCTTTGCAGTGTAATAAGATTTACTTACATTGAAATGTTTACTGTTTTTTAATGTAATTTTTTGCAGAAATCTTATTGATTAAAAAAAACACCTTTATAATGTCACTAACACTATTAATATCATTAATAAAAACTGAATGAATGTATAGGTTATCATTGAAAATAATTACAGCATTTTAAAATTTCCTGTAGATGCTTATTGTAATTGACTGAAATGAATAATAATAATAAAAAATAACAGCCTAGCAATGAACTGATATTAAGATAATTTCATTATCAATTGCAATCATCTAATTAAGTAGGCATTTGTTGCAACTGATAAGGAGAGAATATCTGATTGTAAAACATTTGTAGAGAAAGAAAAAAAAAGGATTCAAAATCAATTAATGAATGCTCCTAAGGTTATCGCAAGCTGTTGCCGGTAATAATAAAAATAATACCAGGAAATAGAAGTGAATGAATCTAAACGAAATATTAACTTATAAATAACTCATAAAGAGGCTCATTTAAGCAAAGGATACAATTTTGATCTTTTCTACATGATAATTAAGAATAAATATAAAAGAAAGCAGTATTAATCCTATCTTTTATTGTTTGGCAAAAATCCTGAATAAAAAAGGGTTCTGAAGCAGTTGGATTATTTACGTAAATTAATTAATATCTATATATATTTATGTTTTTGCTTGTATTTCTTGTAATTTTCCTAAAACAAGTCATTCTGTTTTTCAATTCTTTCAATTTTATTCTTCCCATTTGATGAAATTATTTTATTAAGAATGCTAATTTAAAATTTGAACTTAGATTTTTATAAATAATGTATAACAATATACACAAATTAATTTATTACGTATTACTGCTCTTCAACTACCGTATTTGCTGGAGTACAAGATGTATTTTTTTTTCTAAAAATTTCTCTCAAAAAATGAATGTATTTTATACGCAGAAATTATATACAGAGTGAATCTAAAATAGGGGGACAAACTGTGGAGACGGATTCCCCATACCAAATGATGTAAAAAATGGTCAGATAAACCTATGACCGAAAGTGCATGGTTGCTGAGTTATTCCAATCCAACGAAACAAAGCCAGACTACAATGGAAACAATGGATATGAACAGTTTCTGTATTGGTAGCATTACTGCATTACACTGTGTTGCCCATCATAACAATGCGATAGTGCAATTCATATCTGGTCATATGTTTATCTGACCTTTACGGGGAACCTGCCCCTGCAGTTTGTCCCCCTATTTTCAATTCACCCTGTAAGTATATTTTTTTCCCCTAAAAATTACCTTGAAAATGGACAAGTCTTTTACACCTGCAAAAATGGATATGTGATAAGTGGTAACTCAGTGACAATAAAGTGGTAACTCAGTGTATAACAAGTATTTTTATCTCATGTAAACTTAAAGAGGTATGGAAGTGACGTTAAAAAAAAAAAGACAATTAGTTCTTTTTTTTTTTTACAAAAATTAATATAAACTGTTTCTTGGTAAAATGCACTCTATGACAAAACAAAAAACAAGCACTGCAGAATGTTGTCGAACAACTGCGAAACTTAATATACAAATAACTCATGGACATGCAAATTGTAAAAAAAAATCACATCCAATAAATGCAGAGGGCAGCGCCATGGCACATTTGAACTATGCATTCTGAATTGCTTATAAATTGTGTTTCTAACTTGCTTCAGCACTTCTGAACATTTTTATGGTTGGATGCCATGACACTACCAAGAATCATATCAACAATTGAGTGAATTTGACAGAGGGCATATTGTGGGCTTGAGAGTCAGGATGGACATATTGTTCTATCGCCTGCCACTTAGGTTTTGGTGATGTTAAAATAAGATGATGTTGGCAGCAATGAGTGAGGCAATGCACACATATCCATCAGGAGGGCAGAGAGTAACCACTGACAGATAGGATGATAGGATTGTGAAATCGGTCCTCAAAGCACCAACAGTTTCTTTAAATGCTATGTGAGTTGAGTTAATGGAATCTTTGTAGCATGTTGTGTTCATGCCGAATCATTGCCAAAATGCTGGCAGAGGCTGGATTATGAAGCTGGCATCCATTATGAAGACTACCACTGACCCCCAGCATCGCCATCACTGCCTGCAGTGGTGTCATGCCAGAGCAGCACAGAAAGTAACTGATTGGAGACATATAGTGTTTAGTGATGAATCTAGGATCTCACTTGGAGCCAATGACAGCTCAATACGTATGGAGACAACTAGGTCAGTGCTCCTCAACTTACCTAACTTTGGAGAGTCACATAGAGTCCTCTTTGGGGAACCATTGCAAGACAACAGGTCGCCATTAGTTGTCCTTTCGGAGTACTGTCACAGCACAACATTATATCCAGGTCATCCTGTGACCTGTCGTTCTTCCTATGCTGCAAGATCTTACAAAAGCCGTTTTTCAGCAGAATAATGTCCAACCACATACAGCGAATATCTCTAGAAAGTATCTACGTGGTGTTCCGATGCTTCCTTGGCCTACCAGATCACCAGATCTATCACCTACAGAACATGTCTGGAACAGCAATTACAATCACCCCGCATGAACAAGCCCAGCAACTCGACATTTGGATGAATCTTTTCCAGAACACCATTAGACGTTTATATGCGTCAATGCTAAACCGTACATCCTCATGTACCGACGCAAGAGGTGGGTCCACAACATATTAACGTGTATTGATCCTGGACCTTGTTCCGCAATAAAAGTGCTGCATTGCTCTCAATGTTCTTGTGGTTCCATCTTCTTTGCCCGTCGTGTTTCAATGGTGATCACATTATTTTTCCAATTGTGTCATTTCTTTTGTTATAGTGTAATATTCATGAAACAATTGTTTAGTGCTTCTCCCCATCAACTTTTTATTGAACAAATTACTAGTTTACTTTAATGGCCTTATTCTCAAAAGCCTATTTTTTTTAATTTGCAATACTTGCATGAATATTGAATGGACTTATTTTTTATATAATTTTACATTATTTTTATTTATTGTCTTTTATAATCTGTTTAAAAAGTATTGATCATTCATTTTGTTTTGAATTTGAAAAAGTTAATTTCATTTTTTTTAATTGTGAAATTAATATTATTGATTTAAAAAAAGAAAATGAAACAAAATCAGGTGGAATTCAATGGGTAATTCATTGGACTTAGCAGAGAACGTACGTTTAAACTCAGTGGATTTTTGTCTGGTTAGCATCTTTAGCTCCTAAAGATTCGGTACCAGGTTTCTTTCCTCAGATTAAAACAAGTACATTTCCATCTTGTTTTTTTGCTGATAATTGCAACTTCTCTTCCTATGATAAAATGTCATGTTTTTAACCAGCAGTGTTGGGATCTTTGTGTGAATATGTATGGCAAGACTAAATTGTGGTTAATTTTGAAAGCGAGTTAAGGAAACAAATGGCAAAAAAGTATTAGACATGTTTTTTTAAAAATCCAAAAACATGTGGGTTTTTTAGCTTTCTGAAGAAATTTGACTGTAATAGTATTAAAACTTTTATAACGGCTTCAATGTGATTAATTTATTTGTAAGGCTGCTGTAATAGAGCAAATGTCTGACAAGGATATGCACAGCGATTGTCAGCTGAACAGGATAGCAACATGTTTAGATGTAATTCATTTCCCCCATACCCATAAGTAGAGGTACAATTGCTTTCTAGCAACAGGAATATTGAGGAAAGGAGTTGTTTGGATTCAATCCCTGACATGGGATATGACATTACCTGTCAATCGTCAGTCTCATCTCTGTGTAATCACATGGTTAATCTTCAGAGATTGTTCATTTTAATTTCCAAAGATTGAAATAAAATGCCGTAAATAAGATTTATAATGACTCGTTTTCAAATTTTATATTTTCATTATATCACTACATGATCAGAGTTTTTAATTTTATTAAGATGGAACTTCACTTTATTAAATATTAATAATTTAGCTGAAAATAGTTAATTGAAATGGTAATTTAGAATACACTGCTGTTATTGGGGAATTCAAGTCCAATCCTATTCAGTGCAACTTAATTTTCCACCTGAATAACTTGACAACAAATAAAATATGTTAAACTGCCTAAACAGTAATGGTACTGTATAAGGACTACTATTGGAATTACCGTATATTTCGGCAGATAAGATGACCTTCAGATAAGACGAGGTGTAAATTTTCGTCAAATTTTTATAGTTTAAGCATAGATCTGCCCTAAAAGACGACCCCCAAACTATCAACGGCCTATGAATTCAGTTTAAATCAGCAATCATCATTTTGATAATACTGTATAGCGTATGCAGAATTATGACCCAGTCGTAATTTTTCGAATGAACAAATTCTGTTTTATTGCATCTGGCACCACTGATTTGCAATTGTTGCAAACATTCACACTGATTCGGGCTTATGGAGCTTCTCCAAAATGAAAGTGAGGATATACTTGAGAAGCTATTTGTCTCAGATAATGAATTTGATGATTTTGCAGGATTTTCAATATATTGATTTGAAGTGAGTGTTTTGTTTTATTTTATAATGATTTTAATTTATAAAAATGTCAATCTTATTTTTTTTTGTATTTGACCTATAAGACGACCCCCGATTTTGGGGGCCTTTTTTAATGATTCAACTATAGTCTTATCTGCCGAAATATACGGTAAGCAAAACGTAGAGAAAAAGATTGAATAGAAACAAAATTTAAGGGAGATATAAGGAAAATGGCTTTGAGGGAAAAATGCATTATATAAATTAAAAATTAAAGAAAAAGGAGGTAAATATAGAATCCTCTACCTCATATTTTCCTTGTTATATTTTAATTTTTTTATCACTATTTGATAAAGACTATAGTCTTGAAACGTAATTTTAACATTAATCCTTATTAAAAAGTGCACACTGATCAAATTAATTTATTCATTACATCATATATTCAACTGTTTTTATGACACTCTTGCTACAGAAAGAACCTGTTTTTATTAATACTTCTCGATTTAAACTGCAATTTAATAAAAGTGCTACAATTTTGTTAAAATAAATATGAGTTTCTACAAGTTCTTTACAAGCAAAAGACTATAAAGAACATGTAATAACTTTTTTTACACATGTATTTATCAAAGAAATCAATCATCAATATAATTGAAATTGTATGTGGCTGTAATGGCTAAAAATAAAAATCAGAAGCCATTTGGTTTAAATTAAGGAAAAAAAATATTTATTCACTGTCGGTTCAATTGGGACACCCCCCAAAAAAATACATTCTTAATTCCAGATTTCATAAAATTACAATTTTATTTAGAATATAACACTATCATATCAGTAGAGAATAAATTTAAATTTACAGATTACAAGACTTTCTTTAAATTATTCATAAATGTACAAAAAAAATATTAGAAAAAAAGAGAAAATATTATATTTTTTTTTTATTAAGCAAAGTTTAATGCATACATTAAAAAAAAACAATCAAAAATGCTTATATAAAATCCATCTTAACATTTCCCCAACTTTCATTAGCCAATGGAATGTAGAAATTTCCACTTGGTCCTCGATTTGTTTACATTTTAATTAACTATAAAATTTAATATATAATTTTAATTTTATAATCTTTTTAGTAACAATTGTAAAATTTATTTCAACAAGAAAACAACTGCAAGGCACAAATGCAATGCTAAGACAAACTTGAATCGCTATGCAATACTCTATACGACTACAGTAACTTAACAGTAATGTTAAGCGCTACCTTTGTAAAAGGACACATTTGCAGGGTGTAATAAATTATAGAGATTCAAGAGTATTATTTTTCATTTTCCTCAACTCAAGTGCACTAATTTTTACATCTGTTGTGCTAATTATACAAACTACTAAAAGACAAAGAGAGCACAACGAATTTACAAATACTGATTATTAGGTTGGTTTTGTTTAATTTCTTTTTTAAAAAGAGGTTATTGATGTTTTTCAACAAGTTCTCTTAGTTTGTCAGCACTTGCTCCAGAAAACTCTGTAAGCTAATAAAAAAAGAAAGAAAAAAAAATTAGAATTTTCAAAAACTATTTAAGGCAAATATTAATACAAAATACACGACTGATTATCAGTAATACTTTGGCATATTTAACATCTAATAGTGTTATAAAACATAATTAATTGCTTTTATTTTTCCAATAAACATAAAATATTTGAGTTAATGACACGTTTCTGAAGCCTTAGGCCCTATTGGAGCCTTGTCTGTATAATGTTGATCGTTAAGAAATAAGAAATCCAGCAAAAGTCACAGGAGTGCGTGGGACGACAGCATGGCAGTGACCAATCGCTTCAAGGTGTTAGCACAGCAATGGGCTCTCGAAGACAGACACTGCTTGCTGATCTATATGCTGGTTGCATACATGTTTGAAGACATGAGTATTTTGCTATGTCATGGTTGGGGGTGCCACTGGGTTCAATTTGCGATCTCACCCAATACAAATTTAGGGAGCCCTCAACAGCCAGTGATAAATCAGGATGTTTTAGAGGTCGAGGTGATACCCTTCCTTCCAAGTTGCCCGGAGCTATATGCTCACCCACAAATATTATCAGACAATTAAGATTATACGAACTAATGGCAATACATACATATGAAAAGTCATAAGGGAGAAACCAATATAATTTTACTTACCTTATCACCGTTTTTCATGAAAAGAAATGTAGGCATGCAGTTTATATTGTACTCTTGGGCAATATCCTGTAAAGAAATAATATACAATATCTTTAATAATTTAATTTATCATAATTTGAAAATAAGATTAAACATTCTTAAATTGTAAGAAGACACATGATTTGATACCAAGAGAGAACCGGAGCCAATTTCTGATTCTTTTTTTATTTCAATTTGAGATAATGTAAACTAATGTACCATTAAAGTTGCTGAGAAATGTTCTTTATACAGCATCTAGAATTGTAACCCAAAATGCTGGGTTTGAAATACAGTAAAACCTTTCAAATCCAGCCTAAAGTGACACCCACTAGGCCGGACTATGGAAAAGCCAGGCTATCAAGAGTGTTCTTAAAATAACTCAGTAGCTCAATTTTTGTGAAGACATAATGCCAAGTTTAATTAATTTAACCCCATTTTCATAATTTGGCAGTCAAATTTTTATTAAAAATAATACAAATAAAAAGTGTATTTTATAATTGCAGTAGTCTTATTTATTGTATACAGTACAATGACGCAAATGCATTAAACTACATTTTAACAATATGCATACTGTAAAATAATAATAATAAAAAAATCTAGTTTATAATGTTTCTTTTAATGTTTTAAAATTACATGAAAAATTACTATTTAATCTAATAAACAAAACTACTAAAATGTAAACCAAAAAATGTCATTGTTTCTATTCAATATACTTTTAAAAAAAAAATGAAGTTATCGCTGTTTGTTTCACTCGCTGCGAACATTTCTTTGATGCAATGTTTCTCCACCTCCTAAAAAACATAACGTCGGTTTCTGTTGCCTCCTCTTTCAGAATTTAGAAACGAATTTAGTTATTAAAAAAATTTTTTTTTTACTCAGGACCAGGTCGGATTACCGAGGGCCGGATTTGAGAGGTTTTACTGTAGATAGTTTAAGAGCAAACTTGTACACCCGCTGACCTAAATAAATTGAGCAACCGCTGACCATCATTATGAAAGTTTGCTTATACAATATTGCTGAAGAGACAGAATCGATTATAATGCAAAAGGACTCTTTCAGAAGACATAACAAATATAAACTATTACCCATCCTATCTGTGATGCATGTTGGTTCATGACAAGGCATGTAGATAAACAAAAACTATGTTGGTTGCGATACATTTTGCTAAGCATTTTGTAATTGCTGAAGCATGCCCAAGACATGAGAGCTGGTTGGTCAAGGAAGGGTTTCAACAATGTGGAAACACTCTTGGCAAATATGTGAGTGGTCGTATTTCTGCTGAAATATTATCTCTTGCAGTCACAGCATGAAAGATAATACAATGACTTATAGGATTTCCTGATTGCATCACTGTGCTGTTAATGGTCACTGCTAGAGAAGATTTTCTGTCACAGCAGATGGAGTGCTGCCTCTTCAAGGCCTTCATCAAATTTCCAGTTTAACGTACGATTACTCATGAGATGCAGGGCTTAAGCCCCTCTCAGAAAGATTGGATATTAAGACTAACATTTGTTTTTCTTTGGCTGAAAGCTACAGTCTCCAGATAATCAATACAATTAATTCTTCTTCTTCTTACGAGTTTGGCCTACTATGGACCGCGGGAAACAATTGACTAGATGAATAGTCTTTTCCTCTCCTCCCAGTATTTCTTCATTCTCTCACTCTGCTTCCGCCTTTTATCATCTGACCAGATTACCTTGGTCCTCGTAGTTTCTTTACCCTGGAACCCCCTGAATCCATTAACTCTCATTCTAAACATTTTCCTATTCCAGATCTCTTCTGAATTAATCCCAACTTGTTGCATGTCTCTTCTAGTTTCCTCAACCCATTTAGTCGTCGACTTTAAGTTGGTAATATAGTCGAAGATCTTCTTAGTTAATCTAGATTCGCTCATTCTTACGAGGTGACCATAAAATATCAGTCTTCTCTTATGTATCGTGTCTGTAATCTTTTTCACCCGTTTGTATAAATCCATATTTTTCCTCTTCCTCCATGTACCATCCTCTCTTTTTTCCGGTCCGAGTATCTTCCTTAAAAATTTTCTTTCTCTCTTTTCAAGTTCCTCTATTTCCCCTTTTTTGTTTAAAATTAGGCATTCTGAACTGTAGAACCCTTCCGGCTTGACAACTGTGGTATAGTGTCTGAATTTTGCATTGTAGGAGAGAGCTTTTTTTGTTATATATATTTTGCACTAACCTGTATGCCAGTTCCAACTTACTGATGCGTCCTTTGATTGCCTCTTTATCAAGACCATTTGGCTGGATCCATTCTCCTAGATACTTAAATTTGTCAGTTCTTTTAACCTTTCCGTATCTTGTATTCAGGTGCGTTTCTCTGTTATGTTTGTAATCCATATATTCAGTTTTCTCATATGAGATCATGAGTCCTATTTTTTCTGCGATCTCGTGCAGTTTTTCAAGCATTATCTTGGCATTTTCCCTCTTATCTGTTAACAACGCCAAATCATCAGCGAATGCTAGACACTCAACTTTTAAACCCTTCTTCTTCGCACCTAAACAGATTCCTTCAATTCCGCTTTCCGCCATGGCATTCTTCCATGTTCTCATAATTTTTTCCAGAACGATATTAAACAGAATTGGTGAAAGTCCATCCCCCTGCCTAACTCCTGTCTTAATCTGAAAGGGCTCTGAAATTTCCTCCTGAAATTTAACTTTAGAGACAGTATCTATTAATGTTTGTCTGATGATAGATCTTGTTTTTTTATCCACGCCGAATTCTTCCAAGACATTGATGAGCGTCTGACGGTCTATCGAGTCATATGCTTTTTTGAAGTCGACAAACGAAATCACTGTGTTCTTACCCCTCAACGCTCTTATTCGCAGGATGTTTTTGAGACAGAAAATTTGTTCCACACAGGATCTTCCCTTTCTGAAGCCTCCCTGATATTCTCCAATCTGATGATCCACCTGTTTTTCCACTATGTTAAGTAAGGCCTTGGAGAGTATTTTGTAAGAAACAGGTAACAGTGAAATTCCTCGGTAGTTGTTAGGGTCTGTGCGGTCACCTTTCTTGTGGAGCGGATGTATCAGAGCACATTTCCAATCACCTGGTATTGTTTCTTTTTCCCAGACATCGCAAATCAGCAATACCATCCTCTCCTGGTGCTTTATTATTTTTCAGTTCTTTAATAATACTTTTTATCTCAATGAGGCTTGGTGGTTTTGACAGTGGGTTAATGTCGGATGGCTTCTTGAAGTCCAGTCTTTCAGATGGTGCTTCGCAGTTTAGAAGGGTATCAAAATATTCCGCTAAAAGTTGGCAGTTCTCTTTGTTACCTAATGCAAGGGTACCGTCCTGTCTTTTAAAACAGAGACTTGGAGGCTGGTACTGTTGTAATTCTTCCTTAAATGTTTTATAGAATATTCTAGTGTTATTTCTTTTGAAATTCTCTTCCAAACTTTCCAGTCGGGTTTTATCATACTTTCTTTTTTCTCCTCTGATGATCTTTGCAGTAATTTTCCTTTGTTGACTGAAGTCATTCCATGTTTCCTCTGTTCGGTTGGAATACCACCTTTTCCAGGCCCTTAGTCTATCGTTGAGGGTGTCGTCACACCTTTCGTTCCACCATCTGTGTCTCCGTTGTTTCTTTTTCGGTTCCTGCAAGTTTTCGGCTGTTTTTGTTAAAGATTCCTTAATTTCTTCCCAGTTGTTCATATTACACTTTGATAAGCTTTCTCGATATGTATTTTCATGTCGTTTGAGACTTTCTATGTCGATCCTTCTTCTGCTTCCAGCTTTGTTACGGAGTCTATTCGGCTGAAATTTCGTTTTAATTTCCAAAAGATAGTGGTCTGTGTTGATGTTCGTACTTTTCCTCACTTTTATGTTCAGAATTTTCACTTCTATTGGTAGTTGTTATTGCAACATGGTCTATCTGAAATTCTCCTAACATTGGATTGGGGGATAGCCACGTCTTCTTCTTTGGCAGGGCTCTGAAATGTGTGGACATAAGTTTTAGATTAAATTGTCTGCAAAATGCTGTTAGTCTCTCACCGTTTCTGTTTGTCCTCTTATGGGCTGGATAATCTCCTACAGTCATTCTGTATTTCCTCTCTTTTCCTATCTGTGCATTAAAATCCCCAACCAAGATCTTAACATTTCTGCGGGGAATCTTTGATGTTTCGTCTTCCAGTGTTTCCCAGAAGTTTTCTACCTTCTCTTTGTTCCTTTTGTTGTCTTGATTTATAGGGGCATGGGCATTGATGATCGTGTAGGTTTTATTTCCGCATCTGAAAGTTAGGAATGAGATCCTTTCGTATGGTGAGCTAAAGTTTGTGATTGAGTTGGCTAAAGTCTTCTTGACCACGAAAGCTGTCCCTAAAATTGGTAATCTTCCATTTGAGACCTTGTGCCCCGGTTTGCCCTTGTATATTCTGAAGCCATCTGATTCCATTGTGTTATCATCTGGAAACCTCGTTTCTTGCAATGCCAAAATATATATGTTCCTTTCCTCTAAAACTTTGGTTAGTTGTTTTAGTTTTCCTGTTTGGATGAGAGTGTTTATATTTAGTGTCCCAAGCAGATGTTTTCGCTTGGGTCGTATTTTATGCGTTGGGGTTCCAGGAAGCTCCGACTCTTCCATACATGATGTTCCAGGCTCTCCAGAATCCGACGGCCTGGGTGCACCACCTTTGGTGGTGGGGGATTCCCGTTTCTGGTTACCCCCTGGAGTAGTTTCAACCGAAGACGTTTCCATCATGTCACTTGTTGAAATCATTGGAAAAACAGGACATCCTGTTTTCAAGAATAGAACTAAGGTTGTAAGCCCTAGAGCCCTTTGCTCTCGGGGTAGGTCCTCAAGCCTTTGAGAATCCAATACAATTAATTATATTTGTTTATTTTTTTTTTTTTGGGAGAGGTTGTAGGTGGGATTTGAGCTTAAATAAAACTATACGGTTGAAAACTTAAAATAATCAGAACTGGAAAAGTTTAACCAGTGTCAATTTTTTTTGGCCACAGCCAGATATCTGAATAGTATTTATCAAATTAAAGTGAAATTATAATTAAGATAAGACTTAACAGACAAAAATAAGGAAAGTAAAAAAACAACAACAAATTATGGAAAACGCTTACACAAAAGGCATTTGACCACAAAGAAAAACAAACAAACAATAAGAGATAAAAAAAAAAATCCTCTAATGGATAAAAAGAAAACAAAGAATTAATAAAATGACATAAAGATTGTAATAATTAATCTGACAGATAAACATATGATTAGCAATAAAATCCTTTAAATAATATTAAAATTAACTTAGTTTTCGTTCCCAAAACACTGGAATGGCTTTATCAGGACTTTGACAATTAGTTAATATAAGAACATTTCTCAGTTTGTTCCATTATTAAATTTGAACTGATAATAACTCAAACAACTCAAATGATAAAAAATTATGTTGACTAATTCATAACTTAATCACAATTCAGATTTTGCCAAACATCATCAGGATATTGTAGGTGTAAGAGGGGAAAAACATTATAATGATAGTTTAATATCATTGTTCAACTAGAAAGGGTGGAAAGATTAAAGAAATTCACTGAAAGAAATAGAAAGAAAAAAAAAAGGTATTCAAACTGAAAAATAGAAAGGCTAAAATAATAGTTAAATAGTTAAAAACTAGTTAGAGTAATAGCAACATGGCTTTATTACTTAGAGCAGTGTTTCCCAATCGGTGGGTCGCGACTTGATCCTAAAACTATCAGAAACTATTGAATAAACCATCAGAAAAGTTCAGAAAAATCGATCATATATAAGGAAGGGATACGATACAAATATGGTTTTATTCTATATTCTTCTATTCCTATATATGTGGAGGTATTCCGATAAGGAAAGGTGGGTCGCCAGCTGAAAAAGGTTGGGAACCACTGGCTTAGAGCAATTTCAACAGAGCAGTGCAGAATTTTACATTACAAAAAATAAAATTAAACCTACTTACCTCACATTCATCAACATCAACTTTAAGGAAAACCACTTCTGTAAATTCTTTGGACATATCCTGAAAATAAAAATATTAAGATTTATTGAAATAACTGTTATAAAAAATTAAAAGATTTCATCTAAGTTAGTCTTAGAAATTTCTTTAAATAAATGCAATGCTAGTCAAATACCTCAATCTTTGGAGAGATCATTTTACAGGGACCGCACCATGTTGCAAAAAAATCAACCACCACAAGTTTGCAGCCAGCTTCCCCCAGCTTGCTCTTGAAGTCATCCTACAAAAAAAGAGCAAAGTACCTCATTAAATATAAATTATTACAAATTTAGCTCAAATGAACCACAAAAAAAAATAAGAAAAAAAAAATAAAAGGAGATATTTAAAGCAAATGTTTCCTGACTACTTACAGCCAAGGTTTTCTTAGACCTATGTTTACATATTGTTAGCAATATTAATGTTAAAGAAATAACAGACATAGATTTTAATGGTATGCAGTTAGTTAATTCACATTGATTTTCATTTCTTTTCTTGTATGTTTATGTAACATTATTTTGTAGTTGTATTACTAATACCAATACAAATAAACTACAAAATAATGATACATAAACACACAAGAAAAGAAGAAATGAAAATCAAAACTTAACTATGTAAACCGATTTGAAACTAAATTGAATTAATCTAAATATCCAAGTAAATCACATGAGATTTAGAGTTCTACTATATCACTACTACATCCTTTGCAGACTTCGGCAAATTCAACTGAATTCTTAAACTAATAACAACAACAACAATAGCAATTCTAATATTCCACTTTCCTTTGAAAAATGGAAAAAAAAAAAAAAGGCTTGCTTTCACACCCTGAGCTATCATTGATGGGAACCTCGCACAGCTGTTTCGTCCTTATTAGGGCTCATCAGGCAGATTTACCTTTTGGATTTTTTCATGATACATTTCATGCACATTAAATGCTCTTATTAATTCCATTTTTCTTTCTTTGTAATTATCCATTTTTACATCAATATTGAAGTAAAGACCATTGAAAAGAGTTATTTTTATATTTTAACATCGATGAATATTTAACATCCAGTAAATAAACTTTCCGCCATTTGGCTGCTGAATTAGTAAGGCAATTCATCCATTACCCAAGAAACTATAAAGTTTAAGTTAAAAATATATCAAAATCAATTGAATTTGTATCAAATGAACCAATAAATAAGAAGAGGATCTTAAAAATCATAATACTATAAATAGCAACGACATCTACACCTTTTCTAACCCCCCCCCTTTCCTGTTATAATCAAGCATTTTGCACCGTTATATAAAACTAAGTCTCTCTTCGTCAAATGTTACTGTTTTAATATTTCAATCTTTTTATACTAAATAAAATTTTATTTGCAAAAGCCGATTCAATTGGAATTGTAAAACTACCTGAAGAATTACTTACTAGTTAAACTGAAAGAGTTAATTTCTAAACCATTAATTCTTTTATTCATGGCACCAACCCTAGTGTAGCTTTTATTGGGATAACTGTTTAAAAATTATTTATAAGCTACATTTGTAATTTAATTTGGATGCAATTTGATCGATATCTATTTCCTTTTTATTAACGTAATAGGAAAATGGGCAGAACAAGATACAGTTAAAATGCTTAAATAAAAGACAACTTAACATGAGTCACAGCTGAAGGCCTTATTGCAAATGCTTTTCATATTCAATTGTTTTACGATATAGAAGAAAGAATAACCTTCAGAATATTGACCTAAGAAGAAGGTTTATATATAGATGGTGGAATTTTTGAAATTTATTACAAACTTTAACAATTCTAGTCACTTGAACAAGAAATATTAGAAACAGCAAATAATACTTCTTTTTTATCAATAATTTGCAACAGTTAAATCCAAATAACTCAATCTCAGAAATCCTTTGGAGTAGGACATCCTACTGCTCCTGTGCTTAGACTGGCAGATATTGTGATTGCCCAGAATCTTAATCTTTTCTCCTGGGACACTCGTGTTTAATAATTACCTTTCATTTATTTTTCTAATAATATATCAACATGACATTTTATTAGATATACCATTGATTCAGACAGAATAAATCTATTTGAATAATTCAGCAACACTGATTAATATTCTTCAATTTCTTCAACTGATTATCATTCCTTAATTAATTCGATTATCACAATCTCTACACTTCTCACTTTGAAACATTACAAGTTCCAAGTCCTTAAGCAGTGGCGTAGCAAGGGGAGGGGGGGGGGGAGGAGGTCCGCCCCGGGCCCTCGCCTGGGAGGGGCCCCACCAGCCAGCTTATTCCCCCTTTTTGGGGGGGGGGGGGTTGTGGAATAATGGAACTCCCACCCTGGGCTCCCAAAGGCGTTGCTACGCCACTGCATCCCAGGACAGGTCTGTTTTGCCATCACAGATCTCATACCATTAATGCTTGTGGATTTGAAATTCAAGATGCTTCTTTGACAAGCAAAGAAAATTCCTAATTTAGATAAAATTCTACTAAAGTCCGCCAAACCAAAGAACGACCGTGGCCACCAGATGTCGCAATAGTAGAATTTGAATCGATTGTATATGTCAGTGTTTATGGCGGGAAAGTTTATGGCTTCTGATTGGCGACTCTCAAGCGAGGCAAACCTTTGTCAATAGTTTCTCTAGACGAACTTAAGTCCTGGAATGATTAAGTGATCATAGATGCACTTCAAGGTCAAAGTCGTTGTTTCATTTGGCCGATAGTAGTTATTAAAGACAATAATTTCATTCCTAATATCATTAATTGGAGAATAGCGTTTGCTAGTAGTATTTATAGATATTTCATATGGTTTTGGTAAATTGAAGACGATTCTTATTAGACAATACAAATTACAAAATTGTCCATAAAATAATAATAAAATTGTAAGTATCCTCTAAGTACAGAGATCGTTAATGCAAAGATTGAGAAACACTGGAATACACTTAGCTTTCACAATCATCAAAATGCCTTTAAGAATGGATATGTGAAAAGGTGGTTCACAAAAGATAAAAAAAAAAGAAAGAAAGAAAGAAAGAAAGAGCAAGCGGCTTTTTTTTTTTTTTTAGTTTAATTTAGGACCTCATAATTCTATCCATTAAATTTTGATGAAATTATATTTAAAAGTTTTTACCGATATTAATAAGTTTTTGTTTTAATAACTGAATTTCTAATTAAATGTTTTCAAATTTAATATCCAAGTTAAACTAGTCGATGAAATTTCATGAATCTACAAATATCAACGTTTATCAAAATATTGATGTTTCGTTTTGTAAAGGATCTACTTTATGTAAAGTCATAAACAAAATACAGTAAAATCCCGCTAATCCGGACAAGTTTTTTTAAAAAAAAAGAATTTTTTGAAAGAGAAAAACTCTTTGAAAAAGCTGTGTTGTTCATAGACAATGCACCGTATCACCCTCCTGAAGAAGAATTGCGAAAGGGGGACATTTTTGTGAAATTTCTGCCCCCGAAAGTCACTGCTTTGATTCAACCAATGGACCTACATTTGATAATCCTACGTCAGTTCGTAGGTTAAAAAGTTAGATCTATATATACAGTATTAATACTAAAAGTAAGCTGTAGGGAAAGAAAAAAAACGCCGATTTTTTTTAGTTTTACCCATCTAAAACTTGTGTTATGTGCATTTTAAGGCAAATTCCGTTTAATCCGGAGTTTCCATGGTCCGGTCCCATCTGGTTCGGATTAACGGGACTCTACTGCTAATTAAAACTTAAGTAGATTTTATCTGTGGATTTACAGCAATCAGAATGTGTTGTTTTCATTTTCATTAATTAATGAATGCCAATATGAAAGTGTTTTTCACCAAAGAAAAAGATACGAACTATTAGAAGTTACAAGAGAGGTAACAGTCGTCTGCACAAAGACAGCGGAATAACATATAGAACCTTTATGTTATAGTTAGGTCTGTTACAATTGACTTAACGAAAGATTGTTAATGGGTTGAGGCAATTAGGCAAGTGTTAATTATTCCAGGCATCTCCGCAATGTCTGTGGCTGGAACGAGTTATTTTTCAAATCTTGGCGACAGAAAAAAAAAGCGGTTCTGTTTATTATTATATTTATTTATAATATAATTATTGTAAATTTAAATATTTTCTGTTTTAAGTATAAGCTTTACTGATTAAATTGATTTAAAAAAAAAAAAAAATATTCATGTCACGTGAATCTCCAGGTATTAATGTTATGGCCAATTCCTTATGTGGAAAACATTTGTTGCAACTATACATAGGATTTGGAAATTACTCAACGGTGACAACGGAATACTATGGTTTGCCTTTAGAAAAAGTCATTTTTTTATTTTTATATTTATAATGGTCACCAAATTCAAAATTACTACTAAGTAAAAAAAGTATTTGGAAGTTATAAGACAATGAAATTGCTAAAATACTCATAAGTTCTTCATAAGAAGAAAAATAAATTCTCACCAATTTCCTTTTGGCGAATTTTTTATTGCTTATTTAAGCTTTGCTGGCTCCACTTGGACTCCGATGATATTTCCTATTGGCCTGTGCATAGAGACCTAAAGTCCTCGCGGTGAATAAAGATCCTCCCAGAATGCAACGCAGCTTATAGATTGAGCTTTCCTGGCGGACCGCTAACATTGAAAGAGAAGAGGTCGCTTCTCTTCTGTTTCAATGTTAGCGGTCGCCCAGGAAAGGACAATCTATAACCTGCTTCGCATTCTGGGAGGATCTTTATTCACCGCGGGGATCGTAGTTGTTTACTGGTGACTGCTCTTAGCTGGCGATCGCTTATAAAGCGTGAAACAGCTGTTCTAGGATGTCATTTAGAAAAGAACTTTGTCTCGCCCATTGATGTTTGAAAAAAGAATTTTATTCTTTTCCGATTTCATTGTCTAATAATAAATTACTGATTCGAAATGAGGAAGAAGAGAACAATGACGTAGTTAAATTCAGTTTCCTTTTTATCTATACTTACAAAATAGCAACGCATTAATGGATTATATTGAAGAGCTTATTTCATTCTCAAATGAACCTTCATCTTGATAACCAATCTATCAGTGACTCACGTGATTGGGATAACGTCTACAATAAAGACAAGTCAATTATCAAATGCACGAGCTTCTTTAGTAACGAAGGGACTAACTAGTAGACGAAGGGAGAAAAAAAAAGTTCATTAACGTATTCAACCTACTGACAACGAAAACGGAAGTAGCGTCGATTAATCTGAAATATTTTGTATATAAGTAAAAGTTTATAGTTAATAGAATTTTTGTTTTTGGTAATTTCGTATTTTATGTTCATAAAATCATTAGTTTCGCTCTGTATTGTCAACATAATTAAAAGTGTAATTTCGTTAATGCCAGGCACATAATGTGAAACGAAGAATTAACTAGTAGAAAGTAAAATGCTTATTTCAAAATGGTTTTTAAGAAAAACTAACCCTCATCTGGCCAACTGTGATCTTTAGATAACAGTAGTCACCACCTCCGCCGGCCATTGGGATTCCATGCTATCGAAAAGATCGCAGTTAGCCAGATGAGGGTTTGTTTTTCTAGTAAAACATCGTGCAAAACCATTTTGAAATAAACTTTTTATTACTTAATTGTTCGTTTCACATTATGTACCTGGCATTAACGAAATTACACTTTTAATTATGTTGACAATACAGAGCGAAACTAATGATTTTATGAACATAAAATAGAAAATTATCTTATTTTTTAATCTATGGTATAAAACATTTTAGAATAAATCTGGAATATTCCGAATAAAAGTCATTTCAGTTGCGATCGACTCTCGAAAGAACGATAACTGTTTTGAAATGAAGGCCATTTTCATCATAACTCCAATTTCACAGATGGAAATCCAATGAATCCGAAATTTATCGCTACTTTCACCAAGGACGTAAATAGGATTTTATTTCGGGGAGAAGGGTGGGGGAGGCGGCAAATTAGGGAATTGATCTGCAACAACAAAAAGACAATATATTACATTTTGAGATTTCGGGGCAACGGGGGCTCTTCGGCTAACCCCTCCCTCCTATATACGCCCATAACTTCCACCCTCTATTAAAAAAAATATCTTATAACTAAAAATTCAATATAATTTTCTCTTTATATATTTATCAATAATTCCTTCAAATCATTTCTTGGACTTCTTCAAATGATTATTGAAAAACAACACTGCATTGTCATTGAACCGCACTTAATAATTTTAAATTGTTTCAGGTTTTTGATAAATTAACAAAGTTTTTGAAATTACTTTCTTAATCAAGAAAGGTTTTGTAGATGAATTACTTCGGTAATTCATCCATTAATACGTGGTCATCAATTACGCAAACGATAATAAATCCACTTCCTGTGTACACAAATCAAATTAACTACGGAAGACTGACAATTTTTAATCAATTACTGCTTTCTTAAGTACAAAAATATACAATACTTTTGTGAAATAAAGTAACTCACTTATTTATCAATCGTAAAATTAACAAATGAAGCTGAAATTGAAGGAAAACTTTGTTACGTCTGGACAGTTGCAATATAAATAAAAATATATAAAAACATGAGCAAAACATCATAATCCGCCTTATTAGAATTTCATGCAAAAGATACTGTTAATTTTGAAGCCACCTTAATTTTTTTATACCGAAGTAGAACAAATTTGAAATTTAATTATTTTGTTTTCAAAGATGCAATTATTGGATTATTATGATGAAGAGCTAGTTTTCATCATGGCGGATCTTATTAGTAAGAGGAAATTTATTTCGGAATTAAAAAGAAAATATATCAATTATTTTAGCGGATGAATTAAAAATAAGTTGCATTTTTTTTAAAAAGTAAACTTCACTGAAATTGAAAGCTTTAACAATGTTAAAAACACTAAAAATTAATCCTTCCAAGTACTATCACGAGGATAAAAACCATCGAGCACAGAAGTCTATTGTTAGTCACGTGACAAGAGTAGCCTCATGATCTGAGAATAGTAAATTCAGAATCGTACAATATTAGTGAAAACTGTGTGGTTTTTTTTTTTTAGCAATAGAATAGATCCTATATCTGGAATCTATTACTAAAATCTTTTATTTCTGTCTGTCTGTCCGGCGCAGTGCAACAATGGAAAACGATGTTTTTGCATTGTTGTGAGAAAGTTGACAAATGCAAAAGGCGCAATTGTTGTGACTTCCAATATTCACAATGTAGTGCAACAATGGAAAAAGGTGTTCAGTTTTCATTGTTGCGAGGAAGTCAACAAATGGAAAATGAGCATTGTTGAACTTCAAAATGTTGAGTTTTCTCCGTCAATAATGGCGCGCGCTATCAAATAATGAGTTTTTCAAAAAGGAATAACATATTACTATTTGCTCAACTATTCAATAAATCATAACCGCTTTCATTGGAAGCGATTCTTCTTGGATTATCCGTGCTCTTAAATAACAACAACATAAATTCAAAGAATCACCAAGCCAAATTGTAACAGTAAATAAGGTTAGGAATGTATATTTGCGAACTAGATACATCGTTTTATGTATTAGTATAAACGATACTGTGAAAGATATTAAGAGGAAACGATTGAAGAGAGCACAACACAGATTTCGATCGAAAGAATGAAGCCGAACGTAAAAGACGGTCAAGAGCTAAGGAGACAACGGAAGAGACACAAGAGAGATGGAGGTTAGATGCCGAACGACATCAGACAGAGAGAGAGAGAGAGATGTAGGTTAGGTCCCCGAACTCTACTTCATCTAACATCCATCTCAACATATCTCAATCTGTGGATGGGGGATGGCCTAGTAAACTAAAAAAATATTTCGTTTTTGATAAGAATCTAAATAACTCTGGGAAAAAAGAAAGTTATCCTGCAATTAAGGCAGTTAAATCCATTGTCCCAAAATCTTACACGAACTTTTTTAATTATTAGATGATTTAAACTGATCTATGATATAAATGAAAATCTCTACCTTTAGGCAGGTTCCAGACGGATGGGAATTTGATGGCTGGATGGACGGAGGCAAAACATAGAACCAAAACTAATAGCTTCTTCCTGAATCAAAGTTCTCCTAATTTTTTACTGAAATTTTGCGGACTATGATAATTTTTTTTTTTTACAAATGCCCGGGCTCGTAGACTGATCGTCTTTCTTTAGGCCACAACAAGGGGCGAGATATGATGCCGTTTAACCGACGAATCGTTGCCCAGCTTACGCCTAAAGGAGGCAGCATCAATTAATACCCGCATGAACGGACAGAAGGAGAAACAGAAGAAAGAAACATCCATGCCACGACCGGGATTCGAACCCGGGTACCGGCATACTGGCCGCAACGGCAGTAGTCTGCATTTAATTATGAATGACTGAAAACAATTTACTAATCCATCGAACTACGCTTAGTTATCGTCTACAACATCGGTTTCCAGTCTAGGGTCCGCAATGCCGACTGTGGGGGAGGGGTCCATAGTAACGTTTAATGATTTTTGACGTGGATATAGGAATAAATTTATATAGGATGAAATATGTGTTTTTTTATACGTTTTACTTTTAGACTGCTTTTACAACAGTATAATTCCATCTCCACCCTTAATTCAGTTGAAGAAAGCAGCAACCACAATTATGACAGAGTCCGGCTGTTCAATGGAATTAGTAAATACGAATGGATGCTCTGTAGTATAGAATTCTCGGGCGATGGTGGTGCCCTTTTCAGGCTGATTGGACTGGATTCCAAGTCACGTGTCTTCACGATAGATGAAATGAAAATTAGTGAATAATGAAGAAATTAAATTAATAAATTATAATCAACCTACTAAATTTCAAATTTTAATAATAATTGTAGTTCACAGTTGTTATTATTCTATTAATAGTCTACGTTACTCCTTTACTATTTTTAAACCTGAAAACGGAAAAAAATATAGAAATGCACAAATTCGTTTGCTTTCACACCTTTGAGCCATCATCGACGGCAATCTGGGAGAGCTGTTTCGTCCTTATTAGGACTCATCAGCCAGATTTTGAAAAAGTGATGGGCCATCAAATTCCTACCGTCTAAAGCTGGCTTTTGTTTATAGTGTTTACATTATATCCGAAACATGAATTTGCAATAATGAAATGCGTAGAAACCTCACACGTTGATTTTCATCTGATTATCATATTTTTGATAAAAAAAGTTAAGAAGTAGGGACTACGAGGGTCGCAGGAAATAAGTTTTTTGACTAACGCCACTGAAGTTGAGGTAGGTGATCAGACGCTCGCGGTTCCAATTCTACAGAGGGCTGGGTAGATTCTAGAACCCATCAGAGTGGAAAAAAAAATCCTATTTAGATTATTTTTTCGATACTGTCGGTCTGTTAATGAGATATTTATATTTTATAGGGTGGTCGTGGGGCCTCGTTAACTCGAAATAATTAATCGATCTCCAAACTTTATATTTAAGCGTTTACTGTTATTATATTGATCTGACTAGATTTTGAAATATATCGGCCCATTTTGAAATAATATCGGCATATTAAAGGCCAAAATAAATAACTTAAAAAAGGCAAATATACTGATCAACATCAAACTTTAAATCTAAGAGTTATAAAGTTCGTGCCAGCTAGACTATTAGATTGTGATGTTTGTAGCACCTGTTTTTTGGGCACTTCTCAATACTATGCCCTTAAATAACTAAATGAATAATATGATTTTACACCAAACTTTACATTTCAGACTTTGGTGTTAGATTTTAATTTAAACACTAACTGAAGGACCACTACCAAATATAGGTTAAAAACTATGCTCTTAAAAAATTCAAAGAATAATGTACAGAACTACATCAAATTCCGTATTAAAGTCAACTTTTATTAAGCAATTTTTTTTCAGATTGTGACATTTCTAGACCTATATTAAGGGCCAATAGAGTATATGGGTCAAAACTAATGTATCGTAAATAATTAAAGAGTAATTTACTGATCAACTTTGGATTTTATATTTAGTATTTTAGACAGATTAGATTTGGTTGCCGCACCGTCGTAATGAATCGACATCAAATTCATTGTAAATTATTATATAAACAAACGTAATTTGATAATTAGGAATAAAAGCACAAATTAAAAAGGATAAGAATTTGGAAAGGAAACAAACAGCGAATTTAATGACTGAATGCCATTAGTAATTTCATGAGTAATTACATAGAGCAGTCAATTGTTGTCTCTCAATTGGACTCGTTTCCCATAAAGATCTCATTAGAAAATGAATGCAACTATTGCTAAGGCTATTATTGTTGTTTTCTTTACGATGAACCTGTTCTATCAGTTTAAAAAAATAAAAAAACGCATACAGGGCATCTTAGAAATCATTATTTCGGTGATTATTTAAGTCTTATAATTTAAAAATATTACATTATCGATTTTCAATCAATTGCATAGAAGAGAAAATATAAAAGCGTAGTTGCTTTTATTAGGAAATTTGCCGTTTTGTAAATATGGGTATGTATGTTTAAAAAAAAAACACACAACTCAAAATAATATTCTTGGTAAAGAAATAGGAGCCAAATATATGAACTTTTGCGTTCGTACTAGAATATATAAAATACATTTATAGGGGTGTCGTTGTATACCTTCCAGCTGAAAGCTATTAAACCTTGTGTTCAAGAATGAATTAATGGCAGACGGTTTGGTATTTTTATGTAAGGCATTTCAGATGATATTCACTGAAAAATTCCCCACACTTGCCTCAATTGCTGCCATTAACATATAAAGAATGTAGACTTACAGCGCACAGTATAAAAACAAAGACATGTTTCAAGAGACAGCGAGTTATTAGCTAGGATATCTTATCGATTATCACATTATTATTAACTGCGCTGTTGATATCTCATAATTGGAAATACAGTCAGACCTCGATATAAGGCCACCCCTTGGGACCTCGCGAAAGTGACCTTATAACCGATTCATACGCATTTGTCAAAAAAATAAGCATTATATAAATACAGGTATAATTCTTTGAAAATTTAATACTGTACGTACAAAAATATCAGTTTATTAGGTTATAATTTTTTAATTTAGTTAACCAATTAAAATTAATGGAATCAGAAAGAAATTATTTTAAAAATTTTTTAATTAGGAATAAAGTTGTATATAAATAGTACTAGTATGCTCAAGCAAAGTACTGATGTAAAAAACTACATCTCTTTGATATATTTCCTTTAATATTGGTAATATTTCGCGGAATTTATATAATTCCGCTTTTTCAAACCTTTTTTAAAAATAACAATGATGTAAATTCCGCGAAATATTACCAATATTAAAGGAAATATATCAAAGGGATGTAGTTTTTTACCTAATTTTAGGAGTATAAGATATAAAGTACTGATGTACAACTGACCTTACTTAAAATAATCCATAATACAGGACTGGTGATCTGTACATGACTGGTGATTTTGGTTTCATCTTTTGTACAATGTTTTCTAAGTTTTGTAGTTCTGAAAATTTAATGCACTGAGTGCTTCTGCTTGTATCACCGCTTCACTTTCAGTAACACTGTCGTTATCCTCACTTTCTAATGCATTGGAAGGCCGCGCGGTTGGCGATGTCGCTAAGATACTGGCCTCTCACCTCTCAGTACTGGGTTCGGTTCTCATGTGAGTTTCGTTGATGGTGGCGATCCGCGCTGGGCAGGTTTTCCCGGGGTTCTCCCGTTTCCCCTGCATTTCTCACACCATCCTTTCTCAGTCTTTCTCTCTGTCTGTGTCCTTCTTTCCGTGGGATAGTACAAAAGATCTTTCAGGTCGACGTGCTCGGCTGTTAAGTCACCCACATTCACAATCTAATCTAATCTAATGCATTGGAATCTAAAACTTGCGAAACAATTTTGGAAATCGAAGCTTGAGAAGTGGTAGCAATTTCATCATCAATTCTCACCTATTCACTGTCCCGTTCTATGTATAACACAGCCGCGATTTCTGAGATCTTGTATTAACACAGGTGAAGGAATATCGTCTTCATCATCTTTTTTCCTAGAATTTGAGGGAATGAAGTGCTTTGTGAAAAAGCTGTCCCCTCCGTCAGTAGGAGAAATGACTTCGATAAAAGATCGTACCCACGGAAAAATTCTTGGAATTGAATCAGTGTGGCACTGAAATCACAGACAAAAGTGACCATATATGCGATTACGGTATTTAAGACCTGACCATATATCCGATAATCCATATCAAAGAATTCCTATTCAATGAGCCGGGACTTTAGAAAAGTTACCTTATATCGAGGTCTGACTGTAATTACGTTTCCAAAGAAATTGCAAGTGTAGCTGATCGTTTCAAAGACCAGTAAAACAGCTAAGAACAATAAGTTATTCTGGTCTAGTAAACAATCATTCATCTGGACAATTCTCAAATCGAAACATTCTTGTTCGTACAAAAGGCATTAGTTCTACGCTGAAATAAATTGGAGACTTAATTCTTAAAGATTAAAACTATTCGTTTTATCCAGTGTCCAGTCGATAGCAATATTTTGAAGAAATTTGGCAACCAGTGTAACTGATTGTATGAATATAAGATTGACCGACGTCTCTGAATCAAAAAGATTAAAATCCCTTTCGATTGATAAGGTTAAGAAAACACAAACAGTAAAAGTAGATAAAGAGAGAGTCGATCAGGGATAAACAAAGAAAATAAAATGTGTAATTACAATACACTGCACACACAAACCCAAACTATTTATTTTAAATCACATTTAAACATAATCACTGAACAATTTTAATTCTTTAAATAATAATCGTCTTGCTCAGTTGAATGATCATTTTTGTTCTTTTGCCCTTCTTGAGTTCGAACCAATTATGAAATAAACCGACCCTTTTTCCCGCGCACGATTCGCCTCCTATCAATCATTATCTGTAATTAATACTTTTGATGCCTCGGTTTTAAAGAAATTTTCCACGCTGCATTGAATTATAACGCGCTATCACTGAGACGATTCAAAAAAATAAATAAAGTAAGATTAAATTTAGTTACATAAATTCCATCTTAAATAGTTCACGGGTGACAAACAAAAGAGGACAAGTCCCTCATTGTAATTGGTGCAGAGACACTAAGAGTAAAACGATTTCATGCAGAGAAAAAGGCAGAACCAACTATTTATGAAACTAAAAATACTAAATTATTTTAACAAAGTAACGAGTCAATTTAAGAACACTATCTTTAATAAGACGCCAAACATTACTTACCATTTGCTTAGAGGGGATCTATTTCGATTATCTCTCAAGGGATATCATAAATGTGCTTCCATCAAGTCATTCTAACTTAAAAATGACTTTCACATTTATATATAAATTACATAGAAAAAAAAAAAAACTTTTCAAAAATTGCGATTAAAATAATTTGTCTTAAGTTTATTTTCCTCGTAAAGATACGACGTTTTTATAAGGAGCCTCCCCCTCCCATAATCATGTCTTTTTTTTTTTTCAAAGAATTTGAAGGGAGTGGAAATAAATTACAAACGAAACTCATGATCTCATTGACTTACTAAACGCCCTTCGCGAATGTTCTGTTCTTGTTCCGCATTGCTTTCGTTTTTGTTTTTAATTTTCCTTGTTCGATTTCCCGGAACGTTGAGGGGAAATCCCAAAGCATTTGTATTCGAATCGTATTATGGAAAACCGGAAATACGTGCACTTAGTCATTCTGTTAACCTCTACTTCTAATTCACGAAGTTCGGAAATGAAATAGCTGTGAAAATCACGGCACTTCAACAATAAAGTGTTTTTCATATTAAAATTAAAGGATAATTGAAATGAGGGATGAAGTCACAAAATACGAGGATCAGATAAAAAAAAAAAAAGAGACGGACAGACCTCTACGTGTCATCATTACTTATATTACTCTTTAATAGTAGTTTTTAAAATAAAATTTTAGCATTTTTTTTCCTACATCAATATTTCACTAAATATAGACACAATGTTTTCTGTAATCAAGATTTCATTTAGCCTATATAATGTAATTGCCAGTAAATTTACAACTTACGGCAATTCGTTTAATTGACATAACTTTTTAACTTATGTGCAAACATAGAAACGAAATTGTGTTCTCATTATTAATAAATCCAAGCTACTGCTTTTTATTAGAACAGGTAAACTTCCACATTGGCAACATTTCCTTTTTTTTTTTTTGTCGTTCACTGATCATTGTTCATCGAGTTGTGATGCAATATGACCCACTGATTAATTAGATCGCGGTTCTTATCTGAAGACTAGGTCATTCATGTCTCGAGGGAAAAGGCTGTTACATAATAACTGAAATCGAAAATGGTACGTCTGTAACATGAATACCGATACAGGCATGATATCACTGGCAGAAATATAAGAGAAAATAAAAATTTGCAATGGGACATTCTAATGTGCTCTAAAAAAAATTAAATATTATATATCTGTATAAATATAATAATAATATATAAATAAATAAACACGATTTTTCAATGGGATATGAATCCTCCCACACCCCCCAGTGCTTTTTAAGACGACCTTATTTCTTTCTGTCCCATTCCTACCCTTCCTATATCGATGTACACTTGGGAACTGAAGTGAGCGCGGGAAATCGCCTTCATACGATTAGGGTTACGATTTATCCAATACTTTGGATTTATTTACGGAATTGTTTGCACAAATAATACAATAATAAAAGAAAGTAAAATATACAATTTTTTCTGTTTTTAGTTTTCAACAAGCTAATAAATGGAATTAGATTAAGTTCAACAGAAAAAAAAAAGTCTTGTCGTGCGATAGTACGTAATTTTGGTTCTGGGGATTATTCCTAATCAGAAATTAAATATAAATTAAAGGTGATGATCCTTTTACATTGTGATAATATTACGCACTGAAAGTTTACAATTACACCCGGAATCAGGCGCTTGGTTGCATTTCAACAACAGTGCTTTCTTTGTCAATTCCTAAATGCTCTTGTATGAACTAAACCGCGCTCTTCATTGAATGAGAGGAGACGTGGAGATCCGATTGTTTCTTGTAATGACGGCCACTTGCAACATGAACCCCCCTGTTAACATGACATATGGAGCTAAGGCAGATACTCACCATATCCTTAACTTCGTAAACCATTTTGTTGAGTATCGGGTTCTCGGTCTAACGGCGAGAGCGATTAACTATTGAGCTCGAGCTCTTACTTCCTTTGACCGCTTTCCAAAAGCACCGCAATGACCCACCTTTTAAGCGGGAAAGACGGAACAAACTGCTGAATCACGATACGTCACAGTGACGTCACAGTTACGTAGTTGCGCATAAAAACGGGTGGTGCAGCCTATTCTGAGAACTCCCTCACCAATTTCTCCTAATTATTGTTTTGTTATTCAGTGGTTTTGATTATTATTCGTTTACAAATGCTTTCATCCCGGAAGACTAATTAAATAAATGAAATTTGTATAAATTCTAATTAAAATGTTTCTTTTCTTTTCTTTTTTTTTCCCAAATAAATATTTATGATAGTAACTAATACTCATAACGAACTACAAAACTTAAAGGCAATATTTCGT
>JAFIDM010000179.1:5369475-5391163 GCA_023159025.1 Thereuonema tuberculata
AGTGTAGAAATTATTTAGGAGTTATATTATAAATCTGTAACACTTTAATAAGCCAATCATGTGGAACTGAGTCGTACGCCTTTTGGTAATTAATCCATGCAACGGAAAGATTCCTTTTTTCTTTTTTAACCTGTCCTGTAATAACTGCTTCAAAGATTAATTGTTCTTTGCATCCTCGAGTATTTATTATTATTATTATTATTATTATTATTTGTATGTTTCAAACCTTGGGTTTCCCCAGCAAAAACAATATGGCGGGTCAAGGACCAAAGCACATACTGCCAAGTGTAAAGATGTGTGCAAGAATGATTAGGGATGTGTGGTTGTGTCCATAAATTTCCTAACTATGCGTGTAGTGTTGAGTACCACAGCCTTCTGCAGTTGTGCATAAGTGATTTTGTGAAGTCCTAGTGTGCTGAGACTGTGGTGCAATGTGTGAGGCACCAGACCAGTGGCAGACAGAACGATGGGTACAACACGTACTCGATCCTGCTTCCACTGCTTCTGGAGCTCGTGTGCTAGATCAGTGTATTTACTGATCTTGTCTGCGTGAGTTTTCTGCATGTTCTTGCTGATAGGCACTGCAATATCAATTAGATAGGTCTGTTTGTTGACCTTATCATTATTATTATTATTATTATCAAAATATCTCAATTGTAAAATGAAAGTTAAAAAAATGGATAATAGAAAATATTTAAGCTCATCACTATTGTCACAATCTGTTCAGTCCTTTCAATTTATACTTTATCTATAAGTATATTGTTACTATAAATCATATGTTGATACACTGATGTAAAATCTATTTATACAAATATCATGAACTACTTTAAAATAATAAATGATTGTAAGAATATTATTGGTGATTACATCATAACTGTTGTAAAAATTATAGTTGGATAATGATATCATATATTATTTGTTAATACTATTGTTTTTTGTATGTCAAACATAATTTTGTTTTTACCTAATTGCCAGAACTCGTTGATAGGGACTCTATATCCCTAACGAGACTGTACTGTATTATCCTTTTAAAGAAAATAAAAAAAAATAAAAAAAATTATTATTATTATTATTAAAAAATAAAAAAAATTATTATTATTATTATTAAAAAAATAAAAATTATTATTATTATTATTCTGAAAAGGGCCGTGGGTACACCGCTTGTACCGCCATCTTTTTAGGCCTATTGTTCAAGCCCTAGAAACAACATACCATAAAGGAGAGAAACAGAAGAAGATGCAGACAAACAAAGTAAAGAAAAGGAAACATCCAGTCTGGCAACGAAATTGAACCCAAGTTCAGGACATATCCGGCCCCAAGACTGTACCTAAACATTACTTTTATGAGTATTACTAGCTGTACCCGGCATGCGTTGCAATGCCACTCAAAGAAAGAAAGGGCCCGGTGTCGGTCAGGGGTAGGATACTTATGCCTTTGTGTCGCCTTCCCCCATCCAAGTGGGTGTCCCTGCCCCCATAAGGGATCGGATTTTTCATTTTTTGCAATAGACTTGTGGGCCCGAGAAGGGGCCTTAAATATAAGGGCCTGGTGTCGGTCGGGATGGGACACTTAGGTAACCGTATCGCCTTCTAGTCACCCAAGTGTGGGTCCCTGCCCACCCATAAGAGAGTGAAATTTTTCCCTTTTTGCAATAGACTTGGGGGGCCCGAGAAGGGGCACTAAGTATAAGGGCCCGGTGTTCTGCTAATTCAGAAAGCTTCGCGGACGTGCCCACAACAACTCCCCAAAGTTTCATCGCAATCTGATGAATAGTATAGGAACGCATACGGGATATATGAATGGTTTTAGTTCTCATTGTCACCACCAGGTGCGTATTTGGCTATTTCACCATTTTTCAACCCCTGGGGGGGGGTGTCCCAGTTCTAAGGTAGCCTATCTTTTACATGTAAATTGCATCGTATCAGCAACCATAAATTAATCAGATTGTAAACATTAAACTCCAGAACTTAGGACAGGGAAATTTCCCTAGTAGGACTGTACAATTCAAATTGAATAAGTAAATACAAATAAATAAATAAATAAATAAATAAATAAATAAATAAATAAACAAATAAATAAATAAAGCCCTTTATCTTAGAGTAGATATGGTTTCCAGGATAATAAAATCTCAAATGAATCAGCCATCTTTTCTCATACCTCTGATACGAAGGAAGTAAAGCTTTTATTGATTCACACAGTTTTTTTTTTATCAAGTATTTACTTCCACAAGTTTACATTAGAAAATTATTTAAGTATTTGTTAAAGAAACATTATTTGTTCCTCTATACTGACCTTATTAAAAAAATATGAAGAAAATACATTTTTTGTTATTTAATCGATACTTTTTATTCACTTGTTTGATCAAAGCGAAATTATCAATTACACAGAATAGAGAACATCAAATATCAGCCGTGCAGGTGTGGATTAGAAGGCGGTCTCCCACGAGGCCGATTTGTCGGCACCTGGGTTCGAATTTTTGCTTTCTTGGGTTTACTTTCTTTCCTGTATTTTTTGTCTTGCTTCTTCTTCCTCTGTCTATGGCATTGAAGGGTGTGAAACATTGACAGAATTGAAAATGAATAACAATTACCTTCACAATTTCTAACCATTATAGGGTTAGTGCAATAGATCCACAAGGGTGAAAGCACACGTGGGGATTCTACGCCGAATAATAACAATATAAATAACAAAAATCATTGACTGTTTGTAAAAGGCAGCTCTCGATAAAGAAAAACAACCCGGAAAATTTACTATGTGGAAAACAAGGTTGATTTTAACGACAAAGTTACCTTTCAGTTAGAAATGAAGAGTTATAACACATTAAAATCAACCCCTTATGGGAATTCACAGGTGCCAGGGGATCTTTACATCACTGTCGTCGCCATTTCGTGACACTTGACTATTATTTCAAATTTTGTTGAGATTCTTCATTGTCAAAGTTTTAAAGATATAAAATTATATTCTTAAACGTGGTAGTAAAGAATACATACTATTTTATTGTTGAATATTTTAAAGTTGGCCCGAAATAATCATAAAACAACAAGTCACAAAATAAACTCAAAAGATTTCGCCTTGAGCTCTCATTGGTGGGAGTCCAATGTGAGACGGAGGTTTCGTCCTTTCTATGGACTCATCAGCCAGACGAATCCCTCGACGAAAAGCTCAGAGAGCCTGAATTCGCAGGCTAGGAATTGAAGCTTTTTATTTTATTTTGATTTTTTGATTGTGGTTTTATTTTGTTGGGATCCCACTGGCAGGGGTGGGTGAAATGTCTAACTGGGTTCACGATCTGTGCTTTTCGTCGATCTGAGAGGACGGAACGGCCGTCTCCAACCGATGAGTGCTCAGGGGAGAAATCTTTTGAGTTTATTTTGTGACTTGTTGATTTATTGTTTTATGATTATTTTAGTTTACATTATATTTGGGACAATTTATAAAGGAAAATACAGTAGAACCCCGATTATCCGCGAATGCCCGGAAAATTTTTTTTATTTACGAACTTCAAATAAACCAATTTTAATCCAAGCCAATAACAGGGAAAATACAATAAGCCCTACAGTGCGAAGGCCGAAAATTACTAACAGGTTTATTGTGCATCGTGATCCTATAGGCCTTCTCGGAATTTGTGGATGCAAACGTAGAGCAAAGGTTTCTGCTTTACTGTACATATTTTAAAAGTTTTACATATTATGTTTTTTGTACAATAAAACGTAGTTTATAATGGTGAAATATTTTTTTTTCGTGTTTCCACCTCATTTTTAGTCTTTTTTCGGGTTATCCGCGATTTTCGTTATCCGCGAAGCCCTTGCCACCCAATTCCGCGGATAATTTGGGCTCTACTATGTTCCAAAAAATAATTTAAAAAAAATTATGAATTTTAATTGTTACAGTTTCGGGTCGATTTCTTTCCTGATTCTTAAAGAGAAGGATCGTGGGAGTTGGGGGTGGGGGGGGTTGATCACTAAATCTACGTGTGTACAAACGTAGAAGTTTCTTACAGTAAGATTACAACTCGATATATATTTTTGTTAAAAAAATGAAAGTTGTTCTTTGAACAGCCTTTGTTATATATTCAATATCCCAACTATTTCAGCTGTAAGATATTTGAGGGTCAGATTTGACTGGATATTGTTTCTAATTGTTCGATTCGAATCTTCAAAAGAAATCTCTGAGTAGCAAATAAAATTACAAGTTCTATGGCTCTTTTCTTTCCTTCTGTTTTTCTTCGTTTTGGCCCTCAAATAGTTTGACTTCATACACGAGAGCTACTGTAAATCACCCTGTGGTGGATGGTGCAGTTGCTCAGGAGAAATTTATAAACCCCAACGCCTACCGATTGCCACAATAAATTATTGAAATTTAAGCACTTTAAATTGAGCGCCATTAGTCGTGCTTTGTTTTCAAGCTTGAAACATTTTGTTTTGCGTTTGCTTGACTATTGTATTTAATTTAATTAATTAAGTATTTTTTAATTTAAAAAAACCATCGTTGTTATAGTTTATGGAGTTATCCTTCAGCAAGATATATATAAAAACGCACCCGAATTGTTAATTTTTTAAAATGTTAATAAATTTTATATTTTTTATGTATGTGCATACTTTCTGTTTGTGCTACCATCTATTTTTTCTTTCTTTTATTTTTATTTTAACATCTGCTTTTTTGCATAAATTTTAATTTTATTAATTTTGTAGATAATGTCTATCGCCGTGCTGGCGTGGTCGTGCGGTCTCGGCGGCGGCCTGCCGTGGCGTCCAGTGCGCCAGTTCCTGGGTTCGAATCCCGGCAGGGGCATGGCTGTTTCATTTTCCTTTCCTGTGTTGTCCAGCCTCTTCTTCACTTTCTTTCTGGTCGGACGTCATTCCTTAATGGCGTCCTGGGGGAAGGCAACGGGAAACCACCCCCAGTATCTGTTCCCTTGTTTATCTATGGCTTCTCCTAGGGGTTCGCCCTTCGGGGGTCACTAGGTTCCGTAGACAGCGTAACTTCGTATATACGAAGATCGCACATCATGATGATGAATGTCTATCATCCCTCAATGCGTTATTGAAGTTGTTGAAACCAAAATCAAGCACTTATACAAAAAAACCAGCATTCCCGGCCCTGAAGATGAAAGTTTTGCAAATTATTTAATTGAATTGATAAATCATAAATTAGATATTGCAGTTGAAATTGTTGAAAGTGAAAGTTATGGGTATGATAGTGAAAGGGACGACGATGGAAATTCAACAGCCTCTGACAGTGAAAGCAGCTCCGAACAACCAAGTTCACAAAACAGCGCCTCTAGCGGATACAAACCATCACCTCGAAAGCTTTTAAAAACTTCAATTGATCAGCGTTGTAAGTGGCCAAAGATGGCTAAAGGTATATGATTGATATAAACATTTAGGAAACTCCAAAACAAATCAAAAGCCATTGGAAAAGTATTAAATGTGATGCTGATCTTCATAGCATTTGCGCTGATGTTGACAACAAAGGCAATAAAATAACAAAAATTCAGCAAATCAAACAAAATACGTTTGAAAAACCGAAAAATGCTAAACAATTGAGGTTCATGTTTGGCATTTGCGATGCTGGGCTTTTCAAGCAGATGAAGAAACTGAATTTGAAAATTTCAAAGTATCATTAAATTTTATTAAAAACTTTAAAAATGCTTTCAGAATTACTTCAAGACAAGACACAGAACTTGTAACTCATTGGAAGTTAACAAATGAACCTATTATAATTGACAAAGCAAAACATTTAACATTGAAGTCAATAAACTTATATTAACAAGCAGTTGTCTCCTGATAATATTTGGAATGCTCATCAAAGTCCTTTTCATTACGAAATGATTAGAAATTTATCTTTTCAAGGAGAAAAGACAACCTACGCCATTGTTCAGTCTTTGAATGCATTAACTCATTCGTTCACTCTTTAGTGGCTTCAGGGGGGTTCGAATGCTTTTAAAAAAACAAAAAAAAAAAAAAAAAAGCAACGGAAATCAGCATTAAGTAAATTTCTGTCATTTCCTTTTTTAAAATGAGTTTCATGAAAAACATTAAATTTTGAAATGTGTTTGATTAATTTGAACAAAAAAAATAAATAAATGAATAATAAGCCTATTAATTGTCCTGTTGTGTTTTTAGTAGGCGTAATTTTTCTGTATTTAATGATTTTTATTCATTCCAAATTGAAATCTTTTGACAGTTTAAATGTTATAGGATCATTACCAGTATTGCAAAGGAATTCCGTAAGATATGAGACCACTTATATTTCGGTTTATCCCAACCAGTCACGTTCTCCGGACACACAACAACACAAAACTTTAGTTTGACAAAGCCAATTGTAAGATTGGTGAAATATATGGGGTGTTTTTTTTTAAAGGTCAGTAACAGCGTCTACAAAGAAATCAGTAAAAAATGTCCAATAAACATGAAGTCAGAAACAGGTCATTTCCTCAATATCACAGTGAACGTAGGGACTATTTGATGACTCGGACGTTGAACAATGTGTTAAGTAACAAAATGTCTTGTCTTGTTTATTGCAAAGTCATTGTTACAACCTTTCATCAATGTTTATTGTGAATAAAATGCATTGTTAAAGGAGAAAAACTGATTTCGTTCGTTATTTGTTTTCGTGTTGTAGTAGCATTTTCGTTTGCGAAATATCCGAAAGATGCATGGACTGCTCATGGAAATGGACACGAAGCCAAGAACATTACTCAGTAGGCTTATACGTCACCATACAACATTTGCTGCCAAGGATTGACTCCTCAGATAAATTTAAGAAACACAATCAGACAGTAGAAGACCCAAAAGTTGTGCAACACCCGAAAGAGATCATGGAATTCTTGACGCGGGATAGAGCTGAGGCAGAAGTAAGTAGTTGGGCAGTAGAAGGAATTCACATTTGAAGGTTGAAAGGTAAGGACTACTGAAAACCAGTATCATCTTCAATGCGTCTAAGGGTTAGTTCCATAGACTTTCCTTTAAGGCTGCACTTTCTCACTCTGTGGATTCTATTAACTTTGCATCTGTAATTTTATTCACTGACGAAGCTTCATTTTCCGGAAACGGTAGAATGAATTTTCATAAAGCTCATTTAGAGACACAGCAAAACCCACATGGAATCGTCCAGAGAAAACACCTAAACAGTTTTCTTTAAATGCTTTTTTGGCCGGATTTTGAGTGACCGTATAATTGGTCCCAATTTTCTCTCTTCTCCGTTTGGTTTCCTTCAAAGACACCTAACCAAGATGTTGGAGGACACGGCCCTTTTACTTGGCCTACACAGTCCCCAGATTTAAATCCTCTGGAGTTTTATCTTTGAGATCGTACGAAAAGTATTGTTTATTAATCGGTCGTGTCTACGATTGCACAGCTAGAACAGAAGATTGTTTTCAACTAATTCGGAAATTTGTCAGTGGATTAAACGTTCACTACCCGACAATTTGGCGCTTGTGTTGAGACAGGCGGTGGACATTTCAACTGATACCTGTTGTTGATGTAGACTTCGTTGAACACTTATTTCTGTATCAGTTGCTACCTGCTTGTACCCTGTTAGGTTCGTTCATGAGTGCAATAAAAATTAGATTTTTTTTTTGTAATTTTTGGACTTTATACACAATACCTGTACACAGAACATTCCTGTATGCGTCTGTCCTTTTACATAAAGTATTATACGGGCATTAACGCATCATACATCTAATGCAATAATAATAGTAACTCATAAACCATGCTTTACCTATCCCATGTTTATTGCACATTTTTTATTGATCTGTCTTTGTAGAACCTGTCACTGGAGTTTGTCGATATCTTTAAAAATAAAAACTTTGGATATATTTTTAATTATTGCATTCCTTTTTAAGGTGCAGATTTAATTATTATTTGCAACCATCAAAACACACTATAAGATGTGAAAAGCCATTTAAAAACATTTAAAAATCATACTGATATGACGTTTCAAGGCTCTGTATCGAGACCCTTTCTCAGAAAGGGATCTTGTTCTTATTTACTTTTAGAATATCCTTTGTTCTTACCAGGCAGGCCTTCGAAAGTTGATACGCCCTCTTTAAATTTGTTTACTTAAGAATAAATGCGGTTTTCAGTTGAGTTAAGAAATCCTTTTGAATCCTAAACTAACGTTCGTTACTCAGAAAATTTTGAATGATTTCTTCAGAGAAATGAAATCTCATTCATTACATTAAAACAAGAAAACAAACAAAATTTAAATCCAATAAATATTGCAATGCTTTTATTATTATTATAATTATTATCAGTTATTCTTAAAAGGAAGATTCCTTCTTAATTCGTTAATAAATGAATGGTGTATTTAGTGTCTGTGTTTTTCACATTCAAATTGAAACAAATCTAGTTCTTTTCGTGTTGTCAACACAGCTTCAACATTTTCCCCTGAAAATCTTCTCTAAGATTTCCTCTAACTCTAATTTCCTCAAGTCTTCTCTTTTCTTGGAAGATATTTGATCTGATTTTCCTCATCCCATCCTGATCCTTCCAACAACTCTTCCTTATGGGATCCCGTCTAAGGCTTAAATCCTTGATATTTTGACATTTTTATTAGTGAGTGAAATGAAGGTGGTTTCTCAACCAAAACGACAACTAGGAACCACTGCATCATTCCCAAAAGTTTCCCGAATTTAGTAAAAGAGGAAATAAACACAATGCGCAAGCGCAGAAGAAATGAAAAGAATAGATTAATTAATTTCACGTAAAGATAATAGATAGTTTTTATTTTAGAATCCTAAAGTTGCTGAATGTACGAGAACATAGTGAAAAGAAATCAGTGAAATTTTGTTCTTGTCTACGAGTATTTAATTTATCACTTTAATTAAATTTTTGTTATTAGATCAAAGAAATTAGTGGCGTTTGATTGTTTGCTTTGAGACTGTAAAAGTGGACTCTATTATTATTATTATTATTATGTGTGCTTCAAACCTTGGGTTTCCTCAGCAAAGACACCATGGCGGGTCAAGAACCTTTACTGTTATTCTTATTATTTCACTAGCATTGTTATTGAATATTTCAGTGAGATATTTCAGTGAAAATTGACTGAATTTTACTCTATCTAATTCTCGTATTACTGGATATCAGTATTGGGGAATCCCTATTTATCTATTGTACGCCATTCATTAGCCAGGAGATGGAGACGATTGTTTGGCTGCCATAATTGCTAGGTCTTTACCCAGAGTGCACCACAAGGGGCGAACTAGGTTTTTTTCCCCCCCAGAAACGGACAAAACACTGAAGAAGAAAGAATGAAACATCCAAGCCCCGTGCCGGGATTCGAACCCAGATTCCGACCTATTTTCTGCATGACAGACCGCCATCTAGATCACGAGGCCACGCCGGAACCGCCTGGGGAAATCCCTGATCTCATACGAATTCTTAACACTTTAATTTTCTAAATACTTTCTCACAACTTTAACAAACTGAATTAAATCTATCGTCAATAGAATTTTTCACATTTTTATTGCTGCCATTTAAAAAGTCCATTTTTATCATGTGTTTGTTTCAGAATAGGAACATTAAATGTAGATATAAATTGAAGGCGAAATATTTGACAGATACAATGTATAAAGAATGCATAGTTAATGAATTTCCTCTCTTTCTATTTAGGTTTTGTTTTTGCAGTATACGTTTGCCAGGCAACAGTGTGGGAACTTGTTATTTTCTTATTTTTTTATTTCGACTCCTGAGCTCCCAATCTTCAGGTAATTGGTAAAACGTTCGCGTAAATAAAATCATAAAATAATTCTTTTTTTTTTGTTTGTCTCAATATTTGAGGATTTTTTTTTTTTTTTTTTTTTTTACATTAAATTCTCATTTCTTAATCCTATCTGCAGATCTATCAAAAGAATTACACACTTGAACTTCGCCGAAAAATAATCAATGTATTCTTTTTTTAGTCTGTTTTTCTAAGAACTTGAGGCTCTGGAAATCAATAAGTTTGTGTCCTTGTATACGATTCTCCTCTGAATAACGTTTGAACCAGTGAATGTCTTCTTGAACCTTGAAGTGAATATTTATCAATAAGTGACGATGAAGTTTTTGTATTTGATGTGTTTTTTTTTGTTTGGATCCTTGTGAATAAATTGGTGCCTGACGTGATTATAAATCATCTCTAATCCAACTATTAATCAGCTTAATAAGTCACCTACTTTGATATCATTCAAATGAATTGGATAATAATTGAAGTCAGAAATTGTAAACTTCAGTAAAAAGAGAAATGGAAGACATTAGAATTTTCACTTCAAGAGATTTATTTCTAATAAATAATAATCATTTGTATTGTTTAACGATTAGACAACAAAGACAAATAAATCCTCAGAATCTTATAAACTGTAGGTTAAACAGTATAAGTAGAACTAAGTACATAGTGAGATTTAAAAGAATAAATGAATCGTTTCAGGCATCATTAGAAAACTTTATTTTCTTCCTTGGCAAATACTGCTGAGTCTATATTGGTCACTAATTCATACAAACTTGTGCTACGGTGTAATCATCTGGGGTATCATTGCCAAATTTCAAGAAAAAATGATACTTAAAGTGCAAAAGCATTTCCTAAGATTCTTAGATAGAAAGCCCCGCCTCTACTCTACTCAATCCCTCTGGACAAAATATAAAATAATTTCTTTCGAACATATCTACAAGCTTCAGTTGGCTCTTTTCACCTACAAAACAATTAACAAAAATCTGTATCCTTCAATTACTTTCAATATTAAACCCAATTCCCATTCTTATAAAACTAGACTCAATCCTGTTCTTCTACTAACAAAAACAAGATCAAACTATCAAAGAAGAGCAGTCAGTTATTCAGCTCCTCTAAATTGGAATAAAATTCCAAAGGAAATTCGTGATTGCTCTTCTCTGACACAATTTAAAAGAAAACTTAAACAACACTTATCTACTCAATTCAATCCTAATAAATCCTCATAAATGTACAATTCCTTTCTTTAAATGAAACCAATATTTGATACTAATCTCCCCTCTCCTCTCTTTCTTCTCACTCTCTCCTTTTTTATTTTCTCCTTCCTCTATCTAGGTAAACGCCATCAGTCTAATTTTATATTATGTAATTTTCTCAGCATATAGTTTCCTCAAAATGTGATGAACTGAATTTTTTTCGTCCTCATAATGTACAGTGTAAAATATTTGTAAAAAAAAGGAAACAAATCCAGTTTCTTCATCTTTTGTTTTCCCCCCTTTTTTGTTGTAATTGTAATAATTGTAATGTTTTGTTTTAATATAATGCTTTTTGTTTTATTTTCATATGTGATTTGCCTCGATGCCGACACCCTTTTGTCTTCTCGACGGGATCACCCTTAAGACAACTGGGATGTCAAACTGTAATCACTGTATACTGTTGTAAATATTTTTTATTGGCAATAAAATTATTATTATTATATTATTATATTATTATTGTAAATACAGGTCATGAAATTCCTTCTTAATTCAGGTTTTCGTGGATGTCGTCTCATTACAAATGGAACATTCCAAATTAAGAACCCCTGTAGTAGATATTTCCTTTGTCTTAAATTGAACTTAGAAAAAAAACAAAACAAGTTAACAAAATTTTGATTTCATATTTTTTTAATATTAAAATTCTAAATAAACAGCAATTTAGACGAGGGAAGCGAGTAACTAGATCACATTTTGTGAACCGTTTTATTCCAAATATGCAGTGGCTAGAAATATGAAATTTTGCAACCTCACGTACAAATCCATGTACAAGTGTACAATCATATTTTCAACACTTAAAACTCTAAAATATTGGACTAATGGACCCCAGACCGCATTGACTGTTAAAGAAAATATATTCACTATTTATGATTTGACTGGAAGCGAACGGCCAGGGCGTTTGGGGTCAATTATTCCAATACTTTGTAAGCACCGCACATAAAAAAAAAAAATCAAGTTAAAACTAAATTTTATAAGTTTTAAGTTATTTATTTTTAAAAACTTGTTAAAAGCCAAAATAAAAGTGAATTTCATATCTTGTATTGAAAAGCCTTCAGAATCTTCAAATAAAACAAAAATAAATGTATATGTTGTGTAAATATAATTTAAATAAGCAATTATCACAAGGAACAATTGCATCGAAGGAATCCAGATGCTACAACAATCGCAAGCCAAAAGCTCACGGCAAAGAATCTTGACTTCAGACCAATTGTTCAAAGCAACAATTGAAAACTCGCGATCAGTGGAACGGTGTGTCATTGTAATGGAGGCCGCCATGACTGAACAGATGCTGTTCTGTTTCGCCATGAAGAGATGCAGTTCTGATTTCACCATGAATAGATGCATTTCGGAAAGCCGTTGGTTCTCTTAAGGCTCAGGAATCAACGATGGAATCTTTGGAAATTTTATTCGATCAAAAGAAAAGGATTTGTGTATCGAATTAATGCAAGGAATTTATCGAGAGTTGAAATAGGATTTTCAACGTTCATATGCCAAAGGAACTAATCTCAATTTGTGATATTTTTCAGGAGTTGTTTTATTGTCGCCAGGCAACGGAACTTACGATGAGATTAGGCTTATAGAAGGATGTTCTAATTACGATAAATCTTCAAAGATGAAAATAATGTAAGTCAATTTATTTTCATTTTTATTCAGCAGAAAGATATTTTTTCGGAAGAATCGAAATGCTTATTCCTGATTGTATTTAACGGCGTTTAAAGATTAATCAAGAATTTAAGAAAGATAAAGTCTAGTCCAAGCTTTAAAGTAATTTATTAAAAGATTAATCAAGCAAGTAAAACTAAAGTTTAAAGATTCATAGAAAGTTCTTAGCTAGCAAAGCGCAAGGATTTATCAAGATGATAAAGCTTTTATAAGTAGAAGATTTAGTCAAGATAATACGGACTAAGTTTAATGATAAAGAATGTTCATTAACAAAAGGTGAAATCTTATTAATGTAAAGTATAGATAGGTAAAAGGATCAAGTGAATTCTTTTCCGAGGACTCTGTTAAACGTTAAAGAATTTAGTTTAGAACTTAAAGGAAAAGTTCACAGTCTTATGAAGACGTCCAAGGATAGTATTAAAAGTTTAAAGTAAAGTTTTACATTTTAGAAGAAAGGTCAAGTGTAAACGAACTTTTAATAAAGTGGATATTAATACAAAGAACTGTTAGTTAATATTCAGGCTGATACCATACAAGTGTTAATGGAAAAATAATAACAGAAGAAGAATTTGTAAATAAATTGTTATTGATTTAACGTTGAGTCTAAAAGTATTTATTTACTCTGCTAAAGTAGTTAAGCATTACTGTTGTTCTATGGCTCAGAAGAACAACCAAGAAGGTTACAACTTTATGACGTGTAGCAGTTTACAGTAAACAGGTAAAGTTTATTCGCCCTGATTGAAGACCGAAGTAAAGTATTAGGGTTACGAATCCTATCGCATACGGTTAATGGTTTAGTTAATATACTCCGTATCGAAAAAAAAATTATTCTCCACCACAGTATAAAATAATACATTTATTAAAATAAACATCTGAATTTTCGAAAAGACATATATCATCTTTTCTTCTTCAAAGCAAAATAACAACAATAAGTTACAAACAAATAGAGGAATAGTTACATATGTAAGACACTCATGAAATTGTATGGTAACCAACAATACTTACAAAGTGTTACTCTCCTAATTCTTCAATTATCACCTTACAATTTGAACATATATTATTAAACTCTTTTGCCATTTCGACAATAAAATTGTTTACTTCAACACCTTCATTTCTATTTATATTCATCTTTTTTTTTTGTATTTCTAATTAGTAAACTTTCCATAGTCTTCCTAGTTTTACAATCTTTTTCGATACATAAAATTTTGATTTCATTTTTTTCACAATGGTTTTTATTCATACAGTGTTCAGCAAATTCAGATTTTTCCTTTAATTTGTTTTTTATATAGTAATTATGTTCCTTTATTGTTCGTTGGTTTATTGCACGTTCTTTTATTGTTCTTTTGGTTTCTCCAAGATAGAACGCATCACAAATCATGCATTTTATTTTGTAAATAGCCCCCATTTCCCCTTTTTTGTCACTGGTATTTATTTTATTACAAATAATATTTTTTATTTTATTACTGTAATAGAAACCCACAACAATGTTAAAGTTTTTACAAATCTTCTGTAGTCTAATACTATTTTATTAAGGTAAGGGATAAACACGTTTTTCTTTTCCTTATCCATATCTAATTCCTTTATTTTGAATGTGTTGAAGTTTTGGATACTATTATTGATAAAATTTTCAGTATATCCATTTTTCATCAGAATTGTTTTCATTTTATCAATTTCCATTTGGTAATCTTCTTCACTGCTTGATGATTTATCAATCCTTCTTAAATAGTTTTCAAGTAACACTTTGTAAGTATTGTTGGTTACCATACAATTTCATGAGTGTCTTACATATGTAACTATTCCTCTATTTGTTTGTAACGTATTGTTGTTGTTTTTTGCTTTGAAGAAAAGAAGATATATGTCTTTTCGAAAATTCAGATGTTTATTTTAATAAATGTATTATTTTATACATTTATTTTTGTTTTATTTGAAGATTTTGAAGACTTTTCAATATATAGAATGTCTAGAAGAGAGAGATGATTAAGAAGGATTTCATTTCTTCTTCTTAAACCGAAACAGAAATTTGTAATTTCTAATAATCCTACAGCGTCGTAGCATTAGTCGCTTTCAAATATCTTCAATCTTAACATGTCTGTATATATTTATTATGCAGATTTATGGAAGTGATTGTTGACAGTGTGCGAGTCTATTCAAAACCATGCTTTTTGCTAATAGTTCTTCACCAATCAGAATGAGCCAATCTATAAAATTCAGGAACTCTATCCATTAACGACACCTGATGCTGAATTAAGTAAATAAATAAATACCTCCTAAATAAATAGAATGTTTGAAAGCTAATTATATTTAAAGACATTAGAATGTGATTAATACTTTTAATGTGTTTAGGCATTTTTAGGCGCCTTTTTTTATTAACTAATGCGCATAGAAAATTCATTGAGGCCAGCGGAAACTGGCACGTGAATTTCTTTATTTTATTTTTATTGTGTATTTGTTGTTTTTAGTTTAGACTTTGGAGGTTCAATTCTTTTTCCTACCTTAGCTAATTATATTTATACTAAAAAAAAGCTCACATTATTAAATAAAAAAATACAAAGATTCCTCTTTATACTATTATTTCAGTAAAAGAAACATTTTCTCACAGTTAATTAGACATATGGTGCGTTGAAAATCAAGAATGATTACTGATATATTTATCAGATAGAAGGCTGGGTAGGCTACAGTGCCGCAATGCAATGGAAATTCAGTGAAAACAACACCGATCTCCATCTAAAATGGACAGCTTCCGATCCGCAGCTGATCACGTGACCTTAAAACAAGAAATAAAGAGAAAACTGCCCTACATTATTGCATGGAAAGTCTCACAATCTCCTTTCGGACGATCAATTAAGATTTCAGTTTTTTTGTCAATTGTTTTTCAATCAACACAACAAGCAACTGATTGTCAGTGGATGTAAACACTGGCGTGGTTCGGGACAAGCGTGACTGAAGGCCGGTGGTTTACGACTGGCAAACAAAAATCAATAGTATCAAGACTGTCTTCATTTACTGGGACAACTAACTCCCTGCCAACGCCAGCCATCAACAAAACACTCGAGCATCAGAGAAAAAAAATAATAAAGTGCTTTTAAAAATGCTCCAACATTAAAAAAAACAAAAACAACAACAACTTCCCATTGGATAAAAAGAACTGAAATGTTCAATGGTAAAGGATTTTGATTTTTACTAAATATAATTTTATAATAATAAAACGCTGAATAATAATTTTTGAAAACCAAAATTTTATTACTAACAGAATTCAATGCATATGAATTAATAACACAACACTTTCATCTCTTAATGCTATATATTTATTTGTATACAAATAATCGGATACAGAAACACTCTTGCAGATTGCTTTTTTATTTTTAGTAATCCAGTAGAGAGACAAAAACAAAAGATTACAAAACTTTCGAATCAGTTAATGGGAAGGATTTTTATAAAGAAAAAAAGAATGAATGGAGCAAATAAATAAGATCGTGTTTAACTGATAAAAATGGTAACTGTATTTATTTATTTATTTATTTATTTATTTATTTATTTATTTATTTATTTATTCAAGGTTAATCAATTACAATAATAAAGTTTTCTAATTTGAAAATCTGACTTTTACCAGGGTTTCCTATAAGTCAAGGAGGATTCATAACAAAATAAAAGAATAGGACTCGATCGATATTTGTGGATATAATATATTTCCCTAATGCTCTTGACAGTAACACCTACTGACCTCGACAACTCTATGAATCGTTTAACCGAGGAATCGTTGCCCAGGGAACACAGCAGGAGGGATTTCACATAAGACCCTGAAGAAGCTACATCCATTCCGATTCCGGTATTCGAACCTAGGATCTGCTATAACAAGATTCAGGGCAGTATCTGTCGTGATTACAAGATAGTGCCTCACAATCAATTAAGTGAAAGATACAGATATAAAACAAAACAAGACAAACAGATGGAAGAATCTACGAAATGGAAGGTTGAATATTGTTAAGTAAGAGGTTTCTTAGTGATGACTGATATTCTCAACAAAGAATGGATATTTGTTGATCTCTTTAGTATTAATCCTTTTAGTAATCCCCTAATTTGCGCGTGGTTTGTTATAATTAAACTTAAGTAAGAAAGAATTTACTATTTTTTTTTCTTCAGAAAATGAAAATTTCCACTGCTTATTTTCAGTAGATAATAAAATAAATATAAAATAATAAAAAAAAAAAAACCAATATTATTTTTAGTTTTTTTTTTTTAAAGAAAAAAATGAAGCTTTTGGAATAGGAGGTTTCAAATATTATTTTTAGTTCTTTCCCTTATAATTCATGTAATTTCTTAAATCTCAAAACATCTAATAAACTACAAAAAAAATATGTTAAATTTAAAAAAATATATATTTTATGTAATTTTAGAATATAATATACAATTTATGTATGCAATGATAGCCTAATAGGCTATAATTAATCAGTGTTTTCCAATAACTAATCAATGTGTTTGTTGATGATTAAATGATTTTCATTTATTTTATAATACAAGTTGGATTTTTAGAAAAAATTATAAATAATGCTATACAAAAAAATAAAGAAAGAAATACAATAGGTACATGGTCAGTAATTTTGAAGGATAGGAGAAGTGCAGACCAAAATCAATACATCTCTATTTGAAAATGGATCATAAATAAACAATGTATCAAAGTTTATAAAAATCCGTCCAGTAATTTTAGCGTGATGTGCGTATAAACTTCAAGTGAAATAGAAAGAAAAATATTCGAATTCAGTAAATAAATAAATAAATAAATAAACCCTATTTGTATAAACAGAGTGAAAAAAATTAAATCATCCTGATGTTTAATACGTTTTAGAATCACTGTTTGATCATCAACTGTTTAATAATTATTGATATCATCAGCTTCAAAAGTTTCACCTCAAAAGCATCAACATTTATAATCGCTTATAATCTAATGTATTTTACTCGTTAAGTTGTTTCATCCAAATTGCTCAAATTATTTTTTGTATTTTATTCATTTATTTATTTTTAAGTTACAATCGAACTAGAGGGCTTAGAAGAATAAAGTTTCTAAAAAAGAATAGTAATATTATACAAGTTTAAATGAATAAAATTAAGCATTCTTGTAAATTGATAGCCTAAGACTGTATTAGTTTCATAAGAACTGATATAATAAAGAATAATATAAGAACTGATATAAAAATCTACAATAATAAAATTAAAAGCAGACAAATCAACAATGAAGAAAAAAGAGAAAGTATAATACGCGGAGGTTAATAATAAAAGAAATACAGTGAAGAAGATTCGACTGAAGTCATGGCAGTGAAATAAGTGGACATAATAAGAAAAAGTGGAATCTTAAGCGATGATGAGATTGTATTCCTGTAATAACTTCCACAAAAGCAAAACCACTGTAAGTAAACAATGGATGGTTATCAATATAAAATAGATGAAATAGAAGAAATGTGTGTCTACATGGAGAAACCTAGAATCAAAAATGGTTCTATGATACATCGGAAGCGCAGTGGTGCCTCAAAAGATAAAACAAACAATGAAAAACTCACCAATGAACCATTAGTGAGAAAATTCATGTGCCATCAATGTACAGGCCGCAATGAATTTTTTTTAATGCAATAAAATTCAAACTGCGCGTTTGAATTATTAATAATAACAATGGATGAGACCAAATTATGTACAAGTGACATCCTGGAACAGCTGTTTCACGCTCGTTGGCGATCATCAGCCAGGAGTAGTCACTGTAAATAACAAGGTCTCGCACTGAGGCTGGTAAGAATGATACATCGGAAGCGCAGTGGTGCCTCAAAAGATAAAACCTTAGATAAGTCCTAAGGGTTCCAATAATGCATTACTCATGTCTGTCCAACTTGTGATTTGAATTGTAGAGGTGGTGGCATATTTCATTTTCAAGTCATTCAGGTCTGATCTTTAACTAGAATATCTCGCAAAACCCGAGGCAATCTTATTGGCATCATGAATTGTTCATGTTGAGTCTGTGTTTAAGCCGAGCTCATTCTGTTGATGATAAGTTAGGATTGATGTTTTGCATGGCATTTGTGGCTATTAATATTTTTTGACATTTGCGACAGAATTGCGTTTTGTTATCGCTAAGTTTCCCTGTAAAATTTTATTCACATTCATCAAACAAACTTTTTAGTTTTTTCAGTTTGTTGTTTTTTTGCTTTGAGTGTATTTTAATTGTCTGTAAGAATACACAGAGAAGCTATCCGGTTTCGAGGACGTTTCTGATTAACAAATGCACAGTACTATTCAGCCCTCAAGATCGGAACAATGGCGGATAAGTTTTGTACTTTTAAATTACGACTAAATTCTAGGTTTACCACTAATTAATTTTTGTTAATTATAAACAGAACCAGTAAAAACAATAAAGGATGCTGCGGATAAAATTTAACGTGTGTGAATTAAAGCTAAGGACGAATTTAAAAAAGCTAATAAATAAAGCTAATAAATAAAATAAATAAAGCTAATAAAAAAGCTAATAAAAACATTGATATTTTCAAAAATATTTTAAACAACCAAACTTTAAATTATTTGCAAATTTTTTACAATTTTGGTTTTATTAATCATATATACAAACCTACAAGAATAGCTAATACTAAAACCACATATTCAGAATCATGTATAGATCATTGTTTCTCGGACATTAAAAATACTAGAACAATGGCTACAATAATTAAATGGGATATCTCTGACCATTTTGGTATAATACTTGAAATAAATAACTCAAACGATCACCATAATGACAGAATAATAAATAGTAGCATGATATACAATTATTCAGTCGATGATGACTTCTTCAATAAAAAAGTATATGAGCTTACTCTTCAAATAAAAAGCAACTACAATCAAGATACAAATAAAATTATTAATAAATTACATAAAATTATCAAAAAAGCCAAAAGAAGGAATTGGAAAAATAAAATAAAATGTGCAGATACATTATCCAATATACAAAATGCAACCTATAAACAAACATGGATGGACAAAGAGATAATGAAACATATTGATGAAAAGAACAAATTATTTAATGAATATAAAAAAAATAAAAAAGACAAAATCTTGGAAAGGAAATATAAAAAAAAAAGAAATTGGCTTAAAAATTTCATTAATAAAAAAAAGAAAAACTATTATAAAAAATTAATTGAAGATGATCCTAAAGCAAATGTAAACATATGGAATTTTTTAAAAAAACATATAAATTATAAGCAGAAAAACACTAGCAACAATGAAATATTAAAATTAATAAAAACATATGATATAAAGACTATTTTTCAAGAGCTAAAAAATATATTCATTCAAAAAAAACCAAAAAATAATGAAAATAACCACAATAAGCAACAAAAAATCAATTATGAAAGGAATACTCAAAAAGATTCTATGATTCTATTTCCACCAACTTTAACTGAAATAGTAAACATAATATCTGATTTAAAAAATCACAATTCCATAGGATGTGATTTTATAAAGGTAAAGGAAATTAAACTGCATAAAGAAACTTTAGCTACGTTTATTGTCGAACTCTTTAAAAACATCATTATAACGGAAACATATCCAACTCTTTGGAAGACTGCTCATATTGTTCCTATTTATAAAGGAAATAATACAGATAATCCCTATAAATTTGATAACTATAGACCAATTTCGTTACTATCAAATATTTCAAAAATTTTTGAGAGTTATCTCTATAAAAAGATATATAATTATATCAAAAGTAGGAAAATACTAAACAACAATCAATACGCATATCAACCTAATAAAAGTACTGAATTATTACTAAAAAACTTTAGTAACGACATAAATAGCAAACTTAATGAAGGAAGAATTATTTACATCGCGTTTATTGATTTCAAAAAAGCATTTGATAGTATTAATCATAATCTGATGCTAGATAAACTAAATACAATAGGTATAAGGGGAAAAATTAATAAACTTCTAGAGAATTATTTGAAAAATAGAAAAATAAAAATAAAAATACAAAACCGTATAAGTAAGTTATACAATGTTAAATCTGGAGTTCCACAGGGTTCAAACTTGGGACCGTTATTATTTAATATTTATATGAATTCCTTAATCAATTGCATTGACCATTCAAATATTTATGTATACGCTGATGACGTAGTTATTTTCACTGAAGATAATGAACAATTAAACGCTTATAACAAAATGCAGATAGACCTAAATAATGTAAATAAATGGGCAATGAATAATTATATGACCATAAATTTTAAAAAAACCAAGATCATGATAATGAAAAATAAAAATAGAATAATTCAAAAAAATATATATCATGCGTTACATAATATGACGTGCAAAAATATGGAAAATAATTATCCTATTAATAATCACCAATGTAACTGCGAAAAAATTGAATATATCACTCAACAAAAATATTTAGGAATCTTTATTGATGAAAAATTTTCATGGAATATTCATTATCAGCATGTTATTAAAAAACTAAATACATTAACATATTTATTCTATAATTTGAAAGAAATTATTCCTTTACAACAAAAGTTAATTATTTTTAAATCCTTAGTTGATTCAATCTTAAACTATGGTCTGGATTGCTGGATTTTTATGAATAAGAAGCAAACGGAAAATATTAATAAGATCTTTTTTAAAATATTAAGTAATGTTTTTGTAGATTTTAATAAAAAAAGCAGAGATGAAAAAAATCGTATTAGAAAAAAATTTAAAATATTAACAATAGAAGAAAAATTCATATATAAAGTAATAATAAAAAATTTCTTTGAAGTAAAAAAAGAAAGAAATAGATGTAAAGAAGAAAAAAAAACTAGAAATAACTGGCTCAGCACTTTAAATAATAGTAAAATTAGAAATAATTATGGCTATCGATTAAATGGTCACATAATATACAAACTATTTAAACAAATTAAATGGGAAAATTATGAATTTCAAAGAATTAAAGATATAAAAGAAAGACTAATTTATGACATTATTAATGAAAATATTAAACTACAAATAATATAAGATAAATATTAAATTTCTATAAGTCATAAATTATAATATTACTATAATAT
>JAFIDM010000179.1:5426613-5440874 GCA_023159025.1 Thereuonema tuberculata
GCCCCCATGGACCCTACCTCCTCGCGGTGGGGGCGGGAACTACACTAGCTTTAGGGTAGGCTAAAGGGTCCAACCATTTATGATGAGAACACGTTCTAATATAGATCATGCTGCATCGGGTGTGGCGCAGGATAAAGTCACCCGCGTTCGGGGGTTAGGCAGAGGCCTCCGTTCGAAAAATATACTACAGTCTCCCGCAGGTGGTGGTGGAGAAAGTGGCACCCCATCCTGTAGTATGGCTACCACAATGCCCGGGCAACACCATCCAGCCCGAACAGTCGGAAGTGTTTCGTCTGTGTCAGAGCAGGCGACCACCAAGACTGGGAAACCACGCCAGCGCATCCGATGGTCACCACAGATGAACCAGGATCTTATGCGCGACTTCTTCACTGTTACAAAGTTAGGTACTCAACTAACAGGATACAGACAGGCACTACACCAAGCTTTCACCACACGCTATCCATCGTTAGGGCTTAGCGAACAGCGGGTAGCGGATCAGCGACGTTCAATTGTAGTAAACAATCTTATTCTCCCATGCATACTTGCACAAATTAAAGAAGAAGTCGCTGAATCCAACCACAGGACACCAAACCACACCCCACCAGAAGACACCATTATGGAAAACACAGAAACAATCTCTACCCCTCAGTACACATGCCCCAACAATACAACTAATGAAATATTACGTGCAGCTCATGATCATTTCTACACTGCACTTGCACAATACACAGGCACAGACCCCACACTCAGGCCGCCACTCCCCAAAGTACACACATCAAAACAACTCGCCACAGTCATATACCATCTCAACACACACACTATCCCACAACACCTTGACAACATACAAACATTAGAAGACATACATACAACACTCTACTGTGCTGCACAGGGAACCATTCGGGCACTTGGAATCAAACAACACCACATACCTACCACTGCACGGTCACAAGAATACATCCCCCCTTGGAGACGTCGCCTTGAGGGCCGCATCAGCGACCTTAGAGGAGAGATAGCCAGGCTCACACAATACTGTGCAGGAAACAAAACAAAGAAACTTATGTCCCAGGTTAGAAAGATATTCAAGTACATAAATACTCGCCCTTCACATTCAAATCATCATACCCAGGTTCAGGAACATCTCGACACACTAAAACAAAAACTCAGTGCACTTGCAAAAAGATTACAAAGATACAAACAGTGCACTCTGCGCAAACAACAGAACAACACTTTCCAATACAATGAGAAAAAATTCTACAGATCCCTTACATCTTCCTCTACTGCAACTAACATAAACACTCCCAACAGCGAGGCTTTACATGAATACTGGTCGTCTCTGTGGTCAAACCCTATCCCCCACAATGATAAAGCACCATGGATAACAGAGGAACAGCAACTCACTGAACACTTACCCTGCATGTCCTTCCATGAGATTACTCTCGCAGACATACAGACAGCACTAAAACATGCACACAACTGGAAGGCTCCTGGTGCAGACGGAGTCCAGAACTTCTGGATCAAGAGGTTCACGTCCCTGCATGGAAAACTAGCGCTTACACTCACTGACATAATCCAACACCCAGAACATATGCCTCGTTTCCTCACACAGGGTGTCACATACCTACAGAGCAAGAACACTGAAACAGCGCAACCTGCAAACTACCGCCCAATCACTTGCCTCCCCACACTTTACAAACTCCTCACCTCCTGCCTCGCGGACAAGATCTACACACACATCGAGACATATAACATTCTTTCCGAACAGCAGAAGGGCTGTAGCAGGAATTCCCAGGGTTGTAAGGAGCAACTCCTTATTGACTCTGTAATCCTGCGCCAGGCACGCGCGAAGAATAGGAGCTTACATATCGCATACATCGATTACAAGAAGGCATTTGATTCTGTCCCTCATTCCTGGCTCCTACACACTCTTCATATCTACAAAATACACCCCAAGATCACGGCATTCTTAGCTGCCACGATGAAGAGTTGGAACACAACACTACACCTACGCACCTCTAACACCTCCATCACTACAGATCCCATTCCCATAAGGAGAGGTATTTTCCAGGGAGACTCCTTGAGTCCTCTTTGGTTCTGCCTCGCCTTGAATCCACTGAGCCATATACTAGATAACACAAAACACGGTTATAGGCTTACCACAGGCACTGTGATACCATATAAAATCACACACTTACTCTACATGGATGACATTAAACTCTATGCCACAAACAATGCACAACTTACTAATTTACTACAAGCCACCACACAGTTCACCAAAGACATTGGGATGGAATTTCGAATTGACAAATGCCGCAAGTTACACATAATACGTGGGAAGACTTCGAATTTGGAGGGTTTTGAACTGGACCATGGTTTGGCCATCCAATCCATGGAAGAGGGAGAGACCTACAAGTACCTGGGCTTCCAGCAAGCGCGCGTCATTGACAACGCAAACATCAAAAATGCACTGAAGAACACATACCTTGCTCGTGTTCACAAAATCCTCAAAACACAACTCAACGCCAGAAATAAAATTAAAGCTATCAACACTTTTGCCGTTCCCACACTAACATATTCGTTCGGCATAATTCCATGGACAAACACCGAACTCGAAGCACTACAACGCGCAACACGCACTACATTCACGAAACACAACATGCACCACCCCAAGTCCGCTACGGAAAGGATGACTCTTCCCCGCAAGGAGGGAGGCCGAGGACTCATCAACCTCATCACCCTACACGAAAAACAAGTACATACACTTAGGGAACATTTCCACCAAAGAGCAGAAGACTCCTCACTTCACTCAGCCATTGTCAAGGCTGACACACACCTCACACCCCTGAACCTCGAAAACTCTTCTCCAACACTCACCACCCCTGACACCCACACTCAGCAGCTGCGTGAATCATGGGCTCGTAAGGAACTCCATGGCAGACATCATCACGAACTCAGCCAGCCTCATGTCGACATGGAAGCGTCGAACAGATGGCTGACGAGTGGTGAGCTGTTTGGGGAGACCGAAGGGTTCATGATCGCAATACAGGACCAAGTCATCTCCACACGCAACTACAAGAAACACATTCTACACGATGCAAACACACATGACGACAAATGCAGGAAATGCCACACTACGTATGAGACGATCGACCACGTAATATCAGGCTGTCCTCTTCTCTCTCAAACAGACTACCTCCACCGACACAATCAGGTAGCATCGATCGTTCATCAACAACTAGCACACAAACATTCACTTATTAAGAGCACGGTCCCGTACTACAAGTACATACCACAAAGCGTATTAGAATCACCCTCATATAAACTATACTGGGACCGCCCCATTCACACAGACAAAACCATACATCACAACAGACCAGACATCACACTTGTTGATAAGGTCAACAAACAGACCTATCTAATTGATATTGCAGTGCCTATCAGCAAGAACATGCAGAAAACTCACGCAGACAAGATCAGTAAATACACTGATCTAGCACACGAGCTCCAGAAGCAGTGGAGGCAGGATCGAGTACGTGTTGTACCCATCGTTCTGTCTGCCACTGGTCTGGTGCCTCACACATTGCACCACAGTCTCAGCACACTAGGACTTCACAAAAACACTTATGCACAACTGCAGAAGGCTGTGGTACTCAACACTACACGCATAGTTAGGAAATTTATGGACACAAGCACACATCCCTAATCATTCTTGCACACATCTTTACACTTGGCAGTATGTGCTTTGGTCCTTGACCCGCCATATTGTTTTTGCTGGGGAAATCCAAGGTTTGAAACATGCAAAAATAATAATAATAATAAAATATAACTATTAAAAGTAAAAATGCTTTAGGGGATTACTTCCAACTAAAACGCCACTATTTAATGCCTTTCTACCTTATTTTTTAAAATGAGATATGAAAAAAATAAATGTCAATTTTAACCCTAAAATTTTTTCCGTTTAAAATTGACACTTAAAGTTCTTCCAGTTCTTTTGACGGACGGACGAAGTTAGGGAATTATGGTATTTATTTATTGTTCAAATTAAGATTGCCTTCATGAAATTACTTGGAATTGCTCTTTGTCAGAAGAGAGTCGTTTAAACTTGAATTACATTTTCCCTGAAAGGTGTATTTTTGGCAAAGCCTGAGACGACGATCTTGTCTGGAGGTTGCCAAATGATGACGTCATTTAAAGATGATCACTTGTTTCTTTGAATGATAGAAGTGTACAGTTCTTCGAAGCATCAATTCGCTTCATATTCATTTTATAAAAGTCAAAAAAATAAAGCAAAAAAACTGTGAGACCGATGACATTATCTAACATTATCAATCTGTTCCCAATTAGATAGGCCTATGATAATTTGCTAATAATATATTTGCCTTCTTGAAGATATAGTCGTTGTGGAATTCTTATGAAAATATTCAAAATATTATTAGATAATAACAGAGTTATAAAGATTTACTCCTACTCTTTTTAATTTACTTTTGTTTATATTTCCTTTGATGTTTGTTTTGTTCTTAATGTGGAATTAAGCACGTTTTTACGCTGTTTCAAAACTAGAAAAACACGTTATCGAAGTTAGTTGTAGAATTTTCTAGAACACGCAATTCTTTTATTAGCTCCTTGAAAATATTTAACCTATTTTCATAAATTACTCTTTGCAGTGATTTCTTTTGAGTCTCTTGTTTTGAAAATTGATCTTATCGTCTTCAATTATTAGCTATTTTTTTTCCGTCTTTCTTCCAATGACAGAAAAATCTTTTTAAGTTTCGCTGGAAGACAATTTTTTTAAAATGTTATTTGGTTCCTTTGATGACCCTTACCTCTGTTGACTTGTGATACAGGTAACGAATGAATTGATTACAAAGTGATTACGAGTCAAGAGCACACGAAGTTAAATTTCCTGATTGAAATGCTTACTTTTTTGTATTTTTTTTTTCTTTTTAGTATTTCAGTTTCGTAAAATAGATTTTGCATTGTTCCCAGACACGGATTTTTGGCATGACATATTTTTGGCATTTAATGTTATTGTTTTCCTCAGGCCATCATCAACAATAATTCTTACATGATGACAAGCATTATCATTTAGTCATTTATTTTCATTTTATATCATACCTTATTTTATATCATATCAATGACATTTGTACCTTCTCTTAAAATGCATCGTACAGAGAAAAGTATTAGATCAGGCAACTTTAAGAAGGGAATTTGTAGTCGGAAATTTATGACTATGAAGAAAATAACCACAAATAAAAAAATAAAAAAATTATTCTCCTACAAAGCTGAAACTTAAGAGAAGTTTTAAATCCCTATTTGTACAAATCCTTAACAAATACAGTAAACTCCCGATTATCCGCGGACCTCTCCTGTTTCCATTTTTTTTTACTGTACAATAAATTACGGAATTAAAAAAAAAAAAATTAAATCTAGAATAATGTAAACAATAAAAGAGGCTAACAAAGTGAAGACAATTATAGATAAACAATTTAAAGAACGACCTTGTGGGCGGAGCTTAGGCCGACAGGTTACACTAAATTACGGGAGAGCCTTCCCCTTCGAAAATAAAATTTCAAAATAAATAAATAATTTAAAATAAAATAATTGTTTATAATGTATGTACTGTAACTGTATGTATTGCCATTTTAATGTAAATAAAACATGATAAAAGCATTTTTGTGTTGATTTTCGTCATATTTCGGATTATCCGCGGAATTCGCTTATCCGCGGTTGCCGCGCCACCCAATTCCGCGGATAATCGGGAGTTTACTGTAGTTGGTAAGAAGCTAGAGGTCATTCAATTCCGTTTATCATGATAATTGCAAAAAAAAACTAAAGTTTGCTTCCCTCTAATATATTCAAAATTCGCCAAATATAGACTACTTTATTTATTTAATTAATTATTTTAAGCTGAATTATAATAAACATTTAGAATATTATATATATATTAGGAAAAGTAAATCAACTTAGTGGAAAATGTGTTAGGCAAATTTCAAAATAAATAAATAATTTAAAATAAAATGGACCCGTTTGGAGGAGAATTGAGTGTGGAAAAACTCCCGCCCTCCGCCAAGACCGGGAATCGAACCCGTTACCTCCAACCCGCAGCCAAGCGCCCTTACCCACTCGGCTACTGGGCCCACAGCATTACAATGTAGACTGGTGAAATTCAACGTATGACTCCATACGCAGCAGGGTGATGTTATCTGTAAGAAAAGGGTAGTAGAAAACTTATACGAATACCTATACTTTTGGTCCTTAAAATTACAAAGACATGTAAACAGTATCTACTGAAGCTTTATTGGTTTTTATCAAAGTCCTTCACTAAACCTTATCATACAAAATAAAACTCTTGAATTTTACAAGAAAGATGAGTTAATTCATATGAAACTTCATGAATAGCTACTAGGGAAGACTGGAATTAATATTTTTCCTTTTGAAAATAAAGCTTTCCAATACAGTCGTCATCCATCAAAGTTCTTCATTTTGTTCTGGATGCAACAGATCCAGAATCCATGTCTGCGCACATTAAAATATTTACTGATGACTCCAATTCTATTAAATAAGTTGGTGCAAGTGTTTGTATTTATTCTCACGAACCGATCCACATTATGAAGTACAATATTCACACCTCATGTAAAACTCACAGCATTATACCATAGGGTGTTAGGCAGCTTCTAAAGTGTATTGAGTGCCTCCAAATCATCCTTACAGTCATTATTTTATACAGATTCCAAAATTAATTCAGTTCGTGAAATACAATTTAAGTTTCAAAGCTACTAAATCAAATGTTCAACTATTAAAAACACATTACAATTAAAATGATCTAAATTCACTGAAGCTCGGTTATAACGCGATCTTTCGGATCCAAGATTTCGAAGATCGCTATATAACCGAACTTTTTTTACTTCGCGATGTCAAATGTCGTAAATTGCACCCTATTATCGCCCACACAATTCCAAATCGATTTAAAATGGTCATTTCGCGATTACCTACATCATTCAGAGCTATGTGAGAGAATTTTATATTTATAAATACATAAATCATTACCTTTTCAACACTTTGATGGGTTATATTAGCCAAAATCGATTTGGCGCCGCCATCTTGGCATCTTGTACAAATGACGAGTCACGTGGATCGAAACTAGGTATTCATACGCCTATTAGATTACATGGGCCTCTTTACTGGTTGTCCTTGGCAGAAAAATAGATCTCGATATTCATTTTGGTTAAACGAAAAAGTCCGCGATTCTGCTATTTTTTTAAAAAAATATATTGTATTTGACGCATTTTCGTGATATTAGGATGGGTATAGAGTCTCAATTACTGTAAATAATAAGGAAACAAGCATATAAATTTACACCTTTGATTTGATTTTAGGCGAAAAAAAAGGTAAATTTTGCAATTTTACACCTTTTCCAAAATAGAAGGGGTCCAAGACCAAATCGCGTTATATCCGAATTCGCGATATAAACGACCGCGTTATAACCGAGCTTCAGTGTAATTTAAAAATTATCACCACGTTTCAAACCATCGACGTTGATATGGTTCTTTCTCAAGTGCATTAAAAATTTGATCCTCCGTAATCGGGTTCGTCTGTGAGAATGACCATCCGTTAGAATTCTGGGTAAAGAGAAAAAAAAAAAAAAAATACCTGTTGAGCCTGGATTGCCCCTGGTGTTAAGAAGCTGCAGATGCTTTGCGGAAGTAGAAGTCTGCTGAGTCTTTTTTTTTGTTGTTGTTGATTGGTTGGTTGTTAAGTGCTTATGAAATGGAATTTTAAATTCCATATTCCAGGACATTGGTGGTGGAGAGGTCCTGATTATAGCTCTTTTTAAGCTTTATTAAACCAGATTCATAGAATTTTCGTAGATATAAATCCCGTTTGCTGCCAAAAACAATAGGATTTTCGATATCCAGTTCATGAAGTGTTTTTCGACAGTGTGAAGCCGTAGGATATGTCATGATTTCTTTTTTGACTGCATAAGCATGTTCATTTTACCGTGTTTCCAACATCGTTTGGATTGCCCAATATATAGGCAGCCATTGTTGTAATTCCCATTCTGATTTTTACAACGTATGCCGTATATGGTATCCTGCTTTTTTAATAAGCTACTTTTATTCTTAGATTTATTCCCTAATATATGGTAATGGTATTTTTTGGTTTAAAGGCTAAACCTATATTAGCTTTTCCCAGTATTGGTCTTAATCTTCTGAACAAAATAGCGTGTGATTATATGTATATATACTACTTGTAAATACTGATATGTTTTTATATATACATCATTATATAATCTTATAAATTAAGTATCACATCGTCTCAAAAATTGCCAATACAGGGTGAGTGCACAAGTTCTACCCGTTTTTGGATAAGAAAATTTGCAATGGAATTGCCCTCACACATGACATTGTAATGACGTAAATCGTCTGCCAATCAAACGTGCGGATGCCTCACATATAAATGCATCGTGTCTCACAAAGTTAATCATCTCAAAAAAAATATCAGAGGGTGTAACATGGAAAGCGAGAAGGAGCATGTAAGACATTGTTTGTTATACGAGTTCGATAAAAAGAGTACGGCAGCCGCAGCATGTCGCAAGTTTATGGGGAGGATGCAATAGACGAAAGCACATGTCGTCGATGGTTTCGTAAATTTAGGAAGGAGACAGAAGCTGCCAATATCAGGCTAATAGTGGACGGCCATCACACGTTGGAAAGGACGATATTGACCAAGCCATAAGGAACAGCCCGAACCCAACCGTGCAAGAATTAGCGGAGACCTTCAACGTACACCGGACAACGGTCGAGAGACGGCTAGTTAAGTTGGGTTTTACGAGAAAGTTGGATCGTTGGGTTCCGTATAACCTGACAGCTAAGCAACGGGATGACCGAATCGACACCTGTGTTTCCTTGCTTTCCCGGTACAAAAATGACCCATTCTTGACACGAATTGTGACAGGAGATGAGAAGTGGGTTATGTACCGTAACGTAAAGCATCGTAGGACTGTGTGTCGCCCTTCTGATCCGCCTGCATCGACTTCGAAAGCTGAACTTCATCCCAAGAAAGTGTTATTGAGTGTGTGGTGGGATGTGCAGGGAATAATTCACTGGGAGGTCCTGCCACTCAACCAAACCATCAATGCTGCCTTCTACTGTCTACAGTTAGACAGGCTGCATTCAAATTTGGTAGCAAAGCGATCAGGTCTCATCAATCGTTGCGGTGTTATCCTTCATCACGATAACACCAGGCCACATGCTGCTCTCATCACTCACCAAAAGTTACTGGGCTTTGGTTGGGAGGTTTCACCCCATCCTCCCTATTCTCCTGACTTGGCACCAACTGACTATCATCTATTTCGTGCGTTGAACAATTCCTTTGATGATGTTGATGCTGTGAAAACTGCCATCCAATACTTTTTTGACTCGAAACCGCCGGAATTTTACCGCCGTAGGATTCATCTCGTGCCAGAAAGATGGCAAGAGGTCCTAGATAGCAATGGGGATTATGCACAATAATAGGTACTGTTCATTTTGCAGTTATTTGCTCTTCTTTATGGGTAATAAAAACGGGTAGAACTTTTGTACTCACCCAATATATGACTGTATGTGTATGTACGTATGGGTGTATATGTATGTATGTGTATGTATTCATGCGCATGTGAGGCGGTTAGAATCAAAGGCAGCTAAATCCATGTTTTGAAATTTTACAATTTTTTTTTTTTTAAGGTGTTAACATTGTATGAAGAAAGCTTCAAAATACTTAGAGTAGGAATTAGAACTCAATGGATAGCACATTGAACGCCTATAATGACAGGTTATTCTATTGACTTTCAGTCTGTTTTACCAATCATCATCATCTCCTACAGCTTTTTCCCACACCGCGCTTGCTCAATAATCGGTTTTGGCAAGGTGGGTTTTACGGTCGGATGCCCTTCCTGACACCAACCCAGATCAGAGGGTAATCCAAAGATGCCATAGACGGCGAAAGAAGCGAAAGACGAAACAGCACAGGAAAGAAAGCAAACATCCATGTCCTCAGCCGGGATTCGAACCCAGGTCCCTCCACATCGGTTACCCGGCAGACCGCCGTCTAAGACCGCTCGACCGTGGCGGCACGGACTCTGTTTTACCAATGAAAATTGCTATTTATGTGTGTCATGAATCTCAATAACATTAAAGCATCTGTTTTCATCTGGGATTATTCCCATCATATGTTGGAATTTAAGTAGAATCCTAAAACTTCTGACAAAGTAGGTCTAAAAATTAATAGCAGATAATTAATAAGCAACTTTATAAATTATAATGTATATAAATTGATTACCACGTAATAGCAGACGTCATTACATTGACCTACTTGGGATGGAGATGGAATGGGAGAGATTACAACAGGATTGGATGTCATTTGGAAAATGTGAGATATCCTCAGAATTGAATCCCAATAAGTGTAAGAAAGAAGGCCCTCAACCAATGGGTAAATCCTGTACTCGACAGCAATACATAGTCTCTGACAAAGTATTTCTGTGAAAGGTTGAAACAAAGAGGAATGGAAAGAAGGTATAGCTGGGTAAAAGTCTGAAGGTAAAATAACTAATGATAGAGTAAGGTCACTTACATCATTAAACATATTCAAAATGAAGATGGATGACATATTGCCAAGATGGAAGTGAACTAGAAGAGTATTGGAATGAAAATCAATTGATGGAACGAGGAAAGATGAAGGGAGGAGAACGAAAAAATTGTTGGATGAGAATGGCTGAGGAGAAGAATATTTTTACCAGTGTGTATCTCTATGTGTTTGTTTCATTTAATACAATATTTATTAAGGTGAACTCAAATTAAATATACACTTGTGTAATAATTTACTATAAGTAGTGACAATTCTGGCATTTGCTGCTAATACTGCTTTATTGTGTATTTCAATAATTTCAGAAAAATATCCCTCTCTCCATGGTATTCCTGTTTTATGGCGCATCAAGGCTCAGACATTGAAAAGAAGTCTTCATTTTCTTTAATGGAGGACGAAATGGTTCATTTTCGAACAAAAAAATATCTAGACTCTGTTCGATAGTAAACTATATGTAACAGATGGTCCTTAATATGTATTCTAATAACGGATGTTCGGATAATAAGCGAATTTAATTCGTTCTTATAAAAAAATTCATTCAAACGTATTCAAAATTACGAAACGATTACAAATGGATGTTTATTAAAAGAATAAACGAATTATATCGAAAAAGAAACAGAAATATAAGTATACAAGGCTTCACTCTAGAGTCTTAAAAGATACTTCCGTTCTTCTTATTTAGAGAAATGATACAGAAGCATTTAATTGACCTTTGAATGGTTTTCAAACGGGAAAAACCAAAATATAACTTCCGTTTTCATCAAAGAGGCAACGTTTATTTGTACAGTGATCAAAAGGCAGTGAAAAGCTTATTTGTTTAGAATGTGTAAATAATGTCAACTTTCAGAGGTTTTTTATTTAACATTGAAGACTTATTTATTCAGGCTTAGCAGTAGGAATTAAAGGAAATTTAAATATTTGTCGAACTATTGTGGCAACTATTGTTCAACTGTGGCAAAATAACTGGGATTTATTTTTCGTTTAGTGGTAGTATTAAACTGTTATTTCATCTTGTGATTTCACATAATACTAATTTAATTCCTAATATTAGGAATTTAATTATCAAAAAATTAATAAAAGATTGATATAAAAACTTTGTCGTAAATTTGAAGGTTTTTTTGGGGGGGGTTTCTGTGTTTACTTTTTAATTTAATTATAATTTTTATTCAGAATTTCAGTTTACATACTATTTAAATTTCAGTGTGGGATTTAACTGCAAAAAAAAAAAAAAAGAGAGGAAACAACAACATTTGATTAAACAACATTTTTCAAAATCTAATTCTTTATAAAGAAATTTTTTGCTATTTTTTTTTCTTATCTGCTGTTCTCTAGTAGATGTCGTGTTGAAATAAGCGTACTTAATTAATTTAAAACCTTAAAAATTATAAGTATTCAGAGAAACGAGGAAAACAAAAATTTTCATGAAACTGGCAATTATGTAATTATTACAGATAAATATTTAAAAATAATCCATAAGTTAATAATATTTATTATGATAAATACTTAAAAAATAATCTGTCAGTTCCTAATAATTACAGTATTATGAAACAAATGCTTAAATAAGTTAGTATGTTTTTTTATTTTGCTATTTGTTGGGTTGTCTTGAGATCAAAGGCACTTAACCAAAAAAAGGAAGAAGCTAATGCACCAGGGGTGAGCAGAGTTGTTAAGAGTATTATTATCGTAATCTAATTAAGGGAGGATACTTTTAAACAACGAGGGGGAAATCTAATTAAGGGAGAATACTTTTAAAACACGAGGGGTGTGACGTCATTGCTTGTAGTGCCATCTAGTATCAGCGATATCAATTACGAAATTGCTTTATGGGAACCTTAAGTGACGGAAGAGAAAAAGACGGATTGAATAAAGCTAAAATGTGATTCTCAAAAATTGATTTTTTTTTTTTTTGAGAAAGACTTCAGCATCATTATTTGGATTTCAATTCTCCGGTTGTCCTCTGATCAGGGCCTGATCTAGCTATTTAGCCGCTCCGGGCAAAAATAATATTTGCTGCCCTTTACAATGATACCTTATAAGTCATAAGCATGTTATTTCAGAGATGGTGCAATTTTTAACCGACTTAAAAAAAAAATGGAGGTTATCATTTCGACCCGTATGTATGTAATATTGTTAGAATTGTATAATAATCTAAACGAGTATACCAAATTTGTTGAGTGTATGTATGTATGTATGTATGTATGTATGTATGTATGTATGTATGTATGTATGTATATATGTATGTATGTATGTTTGTCCAAGAATTTCTCAGAAACTATTGATCGGATTGAAATAATTCTTTTTTTATCAACTTATGTATCTTTCAACTTAGGGAACAGTGAAAATTTCATCAAAATCGGTTCAGTAGTTTAAAAGACCAACATGTTATATGAAGTCGGTTTATATTTACGTAACTTTTGTTACATCGACTTGTTAATGGCTTGTTTTCCCTACAGTTTAAATGAATGAAAAAAACCCACAAGAAATGATTTTTTAAAAATTTAATTAAAATAACAAAAAACAGTAATTATGTAGAGTCACAAAACGAATTAGTCATTCTTAAAAAATAAAAAAATAAATTAAAACACTTTTTGCTGAGAATATTAAACTCTTATCTAGTGACCAAAAATAATTTTCTTCGCACTTTTTGTTCTGCAAAATCTTAATTAATTTCTGATAAATTTATACTGTCGCAAATCTTGTGTTCTATTGAAATCATAGCCAATCCAGATAATCTTTTTTGTGTCATGGTGGACCGCAGATAATTTTTTATTATTTTTAATTTAGAAAAGCTTCTTTCACCGCTTGCAACTGTTACTGGTAAAGTCATAAGAATTCTGAGAGCAATACTGATATTTGGACCAAATCTTAAATCTGTTATAAATTTCAAAACGTCTTGAGGAGACAAATTACTATCTAAAATCATACAAAGGACTGACAACTTCTCAAGTTCTAATCCATTTATACAAGATGAGTCCTCGTGGGTTAAAATAGTCTCGAGGTTCTTACAATGTTCTAACAATTCATCTTTTGGCAGTTCTCTTAAGGCATATATGTTACATAAAAAAGCAAAATGTTTACTATGCTCAGTAATCTGGGAAACTGGTGGAACCATCAGCATTGACGGAGAAGACCTAAAGAAAACGGAGCAGTTCAAATATCTCGGCTTTCTCTTCTGCAACGACGGAGACTCTTTCCCAGACGCCCGCGCTCGTGTCAACGCCGCCTGGATGAAATGGCGCCAGGTTACTGGTGTTCTGTGCGATCGTCGGATGCCTATTCGCCTTAAATCAAAAATTTATAGAACAGTGGTACGCCCAGTTGCCCTCTAAGGATCCGAATGCTGGCCAGCTATGAACAAGTGCTCCATGTTATGGAAATGCGAATGCTAAGATGGCGTCTTGGCTTGACAAGATTCGACCATGCAATGAATGAAGATGTACGACGACGTACATCAATCATAGAAAAAATGCGAGAAGGAAGACTCCGATGGTACGGACATGTGGTATGCAGTGATGAATATTCAGTGGCGACGACTGCCATGCGTCTCGAACCTCATGGCCAACGACCACGTGACCGGCCCAAAAAACGATGGATGGACCGTCTTAAAGAAGACATGAAACAGATGAATGTTGCCCCCCCCCCCC
>JAFIDM010000179.1:5450186-5462448 GCA_023159025.1 Thereuonema tuberculata
ATATATTAAAAAAAAAAAATACCAGAATCGCGGACTTTTTCGTTTAAAAAAAATGAATATCGAGATCTATTTTTCTGCCAAGGACAACCAGTAAAGAGGCCCATGTAATCTAATAGGCGTATGAATACCTAGTTTCGATCCACGTGACTCGTCGTTTGTACAAGATGCCAAGATGGCGGCGCCAAATCGATTTTGGCTAATATAACCCATCAAAGTGTTGAAAAGGTAATGATTTATGTATTTATAAATATAAAATTCTCTCACATAGCTCTGAATGATGTAGGTAATCGTGAAATGACCATTTTAAATCGATTTGGAATCGTGTGGGCGATAAAAGGGTACGATATACGACAGTTGACATCGCGAAGTAAAAAAAGTTCGGTTATATCGCGATCTTCGAAATCTTGGATCCGAAAGATTGCGTTATAACCGAGCTTCTGTGTATTTAGATCATTTTAATTGTAATGTGTTTTTAATAGTTGAACATTTGATTTAGTTGCTGTTGAAACTTAAATTGTATTTCATGAATTGAATTAATTTTGGAATCTGTATAAAATAATGACTGTAAGGATGATTTGGAGGCACTCAATACACTTTAGAAGCTGCCTAACACCCTATGGTATAATGCTGTGAGTTTTACATGAGGTGTGAATATTGTACTTCATAATGTGGATTGGTTCGTGAGAATAAATACAAACACTTGCACCAACTCCTTTAATAGAATTGGAATCATCAGTAAATATTTTAATTTGCGCAGACACTGATTTCTGGATCTGCTGCATCCACAACAAAATTAAGAACTTTGATGGATGATGTCTGTATTGGAAAACTTTATTTTCAAAAGGAAAAATATTAATTCCAGTCTTCCCTAGTAGCTATTCATGAAGTTTATGAATTAACCCATCTTTCATGTAAGATTGAAGAGCTTTGTTTTGTATGATAAGATTTAGTGAAGGACTTTGATAAAAACCAATAAAGCTTCATTAGATACTGTTTACATGTCTTTGTAATTTTTAGGACCAAAAGTCACTGTATTCTTAAAAGTTTTCTACTACTCTTTTCTTACACATAACATCACTCTGCTGCTATGGAGTCGAAGAGTGATTACAGTCATTATTTTATACAGATTCCAAAATTAATTCAATTCTGCTGTTATGGAGTAAGTTGAATTTCACCAGTTCACAGTGTAATGCTATTTAAACCCTATGTACATCTAACACATTTGCCAAGCAAGCCACTAAGTTGATTTGCGTTTCCTAATATATATATTCTAAATATTTATTATAATTCAGCTTAAATAATTAATTAAATAAATAAAGTACATTTGGCTAATTTTGAATATATTAGAGGGAAGCAAACTTTAGTTTCTTTTTGCAATTATCATGATAATCGGAATTGAATGACCCCTAGCTTCTTACCAACTACAGTAAACTCCCGATTATCCGTGGACTTGGGTGGCGCGGCAACCGCGGATAATCCGAAATAGGACGAAAATCAACACAAAAATGCTTTTAACGTTTTATTTATATTAAAATGGCAATACATAGTTACAGTACATACATTATAAACAATTATTTTATTTTAGAAGGGGAAGGCTCTCCCATAATTTAGTGTAACCTTCCGGCCTAAGCTCCGCCCACAAGGTCGTTCTTTAAATTGTTTGTCTTCACTTACTTTGTTAGCCTCTTTTATTGTTTACCGTATTCAAGATTTATTTTTTTTTTTAATTCCGTAATTTATTGTACAGTAAAAAAAAAAGGAAACAGGAGAAAGCGGATAATCCGTCCGCGGATAATCGGGAGTTTATTGTATTTGTTAAGGATTTTCTCTTAAGTTTTTTTCAGCTTTATATTGTCCTCCCAATGAATGATGGCCGCCCTGTTTTTGTGAGATCTGCGCATGTATCATCGATTAGTCTGGTCAGGCACGTCCGTCTGATTTAATGAAAGGACGCCGCCACTGTGCTAAACGCTTGTTACTTTGCAAAAGAACTTTGTATTTATAAATAATATATATTTATTTATTTATATAAATACTTATTGTTAGCAACTGGTATTGAAATAACGCTAAATAGTCGAGAGAAGTTTTAATTTGGCGTTATCAATATTTCTTTCTCAGTGAAAACAGACGACGGGCGTCCATTGTGACAGGAAAACATAATTGATCAGCTACCGGAAGGGCTGCGCAGTTCAAACTTCCGCCGGTCATCTTTCATTTGGAGGACAATAGGAGAATGTTTTTTTTTTTTTATTTTATTTAGTTTTTTTTATTTGTGGTTATTTTCTTCACAGTCATAAATATTCCGACTAAAAATTCTCTTCTTAAAGTTGCCTGATCTAATGTTTTTCTCTGTACGATGCATTTTAAGAGGAGTTACAAATGTCATTTGATAAGATAGGATATAAAATGAAAATAAATGACCTAATTTAGTACAATGCTTGTTCTCATATAGGAATTATTGTTGATGATGGCCTGCGGAAAACAATTTTATAATATTAAATGCCAAAAATATGTCATGCTCTTTCAAATCAGTGTCTGGAAACAAATATATTTTACAAAATTAAAATAACAAAAAAAAATAAAAAAATAAAATAAGCATTTCAATCTGGAAAATTAACTTCGTGTGCTCTTGACTCGTAATCACTTTGTAATTAATTAATTCGTTACCTGTATCACAAGTCAACATAGGTAAGGGTCATCAAAAGAACCAAATAACATTTTAAAAAAAATGTCTTCCAGTGAAACTTAAAAAGATCTTTCTGTCTTTGGAAGAAAGACGGAAAAAAATAGCAAATAATTGAAGACGATAAGATCAATTTTCAAAACAAGAGACTCAAAAGAAATCACTGCAAAGAGTACTCGTAATTTATGAAAATAGGTTAAATATTTTCAAGGAGCTAATAAAAGAATTGCGTGTTCTAGAAAATTCTACAACTAACTTCGATAACGTGTTTTTCTAGTTTTGAAACAGCGTAAAACGTGCTTAATTCCACGTTAAGAACAAAACAAACATCAAAGGAAATATAAACAAAAGTAAATTAAAAAGAGTAGGAGTAAATCTTTATAACTCTGTTATTATCTAATAATATTTTGAATATTTTCTTAAGAATTCCACAACGACTATATCTTCAAGAAGGCAAATATATTATTAGTAAATTATCGTAGGCCTATCTAATCGGGGACAGATTGATAATGTTACATAATGTCATCGGTCTCACAGTTTTTTACTGCATTTTGGACTTCTATAAAATGAATATGAAGCGAATTGAAGCTTCGAAGAACCGTACACTTCTATCATTCAAAGAAACAAGTGATCATCCTTAAATGACGTCATCAGTTTTAGCAACCTCCAGACAAGATCGTCGTCTCAGGCTTTGCCAAAAATACACCTTTCAGGGAAAATGTAATTCAAGTTTAAACGACTCTCTTCTGACAAAGAGCAATTCCAAGTAATTTCATGAAGGCCATCTTAATTTGAACAATAAATGAATACCGTAATTCCCTAACTTCGTCCGTCCGTCAAAAGAACTGGAAGAACTAAAAAGTGTCAATTTTAAACGAAAAAGATTTTAGGTTTTAGGATTTTAAAATTCATTTCTCATTTTTAAAAATAAGGTAGAAAGGCATTAAATAGTGGCGTTTTAGTTGAAAGTAATCCCCTAAAGCATTTTTACTTTTAATAGTTATATTTTATTATTATTATTATTATTTTGGTTCGAGAAATTACAAAATATATTTGTTTTCAATTCGCTCTTTGTCGTCAGGAGAAAGTTTTAACAAATTCAAAATTTATTTATTTTTATTATCTTTTCTTTCTGGTTAATATAAGGATTAAGAAATTAAAAATAAAAAAGCATTTTTGGTTGTGGTTGCACATCCATTTTCAAATCAATAGAACTCATATTTGATTGTTATCTTTAAATTTGCAGCTCCGTAAGATAAATAGTTTTTGAATTACATTAACACAAGTAGACGGAAAGATATGTTGTACTTACATTGTGTTAAAGAGCTTTACCATAAATTGTCTCCTAAAGATTTGCAATCTCAACTATAGATTCCATATTTTGGTCGAAATAAACTGAAATAACCTTTTTATTTCTACAATGAAGATCTATCTACTGATAAAGCGAAGGGAAAGATAGGCTACCTACGTTTTTGATGTGCTGGCAAGCCGTTGAAATTTTGACTGAGGAAAAGACATTTCTGGATTGTTTTCCTTCTGGACCTCACTCAGTGTTTAGTTCAATTTTTTCCCGGCAGAGCGCTGCTCTGTTTGTTATTGTTTTTATTCTAATGTGCTTGTTGAGGCTTTTAAGGTTAGTTGTGCTAGGCCTAAGTCAGTCATCTGAATTTATGTTTGTGACCATGTTAGTCTTAGTTAGTATTAGTTTTTGTATTTTATAATATGTAACATTGTAATTTATTTATTTGTTAGAATATGCCTGAATCTGTCCAGGACAAAACAGAAACCATACATTAATGCAAGTTTTTTATTTAGTCTGACCATCACCAGGAGGTTTAAAAAGGTACATGTCTATATTATAATTCGCAGTCGCAGCTTTCTTCTATCTGATCGCGACTTTGCTGTAATAAAGAGTTGTTCGCTGTTTTGATAGGATTTATTCACTCGACCAATATAGTGATATGATACGCATTCCAAAAAAAAAGATCCCTTGGCTGTTGAAGTAAAGCCAAATGAACAAATAACTAAACTTTAAGCAGTGGTGACCTGCACTGTTTAGGAAAACATCAAAAAGTTTGCTCAGTAGACAAACATTTCAAATTAGCAACTACAAACACCTAATTTTCAAAGGGTCAGAAAAAGTGTAAGTGACTGTACATGATTTTACTGATGGTATTTGCAATGAAGTGTTTAAATTGTACAAGGGTGGTGATGTTGCCATGCCTGTGATAGAGTGTATGATGAAAAGGTTCCTAATAAGAAGAAAATTAAAATCAAAGATGCTACCAGTTGTGCATCATGAACCTGATGAGTACAAATACTTTTGTAGAAATATGTTAATGTGGCCAACGATAAATTCACAGCGTGGAAATGAAGAGAGTGAATGATGTGCTGTAATGACACAAAGAAACATTTTTCTTAAAAGTTTAATGTTTTTGGAATATCATGATTCATAATCAAAATACACTTTTTATTTCATAGTTTGACTAATATTATTCAACTTGTTTTCTTTTTCATTGTAACATTTATCCTCCATTTAAAATATTGCTATTGATTAGAAAAAAATTAATATATTTTATCTTTTCATCCAATTCTGTTGCCTTGTGAGCTCAAAAGGAAAAAATTACACTATTTTCTAAACTATACCAGTATATATATGCGTAGGTATTAAAATTATTGCAATATAATCATGTGGGCAATGTTAGGAAGGGGTTAAGAGACAAATTTGCAATTGTACGTTTTGTTATTTTTACCAATAGTTTTTTAGCAAAACATTTTTTTTGATTTCCCGAAAGTAAACTAAAATGGAATCTTTTTCTTTTCAATCTCACCCATTCAATTACTTTCGTGACGTATCCTTCCGCCTTCTAATTTCTAAGTGTTAAAAAAAATTCCTGTCCAATGATTGGCGGTTAAAGTCCCGTTATGAAATTAAAAACACAGAGAAATGATTGATATTAACTGATTGACTAAACAACATTCTCAGGATAAAAGCTTTGATTTGAAACTACAGTTGACTCCCAATAATCCGACATTTGACAGTCCGACACGCTCGGTAGTCCGACGCAGGTTGGTTCGAAAACCGACCCGATTGAGGCGGCCACGGAGGTGAAATGCACAATCACTTGCGATGAAGTTATGTCGGCTGCAAACGCTTTGATACGTTGGTGTGAGGAGAGGGAACTCGGCTACGAGAACATTTTGATGTTAAAAGATATTCAAGAAAAAGCCATGACAAACTCTTTACGTAAGAAGAAACAAAAAACGATTACAGATTTTTTTAAGCCGTAAATACATATGTACATATTTTTTTTTTTTATTATAAGACATAAAATTATATTTTACATTATATAATGCAATTTTAATTTTTAAGACATAAATACAGTAATAAATTAGTATTACATACATACGTATTCATTTGTGTAAAACTATGCCTAATGAGTTTTTTTTTAATATCCTCAACGGCCGTAAAATATGTACTCAATATGTATTGTAGCAATATATGTACTGTAGTATGTGCAGTACTGTATATAACTTAAATTTTCTTGCCTTAGAAGTCAAAATTCAGTTTTAAAAAAAATCAACCTTTGGTAATCCGACATTTTTGATAATCCGACACTCCCTCGGTCCCGTAACTGTCGGATTATCGCGAGTCAACTGTATTTGTTCAAATCAAATACTTCCGAAAATGTAATATAGCTATAATATTACCTGTTGGAATTATTTAACATGTGTCTCAATTGTAGCAATCTTAGTTTTGAAAGTTTTTTTTTTTTTTTTTTTTTACAAATAGTGTGTATGCCAAACAATTTTTTAAGATTGTATCTAAATTTAATTAAAAGAACTCTTTTGTCTACGTAAAGAGTCTATGGTTAATAATAAAAAAAAAAAATCATTTGCTTGAACATTTTTATCTTTTTGAAATTTTAAAACCAACTACTAAAAAAAAATCTTTATTAAATCGGTTTTTTGATTAATATCTTTTTTATCTCCTGATGAACAGAAGGTTTTGTTTAAAAGAAAATTCCAGACACTTCTTTCACAGCAAACAGTGGGAAAACGTACGCCTGTAAACATTACAACTGTTCGAATTCAGAAAAAAAAAATCAAGAGAATTATTGTTGAAATATTAACTTTGAAATGACTCCATACGAAGCCTTCTCGTAATGGTGAGTTTTTTGTTTTTGTTTTGAAAATACATCATCAGCTGCTCAGTTCTTTACAAAACGTAAATCAAAATGGATTGGAATTCATGTAGGACAGCCTAAATCGATATTCGAACTTTAGCTTTTTAGGAAATGTTGTTTGAGTTATCAAAAGAAAGTAAAACTTCTATAAAATGGTGGCTTCATAATTAAGTATGAGTCCATTTTCGAATCGAAATCAAATATCTTAAAAAGTTATTTTAAAAAGTTAAAAGAAATTTTATTTCTTTAAATAGAAATATCTTAAATGGAGAGAAAATCGCCAACCGGACAATAAATATGCCTTCGCACATTGAGCCAACACCAACGGGAATTCTGTACAATTGTTTCATCCTTATTATGGAATCATCAGCAGAATATACCCTTGATGTTTGGCTCGTTGCGCGAAAGCTTTACCCAAAAGCATTCTCGGTCCCGGGAATGGGCCGCCGAGATATAAAACAATAAAATAAAAAATGATCCTGAAAGATCCAATATATTAACCCCTTGTCCTCTCACTGAAAGGCACTAAGGAAATTAATTACAAAAAGGCAACTTGCTCAATGTGCGAAAGCATATTCATTGTCCGGTTGGCGATTGTCTCTCCATTTATGAATAGTTACGGACGTTAACGAGGCAACTACATCACCGGAGATCAGGAGAAGAATAGCTATGTCAAAGTCAACGATGAAGTCACTGGATAGAGTTTTTAAGTCAAAAAACATCTCTCTAACGACCAAGAAAAGACTTGTACAGAGTCTGGTCTTTTCTGTGTTCATCTATGGATGTGAAAGTGGACAACAAAGATACGAGACAAAAGACAGATTGATGCCTTGGAGATGTGGTGCTGGAGAAGAATGTTATCGATACCATGGACAGCTCGAAGAACGAACAAATCAATTTTGGATGAAATCAAACCGGACATCTCACTCGGTTCTAGGATCACCAAATTACGTCTTGCCTACTTTGGACATATTATTAGACGTGATAGATCTTTAGAGAAGGACATTATGTTGGGAAAAACAGAAGGCTCTAGACGAAGAGGAAGACCAGCAACCAGATGGCTTGACACTATTACAACTACGACAGAAATGACCCTGGCCGATCTTTGTGAACTCGCACGTAATCGTTCTTCCTATAGATCGTTCATCCATCAGGTCGCCAAGGCTCGGAATCGAGTGAAAGGCCGTGATTGATTGACGGACGTTAAACTTGCTTTCAATAGAAATATCTTAAAAATACTAAAATTTCAGACTTCTAGGATAAATAATTTTCAAGTTGTGTTGATCAAAGCATTCAAAAAACAGAATTCTAAAAGTTGTTAGCGTTTTCTACGATGTCTATTGAAAGTTTAAAGATATTTTTTCTCAATATTTTGTTGGAAGAACATCTTTTCAGGAATCTTTCACTAAACGTTTCTAGGATTTCCATCCGAATGACGTTCTTAAACAAAGGAATTTGTATCTGCAACATGATATGCAAATCTCTTGATGGCATCAAGTGGTTGTCAATGGCCTAGAAATAAGATATGCTATTTAATTTTAAATGAAAAAGAAAGTCTAAAAAAGGAAGTATTGAAAAAATACTGACAAGTTTTTTGCAAAGAAGAAATAGTCATTGTGCCAACAAATCAAGAAAGGTTAATTATGGAATTGAAGCTCAGAAATATACGTAAAAGAGTTTTATCCAAATGTTACCAACGGATGTAAATTGGATCGTAAGAACTCTTTGTAAGGTAGACGTTGTCCGTGCAGGGCTTGTATCTGCTGCTAAATACTTTACAAGAATTCTGTGATATTTCTCAACCTCATTTTTATCTCTAAATTTATCGTCTTTGAATTGAAAATCGTAAAATCTCATCCAATTCCCTGCAATTCTTCTACTTATCTTAAAACTTTAAGAATGGATAAGATTTCTTTAAAATCATAATAACACAAATATCCTTTTTTGTTTACTTTATAATTAAATTAGTTATAAATTGATTGAGAAGTTTGAATGGTACATATTTCAATAAATATTAAAATTTCCATAATGGTCAATTTGTCAAAATTCTAAATATGGTCTTTTTTGGATAAATATTCTTCTTAACTGCATAAGATCAGGAAATTTATTTCCAAAATAATTAACAAATAAAATAAAAGCCGGCAAAATCAATTCTTGTAACAATAACCTGTATTACGATGAAGCTAAAGGAGAATGGGAAAACCCTACGGGAATTTGCCCCACCCTGTAAAGTGATAAGATTTATATCTATTATCACGTTCTCCTTACGTAGAACATTTATTATTACGACTCGTCTCAATTATTAGTCCGTTCGGGATTATATAATTCTAGATGTGACTTATCTCGTTGACATCTTACTTCCCGGATGTATTAATTAATTATCATTTAATAAATATTTTCAGTAACAGTAAATACAGTGAAACTTGGATAATTCGAACTTGTTTAATTCGAAATTCTGGATAATTCGAATTTTTTGCTCGGTCCCTAGAATTACGTATTAAAATAATGTTAAAAAATCGTGGATAATTCGAATTTTTTCGTACGATTATCCTTAAAATATTTAAAAATTGTTCCTGAGATTTTTCTCAGCTAAGATGCATAATTTATTTGAGGCGGTCTTTCTAAGGAAAACAAAAGCGAGGGTTGGAATGTCACTCTGTGACATTTAGTTTTCTGTCCACCCTCTCTTGTTACCCTCCCCCTCCCACACCCCTTCGGTCTTTGAGTCTTTCACTTCATTTGCATTCACCATGTTTCCTTTATGGTGTTGAATTTTTCACAAACATGAGTGTATAAAATGTGAATCCATTTTGCCATCAGGATTGTTTCAAATATACAGTTTTCATGTTTTGCGAATATGGTTTGGTTTTCTTATTGACGTATTTTATCAGATATTTTGCTTTGGTCTAAGATGTCAGGGGTTCTGATGTAATTCAAATAGAAACTCTTAAATTACTTAAATGAAAAAAAAACAAAAAAACTAAACAATTAAAAGCTACTGACATGGCATCCAAAGCAGGATATTTTGTAATTTTGAAGATTTAATTTTTTTCTTAATTTCTTTGAAATTGGTTATCAATACTGAAAGAAAAAACAAAGAAATTCCGATTATAAGGTACGAAGTCAAATGCATGAAAGTTAATATGACGTGAAAAGTAATGTAGAGTGTTGCATGTAAATGACTAAGAATTGTCATCAAAACAGTAGCATAAAAAGAGCTGTTCGGGAGGTGTTCGTCAATTCATGTTTGATGAAAGGATGTGAAGATGGGAGTTTAAGATAGTAAGATGTGTTGTTATGGCTTCGAAATATCAACTAACAGATCGATGTAGGTCTCGGAAGACTAAAGTCAGGTCAAATTTTGATGGAAATGCCAAGATGACTAAATGTGTGTTGTTTTTTTTTTGTGGTCCACAAAACTGTAGAACCAATTCAAACTGTAAATCACTCGCCAAAGGTCGAGTGAAGAAAGGCCTATAACTTCTGTGGATGTCCGCTATCTTCGATTAAGTGCCTTAAGGAACAGTTCTGTGATGTGGTTCACTGCAGCTACAGGAACGCTGGTATGTGATGCTATTCACAAATTAGTCCAGATTTGCGTTGCAGGATAATATTCGGCCAGGACAGAACCAGGAAAATGCTTATGTCTCAGGACAGAATCTCCCTTATGTCTTTTTATAAAAGGGTACACTTACACTGAGGTACGGTATTTCTTCTGCAAGTGTTTCCAAGAGGAAATAGAAATATTATACAATAGAAAGATGTCCAGGACCATAAGTTCTCAATTACGTAAGTCCATTTCTTCAACAAGAGAATAAGGAATATTGACACTGAGCAAGGCATGAGCACCACTGAACATATGAATTGACCAGACAGGCCTATAAAGACCAATTTTCACTTTGGAGTCTGATTGTCGTCTCTCGGGTCGTGTTGGCGAAGATCGAAGAAGCATCTCTTCCATAGAAAAACCACAGGACAACCGGTTTCCCATTTACACCAACGGGTCAGTGGCTTGAGGGTCAGTAACTCATCGCCATCAACGATCACTTTGAAAGTGATTGATTTGGTGCTTGGCAAAACCCCAACACTATTGAATATTGTCCAATTGAAGAAAGGGATGTTGTGTCACTCAGATGGCTCGAATTTAGCTCTTGGCATTTTCGGAGGTTAAGATCAGTAGGGATGGTCATCGACCGGTCTTTCTAGTGAAAATAACATAAGATGCAGTCAATGGTCCATCGAGGGATGACAAACAGCAAATACATCAAACCCTTAATGAAAATAAGCCTTCATTAAATGGAGCACGTTTGAGATAGTCTAGGAAGAAGTATTGCTGCCCTCAAATATCCTACCAAAAACCAGTATTTTAAAAGAGTTATGCCTTTAGTTGCTACCTACTAAGCACCATCATCTACAGGTTGAAACATCCATTTAAGGCCTCCATTGCTGTTAAAGATCATCCCAGATACAATATTAAGTATTGTAGTTTGGCTTAAATTAAACTATTTGATGATAGAGGAAGCTCATTTTTGACCCGATTCTGATCTGCTCATTATTGTAGGTTAGAGAAAGGTTAGAGAAAGCGAGAAAGCTAACACACAGTTGTTTTCACTAACTTTCATACAAATTGATGAAGGATTTTTTGGATATCGTGATTTTTCTGTTTTTATCTAAATTAATGGAAACCGCTAGAGATAAAAACTGCAATTTAAGTACTCGAAACTGTTTACCAATCTTAAAAATACAAAATTGTCATGCAGCTGTGTCGACTGTATTTAACAGAGGATACAAGAAAAACCTAGGGAATTTTCTTTTGCATGGTACACATGGGCTGTTGTCTACAAAAAGCCTTTGGAATAATTCTACAGGTGATTAACAATTACTACTAATAAGTGTTAGGTTTTCAAGAAAGATTTTCAAACCAAGAGATTTTAATTTTTTTTTTAACAATTTCGTACATGTTTGTAGCATTCAATTTATTTGCAAAATCAATGAAATTTACAGGAGTACCAAAAAAAACACCTTTTATTTATTTAATAGCATAAGCTGCCTCCAAGGCTTGATCGAGGTCTTGAATGAGATCATCGATATCTTCGAGACCAACAGATATTCGGAGTAGATTCTCTACAATCCCTTTTGTAAGTTTTTCTTCTTCAGTGAAATCCGCGTAGATCGTGGATGCTCTGTGGAAGAAAACAAAAAGAGTGTTTTTTAATGCAGAACAAACAGAAACAAAAAATAAAATTAAGAGTAAATATTAACGTGCTATTTTGAATATAACAGATTGCCAACTACATTAGCACTCAAATAATTAAAAGAAAACAAACCAAATAAATATGAAACAAATACATATAAATGTAAAACAAATACGACGTACGTTTCAGAACCTCTT
>JAFIDM010000179.1:5467002-5481062 GCA_023159025.1 Thereuonema tuberculata
AATTTTAATTGATAACGTATTAAATGAATAAAGGTGCATCATGGTCTCTTATGTTTAATTAGTTTTACCTGCATGCTAAAACAGTTTAATTAATGTATGACTTATGTCTGAAGTAAATATAATACACTGTCCTCACATTCACAAACATGGGTGTATATAATTTCGAAGTCCCACTTTGTAGCTTTGAGAATTATGCTATTCAGGAGACTAGGGGATAGACACAGAAACATCCATACGTTACTCAGTATTAAAGCCGAAACCTTAACATTTCACAGATGAATTGAGCAACCACAGCCATACCAAGATAAGTGATGCAAAAGCATTCAATCAAAAATAAAAAAAAACCCTTCCATCTAACTTAGACCAACAGAATACGATATTCATTCAAGATCTTACTTACGGATGTTCTGCTAAACTTTCATAACCGCCTAAACTTTCAGCTATACAGAATAATTTTAGTGAAGCCAAGAATGTTTTAGCTTCTTTCAATCCACCTTTGACATGAAAGGTAACCATTCCACTGTATCCTTTGCATTGTTTCTTGGCTACTTCATACTGAGGATGAGATGGTAGTCCTGGAAATAAAAAACAAATATTCAATTACAATGTAAAATAAATAATGGATACAAATTCATTACCTTCTAAATATAGTATTGGGCAAATAGTAGTGAAACATTCCACATCCTCACGCGATAATAAGGCGTGTCCGAAATTCATGATTTATTTGAATATAAATTATTATAACTGGTATTAGGTTTTGAATCAGTCAAGGCAATAATAGGATGCAAATGAAAATGTGTTTGCATTTTATGAAAACCTCCGTCAGTTATTAACTGAAGAAATAAGCAGCAAACAAACCCAGCAGAAAATAAATTATTTTTTCAAACCAATGAATTTACGTAAGCAATCAACATGAACCTGGACCCTCTTGTTCTAAAAATTAATGCAGTGTATATGTACACAACTTTTTCAATTCAACCTACTACGTTGAAGGCTGTTTTTTATTTGATGTATAATAAACATTTTTTATAGTTAACTATTGTACTTTCATTGATGTACATCCTGCTGCATTACACCCCTATAACAATTATTTGTTATAAACCGGACTTTCAATAAAACGGACAACCTCCAGCCCCTATTAGTCCGTTATAATGAGGTTCTACTGTAACGCGATTTGGTCTTGGACACCCTTCTATTTTGGAAAAGGTGTATAATTGTAAAATTGCAAATTTACCATATTTTTGCCCAAAAAGTACGAAAATCGATTGATTTTAGAGAACTGTTCACTTGACTCGTCGTTTGTACAAGATGCCAAGATGGCGGCGCCAAACCGTAAGAAAACAGAAATATAGAGATTTTGGCTAATATAACCCATCAAAGTGTTGAAAAGGTAATGATTTATAAATATTTACAAATATAAAATTCTCTCACATTGCTCTGAATGATGTAGGTAATCGTGAAATGACCATTTTAAATCGATTTGGAATCGTGCAGGCGATAATAGGGTTCGAATATATGACATTTGACATCGCGAAGTAAAAAAAGCTTGGGCAGATCGCGATCTTTGAGATCTTGGATCCGAAAGATCGCGATATAGCCGAGTTTGACTGTAATACATCCACAGTACAATCATGAAACCACTCCAATTATTTATAGACAACCTGTATATTGCAAACCAGACTGGGGGTATTTCCCAAATCATAAAAGAGAGATAGAAAAGGCCTTTCGCGTCCTATTATTCAGGAATCGTCTTCAGGTCTGAAAGAGGTGGGATGTCTAGGTCATCATTTAAGTTGACTGAGATGGATCCGGTTTCTTATGTCTTGTTGGTGCTCGGATAGGCATTTGCCGAGGGAACGTTTGACCAATATAACGTTGGCCGCAGCAACACGGAATCGAGTAGATACCTTGTTTTGGGGGAGTGTGGATGGGATCCTTAGGATGGGATATGATGTTTCTGAATTTTGGAGGGGGAAGGAAAATTGGTTGGAAATCGTAACTTTGAAAAATCGGGCTGATTTTTGGGATTATGGTGGGAAAAAAGGGGAAAAAAACTTTAGGGAGGACATTGTTGAAGGGAGTGGTTGGTTTAGGGTGGAGGATCTTTCTTAAAACTTTTGGGATGATGGAGGGAGAAAAACCGCTGTTGTTGGCAACATCTTGGCAACCCCTACAAAAAAATGAAAGTCGAAAGTTTTAGATGTTGTTGCTGATTGGTTCATGACTCTAAAAGGCTTTAAAAAGCTGAACCAATCATGTGATTGCTTCACATTCCAATGACTGTTTGATTTGGAGAATAAGAACAAATGATGGAAACTTATCACTAAAAACAATGATTGTTTCAGTAAGCAAAACAATGATGGGCCGCATGATTTGGATATAACTGTTGGCTTTAATATTTGGAGTTGCCGCCAAAAACTTTCCAGCTTGATGTTCATTGATTAAAACTCTAACAATCAATTAGTCAATTCTTTTTCTTCTCTGAAATAAGATTTGTCATTTCTTAAGTTACTGCTAGCCTCTCCTCAACCCACACACATCTGACTGTACCAATTCAAATCTCTTCTCTTGCTGAAGGTGAAAGCCAAACAATCTGTCAGTCGATCGCATTACGTCAACAGGCTTGCCTTTAGTAGAACAAAATACAAAGAAATAATTCTCAATATCAAATTGGTCTTGTGATGAACTGGAAATAGAACTGGGCAGTCAAAACCTATTAAAAGAATCATAACCAATCGCCAAAATCATCCTATGTGACAAAAAAGAAATATCTGAAGAAACTGACTCAACAATGTCTTGATTTAAGTGATACAAAAGATTGTTTTGGGAAATGGAAAAGGACAATGAAGACTTTGAAATGATCAAGTGGTGCTTCTATCAATACCAGTTTATTTGGAATCTGGTAAAGAAATGGAAAGAATTGACTCTGAAAATAAAAAACAAGTGAAGTGGGAATCGAAATTTGAAAATCATGAGAGGAGCTGAAATTATAGAGAAGCTGTAATCCATAAAATAAAGGATGAGATTAAACCTTCATCATCATCATCATCAATGGCATAACAGCCCTCTGTGGGCCTTGCCTTCTGAAGAAGTTTTCGCCATTCTTTCCTATTAAGTGCAGCACTACTCCAATTCTTAATTCCAATTGTCTTTACATCCTCTCTCACACCTTCCTAATACCTTAGCTTTGGTCTTCCAACTTTCCTAGTTCCTTCTGGCTTTGCATCAAATATCTTCTTTATCATTCTATCCTTAGCACGCAGCACATGTCCATCCCACTCCAACCTTCTGATTTTTATACAATTCACAATGAGACTAAACCTTATTCAGTTCCAAATTCCTAGATCAAAAGGAACATTGTGTTGTTAATGTCTAATGCATACTTCTTCAATTTTTGAACAGTGCATAGTGATATACAGCGGCAGACCGCACTTTGACAAACACTGCCTTAAATTAAACAGAATTTTCAATTAAACTAAACCAATTACATAAACATAACTAGGAAAATGCTCAACCATTATCTTCATGCTTTCAGGTCTGACCAGCTAATCTCAAACAAGGACTATCAAAGGAAAAGTTGAACTTCAAATTCTTATCATTCTAATTTGAATTTATATAAATTGCTTTTAAAGACTGAATGTAAGAGAGAAAAAAGAAACTTACCTGGATGATAAACTTTCTCAACTAAGGGATGCTTTTCAAGGAAATGAGCAACAGCTAAACCATTTTTCATATGCTCTTTCATTCTAAGATGAAGAGTTTTTAATCCTCGATTCACAAGATAACAATCAAATGGAGACGGGATTCCACCAATACCTAAAATAATCAAAATTAAAATTAATCAGATAGTTTATTTCAATACATCAGTATCTTAAGCTAAAAAATAAAATAAAGATTCAATCAAAGAAAATAATCAAAAAAAAGTTATTAAATTATTTTCACTTTAATGCATTACAGTAAACAGTAGAAAAATAAGCTTTATTCTCTCCAAACTTCAAAATTCTCAACACACTGAAGCTTCTGCCTTATGATGTTTATCAAGAACTGATATTTAATATTTAAAAGGACAGGTAAATTTCTGTTACAAATATTCAACAATAATTGGAAATTTTATTCTGTTCTGATTACTTTGAATTTTTTACTTCTGTGGAATGATTTTCAATTTGCAAAGTGAATGAATAGTGAAGTCAAACAAATCTGATTCCTTCCATTTTAATAATTTCATTGTATTTTAGTCATTCATTTACATTTGCTAAAGTTTGTAAAGTTGATCATTTGGCACCAAGTTACAATAGGCCATGTGGTTGGCGTTGTCGCTATGACATTGGCCTCTAACCTCTGAGTACTGAGGTTCGGTTCTCATGTGGGTTTCATGATAGTGGACGATCCACGCTGGGCAGGTTTTCTCAGTGTTCTCCCGTTTCCCCTGCACTTCTCCCATCATACTTTCTCAGTCTTTCTTTCCATCTGTCCTTATTTCCGTGGGATAGTACAATAGACCAACAGCCGTGGTGCTCGGCTTCCCTGCCATCCACACTCACCACAACTAACATAATATAACATAATATAACATAACATAACATAACATAAGTTACAATAAGTCAAAACCCATTTCAAAATTTGGATGACAAAGATATTTTAGACTTTTAACTACAAACTTTGCTGCAACTCAAATATTTGTGATGCCATCATCAACTCGCCTGCCAAATGAAATTCCATTTTCTTTTGATTCTTTTAAGATATATTTTAATCAGGAACTTGTTAACAGGCTCTTTGTGTCTTTATTTTAAATAAAAACAAAAAATAAGAAAAACCTTGTAAAAATTTTTTATCAGCAGTTTACAGCAAAGGCTGATTATTTAAGAAAAATATATCAATTTCTTTAAGCTCAGTCCATTCTAAACTAAAGATCTTATTTAGAAGACTTCAATACTATCATCATCCTATTAAAAAAAGTAAACATGATGAATCAATAAAGTAAAACTCATAACAGAGACACCCATCCTATTATTAATATTTATTAAAAGTGACTTCTTACCATTTTGAAGGAACTGCAGTCTCTCATGCAAATCATCTCTATCTGTCATTGCAGCTCCCATCACAACATCAGAATGACCTGCAAAATAAAAAATAAACAAGGAATTTGATATATAATATATAAACAAGTATAGAAAATTCAAGATAATAAAATGGGAAAAAAAGAAAATGAAAAAAAGGGGCATGATGTATCTTCAAATTCAATTTACCAATAAGATATATTAACAAAATGGAAAACATGGGATTTATAAATATTAAAAGAATTATATATTGAAAAAAAAAAAAAAATAGAAGAAATATACATTTTTACAGGCACGGTGTGATTGTTATCAACAAATTCTGTGAACATAGCACATTTACTCTTTTTACTAAATACCTTTGATGTTATAGCTATATACCAATTAGTAATAAACAACTCTACCAAGAATCCAACTGCCAATAGATCAACGTGTGTCTGTCAAAAAAAAAATGCATTTTTCTCCTTTTTCCTGTTTCCCCTGCGCATGTTACAATGCATTAAAATAATAAAATGTAGTAACAGTGTATTATGAGAATTTTAATAAATATAACCCCCTGTTTACTTTCTTTGAGAGCCTGAATGGAACCAGCTAGTTTTATAGAATTATAATCTAACTATTTTTTTATTCAAATGACCTGAACTACGAGGTACAGTAGAGTCTCGAAAACTCGGCCTAACATGGACCGAAGGGTGGCCGAGTTTGTGAAACTGCCATGTTATCGGGAAAGGTCTTAAAAAAAGAATAACTACTATTTTTTTGTCATAAAATACTTTTATTTGTTGCTTGAGAACACAACTGTTTACAAAGAATGCTATAACTCAAATTTAAACTGTCCAAATAAACTTAAGAAAATACCTAATACATGAACTGTATATACACTCATGGACAAAAAAATTAGCGCACCAAGAAGGAGTCGTCAAAATGAAACGAAAATTTACATACGTAACGACTACTTTGATATAAGTAAATGATTAGAAAATCAAAGAAAAAGGATAATTTATTTCAGAGAAAAAGGCAAAAGAACGGAGGAGTTAATACTCCGTTGGACCCCCTCTAGCGCAAATGCACGGTGCGATACGATCGGGCATTGAGTCATACAAGTTCTGTATGATGTCTTGAGACATTTCGTTCCATATTTGCTGTAACCTTGCCTCTAGTTCGTTCAAACTCATGGGATGCCCAACTCGTCGTCCCAAATGATCCCAGATATGCTCGATTGGAGACAAATCTGGGGATCGGGCAGGCCAAGGAAGGGTAGTAACAGTGCGGAGACAGTCTTGTGACACCCTTGCCGTATGAGGCCGAGCATTGTCTTGTTGAAAAATGGCTCCTGGGAGCCGTTGCATGAGTGGCAACACATGTGGTTGCAGGATTTCATGAACATACCGCTGGGCTGTCATGGTGCCACGGAACAATACTAGGGGTGACTGTGTATTGTAGGCAATGGCACCCCATACCATCACACCAGCTGTGGGAGCGGTGTGTCGCTGTACAGCAAAGGCAGGATTGAAGCGTTCACCACGGGCTCTCCACACACGAACACGATTGTCATCACTGCCGAGATTGAATCTGGATTCATCGCTAAAGACGACCTGGTTCCATTCCGCTGCAGTCTAGTTTCCTCGTGCGCGGCAAAACTCCAAACGGAGGCGTCGATGGGTGGGCGTCAAGGGCAGCACACGTAATGGGCGCCGCGATACCAACTGTCCTTCAGCCAGGCGCCTTCATATGGTTCGAGAAGATACAGCGGCCCCTAGTGAAGGTGCTACCTGTGCCTAGATGGCGGCCGATGAAGCAGTTGGCTGTACGCATGCATTTCTGACTATGTGGTGGTGTTCTCGACGACTGTTCTGTCGAGGGCGTCCTGAGCCTGGTCTTCGTGTACATGACATCTCTCGGGTGCACTGGTCCCAAAACCTCCTCACAACACAATCAGAGCGGCCTAATTGACGAGCTACTCGCCTAGCTGACCACCCAGCTTCCATCATCCCGACGATTCTCCCTCTCTCAAACTGCGACAACTGCGTATACTGTCTTCGAACACGGCGTAATGGCATGTCTACCTCAGCTCTTCCTTTGTAAATGATTCAGCACACTCAAACAAGCTTTGGTTACCTGTTTTATACTCCACAGAGTACGATGTTCAACGCCCTCTACCGGCTATACGTAATGCGCAATCACGCTGCATTTCTAATCTTTTGCATATCTCCCCGACATGTACCTTCATTGCAAGTTTCGTTACGATCCCGCAATTATTTCTTGGTGCGCTAATTTTTTTGTCCATGAGTATAAATGTAACTTGTAACGGGTCTGCGCGGGGGGGTTTTCCGCCCTGTCAGGGGGTGGCCGAGTTATCCGGACTGCCGGGTTATCGAATGCCGAGTTTTCGGGACAGTACTGTACATGAAATTACTGAAATCGCAAAATTGTTCTAAGATTTTGTTAATAAATTCAACTATAAATATTGTTACATAAAAGCTGCAACCTACCATTAATATATTTGGTTAAGGAATAAACCACAATATCAGCACCTAAAGACAGTGGTAGCTAAAAGAATAAAAATACAAGGAAAATATTACTTGTTTAAGCAGAATTCAGATAAAAACCAGGGTAAATAAAATTAATATTTACTATGAATATAAACTTAATGGATAGCAAATATATTGAAAATAAATACTAACCAAATACAGTTCAAGTTACTTATCTCTTACAAGAATTAAATAAGCCTTTGTTCAAGTGTATTATATTTAATCACTAATAACAATGAAAGTTTGTAATTAATATTAAAACATTGACATCTATTATTTATCATATGGAAAAAAAAAATATTGTTTACTAATTTTATTCTATAATCTTTCCAAAATTTTTAAATTAACAAGATTTTAACAATAACAAGAGACGACACACCCTGTATCTTTCAAATGTGAGTGCCTTTTTGTGAAATGAACGTACACATGAAGTACTTCAAAAATATATATTGGATTTGGGGCAGATTTCAAGATATTCAGCGTTATTTTCATCAATTTTCAAGTACAGTGGAACCCCGCTATTCATACATAAACCGTTCCAGGAGGCAGTTCGAATGGCGATTTGTACGTATGGCGAATCATTTTTTCACATAAGATGTAATGTAAATTGGATTAATCCATTCCAGAACCCAGAGATGATTGCTTATTTAAACCTTTGTAATAATACTTTAAGCGTAAAATACAAAAACTATGAAAACAATAAATATGTAGGCCTCTCTTATTATGTCTTTCTTTTTCAGTATAGATGATATGGTTGATTTCGCCGTGCCATACTGAGTTGCCAGGTCAGAGACACGAGTTCCACTTTCAAACTTCGCAACGAGTTCTTTTTTCAATTCAATTGTCGTTCTCACTGCTTTCCTTTTAGGCTTAGATGAATCAGTAATCTTTTTTGGACCCATGGCTGCACTATTTTCAATAAAAATAACAAAAAATAACAATAAAATATCACAAAGTTTCATGAAGCTTGCGTGGATGATGCGAAGCGTACGGAAGATAGCGCGAGACTGAACTGAAGCGATCGCGTGGGGCGGCCAATAACAAGGTCACGCTGTCCAAATTGCGAGCAAGCGTACGAATGGCGAGTTCAATTTTACTTGAAAAAGTTGAACGAATAATGAGTTGTACGAATAGCGAGGCGGACGAATGGCGGGGTTCCACTGTATTGCCTTATTAGCACACTGCAGTCATTGCGAGAATGTATTACGGTGGACTAACGGTAAGTCACTGGCCTGCAAATCCAAGGTTCTCAGGTTTAAATCTGGAACGTAATTTTTTTTTTAATTTTCTTTTTTTTTATTTATTGTTTGCCTTCTTTCTTTATGATAATGTAAGTTTTTCCATTTATGTTATGAATATTAGACTCCAATTTAAGATTAGAAGTAAATAAATAATACTCTCGTTAACTTTGGTTTTTAATTATTTAGTTATTTAATTCACTAAACTTTTTTTTTCTTATCATAAATATTACTTATTTACTTCTAATCTTAAATTGATTTTCTGTCATAACATATTATGTTATGTTTTGTAATATTCATAACATAAACTGAAAAACTTACATTATCATAGAGAAAGAAAACAAAAAAAAAAAAAAAATTAAATAAAAAAAAAAAAAAAGAAAGTAAAAAAAATGAAATTAAAAAAAAAATTCCATCCCATTCCAGATTTGAACCTGAGAACCTTGGATTTGCAAGCCAGTGACTTACCGTTAGTCCACCCGTAACACTTGCTCTTTAATAATCGCAATGTGCTAATAAGGCAATACTTGAAAATCAATGAAAATAACGCTGAATATCTTGGAATCTGCAGGGCGTTGACCCCGAAACCCATAGATATTTTTAAAGTACTTCACGTGTACTTTCATCTCACAAAAGAGAACTCCCATTTGAAAGATATAGGCCATGTCATCTCTTATAAGTAACTATGGCAATGTAAAATGTGAGACTATTATATCTACGTGTTTCAAATTTATTAATTTATTATTCAAAATTAAATGAAGTTAAATTCCAAAAAAGGTATTCTGAGCTTTCCAAAGTAAAGTTTTCATCCTGTTCATATGAGATGTAATCAAAAAAGTCAGGAGCTCATTTTTTTTTCCCTTCGTAACAGCATGACTCACCTTTTAATGCATGCTGTCTCCTTCAAAGTAACTTCATAGGAGCTCAGCCTAGTGATTGAACTACCATTGGAAGCAACAATTAGAATTGCAACAATTATATTGTATGGATGTAGCCATGCAATGAACTATTTTTAATCCTGACCTTTTTAACATAGAATTCATAGGAATATGTGAAATTCACTTACTTGAAAATATGAAGTCATAAATGTATTATCTACAACAACTAAAATATCTTTGCTATGTTTGTGAACGAGATCTGCAACTGCTTGAATGTCAACAACTTTCATAGTGGGATTTGTAGGTGTTTCTAACCAGACCATCTGAAATAGATAATATCAATTAAATGATAAAATTTACCAAATTGTAAATTAAGAAACTGAGAGCAAATTACTGTAAATAAAAAATTACCATTACCTTCGTATTTTCTTTTATTGCTTTTTGAACATTGGAAAGTACAGTACAATCCACAAAACTGGTCGAAATATTCATGTGATTAATGATTCGGCTGAAGAGTCTGTTTGTCCCTGAGGAAATGGTATTAATAGAATATTAAATTACAATACATTTGTTAAACTCTGATAAACATCCAAAGCAATTTTAAAAAAATCTGAATTTTAAAAGTCCTATGAAACAAATGCTATCTTTAATAATGAAATCACCTAAAATTTACAGATGTTCCTCACTAGGGTTAAGTTCTATTAGAAAATATTGTATGTTGAATATGAATACGATGTAATAAATTTTAGAAAAAGTAAATAAATAATTACTGTCAGTGAATAAATAAATAAACAAATAATCACTGTAAGTAACTACTACAAATACCAGTACTTAAAAAGTAAATAAATGAACAAATTTATCATATCAATATATATTTGCAGTACTGTAAAAACAAAAGGTTTATATTTATTTCATTATGCAAAGATGATACAGATATAGAATATATACTGTAAAGTAGTGATATATTGTACAAGTATTAAACATTAATGTAGTCAGTGGAAAGCAGACCAGACCTGGGAATAGATCAAAATTCACAGTTTGATAATAATGAATGTGCATTGCTATCACACCAACATAAAGTTGAAATATCGTACAGTGAGAAGTATCTGTATATAATATCCTTCCTAGAAATTCTTTTGAAGTATGTTTGCTTGAGAAAAGAGTTAAATCCAACAGCTTAACATTTGTTTCAGTTTGTGCAATTTGCTTCCATTTTCCTGAAATATCAATATTATTTCTCTTAAAATATATTTTTTTTTCTTTTCTTCAATTATAAAGGTTTACTTTCTATTGCTGATGACTTGTAATACCTAATCTTATAACTGTCATTTGAAATCATCCTCTCAGATGCACAGTTATGTTCATAAAATACAATCAAATTCATTTTGTAGGGGATATCTTTTGTCCACTACTTTAACACTTGTAGATTAGCACAATAAGTCCTCAAGTGTAATTAACCTGAGGCCCAAATCAAATTTAAAAACTGAATATTTATTCCAGCATAATAATTCAATATATGAAAATCTTCCAATAAATTTAGTAAACCTTCTCTTGAGTATTGTAAACCAACTCATAAGGAATGTGTGTGTGTGTGTGTGTGTGTGTGTGTGTGTGTGTGTTTAAGTTAATTTAAGTTTTAGCAGCAATGTGTTTATATTTCTTCCCATGAACTGCCTTTGTACATCTTTGTTGCAGCAGGCTTTTTTAACATCTGATTTTAATAGTAAAAAAGTAGTATTAAAGTACTTACCACCATATACATCATCCATGCAGACGATATGATCTCCTGATTTAAGCAAATGTAAAACTGTGGTTTCTGCTGTCAGACCAGATGCAAATGTTAATGCTGAAATTTTCAAATAAAACAATTATTTTTAATCACTGAAAGACACAAATATTCAAAAATTAAAATCAATAGTGAATAATATCTATCTTTAATCATTAAGTTTTGGAGATATATTACCTAATGATTTTTCCTCGTATGTTTATCACTATTTATTAAACAATCTCAGTTAAGTTACAGAAGATTGTACTGATATTTAACAAATAGTAAAATTGTAATTCATAATAATTTGATTTTCCTGTTCTTTTTAGAATCAGATGTAAGCATTGCAATGTCATATGTAAAGTAGGGTGAACACGATTCAGCAAAAGCCTTGCTGTCCATCCAATACGTCGCATGAGATCTTATTTGAATGGTTTTCGATGGACCTTTGCTTGCCCAACAAGTTGGTTGCGGAGTTCTATTGGCTCAAGCAAGATATTTGGTCGCGCGAAAAAATAAACCAATCACAGTGGACCTTTGGAACACATCAGTCGTGACGTCACGCCCATTTGCAGAGATGGCTCCGCTACGAATCGTCTCCACTTCAACTGGATGGAGAGCAATTACAAAATTATTATCACAATATTGAGCTTATCTTTCAAAAATAAATAAGTTTATACTTAAATGCATTAATTTTATAAGTCAGCATTTATCATAGAGTTTTTAAAAACTAGATTTTTTATAATTTCACAGCATCGGCTGTGTTCGCGTGGAATTCTGGGATAGCCGATCGCTCGCTAGTTAAAGAATTGAAGAATTAATCCCAATAAATCTAAGAAATTCAAAAAGAAAATATCTTAGGATGGATTTGCTAAATTTCTGTTAATTTCTGAATTGAATTTTGCCCTATTACAGACTTCAATAATTATCAAATTCAAAACTTTAAAATTATTTTCGCTGTTTGATTCACAGATGAGAAACAGGCACAATATCATTCAATATCATTCAAAATGTTTTCTTGAATATTTTGATGCATAAAATTACTAAATTTCAGTGTAAAGATTGTTTCCTGTCGATTGATGATATTTCTTATTACAATAATAGCTTTTTAATGGTTTTCAGTGCAGTGGAATTGAGATATTCATGGGAGCAAACTACAAATGATGTCATCAGTGACGTATTTCAATTCTGTGCTTTTATTGGTTGGATTTCCGAAAGACATGCATTGAATGTCCTGTCGTGTTCTACCCTGGCAGTCTCGTCAAACACGTTTCCGCCAGACATGTTGCAGGAATAGGTTGGATGGTGTTCACATCGCTTTAGCATTAGAATGTAAAAACCCAGAATTAGCTAAATATCAGAATTCTACACATTTTTTGAATTGATTTTTCCCTTTCATAAAATATCAAAACTTAGCCAATACAATGGATAAGTTCAATTCTTCTGGATGTGTTAATTTTTACCTTTCAACAACGAAAAAAAAAACTTTTGTTTTTGTTTTGTTGTTAATAGAATTTAAGAGTTCTAATTTTGAATGAAGTTTTGGTCAAACTCACAGGAATGAAAAAATGAAAAGACATTTATTACAGCATATTAGTTTCAGAATACTTCCATCTGAATTCCTTTTTCCATGAAATTAACAACATCAAAAGCATATAGGCTGGTACACATGGCTGTTTGTTGATCACATAGTTCATTTGATCTCCACCAGAGGGCCCCAAGGGTTCCTGTCATTGGTTGTGGAAGAAGTTGTCGCCCTCCAACCTCTGATTGGTCCAAGGCCATCTACAAGGATGAGGCCCCTGCTATTATCATTCGTTTCATTGGTGTTAACGAATATAAATAGAATGTTTCTGATGTTGTTAATTACACTGAAAAAGGAATTCAGATGGAAGTATTCTGAAACTAGTTTGCTGTATTAAATGTCTTTTCATTCATTCATTCCTGTGCATTCGGCCAAAACTTCATTCGAGTTGAAGATAGTATGTGTAAAGTACTTTTAGTTCTCCTTTATCTTTATATTTTCTTTAATAAAAAAAAAAAAAAAAAATGCAACTGTTCCTTTTTCAATTTTTTTAATAGCTATTCCACATCAATCAAATTCAAGAATTTGCAAGTGAATTTTTCTTTCTTCTTTCTGTAAAAGAAAGCTCAAGACAAACTGTAAATAAATATACAGAATTCTCTAAAAAAAACACAGTTATAAAATACACCATCAAAATAAAATAAAATGTCTTGTTATTCCTTTGAAATAACAGGAACTGTTCAACGTAGAGGGTGTATCAGTTGGTCAACCCAGTAACTTCTTCCTGGGAGCCATTTTCGAGAACAGTTTATAGGTTTGAGGGTATCCATTAATTACGATAGATGTTTTTTAAAAAAATTGGACCCTCCTCCCCCTTGGTGAGATTCGGTAAGATGTGGTGGGACCACCCTCCTCTCACATGAGATTTCAAAAAGTCAAGAAATCTGTTATAACATGTATATTATCTGAATTAAAAAGTTGGTGTGAGATTTTCATTGACCCCCCCACCCCACCCATTTAAATGAGATTTGATGAGATTTTGCCGGACCCCTCCCCCCATTTGAGCTCA
>JAFIDM010000179.1:5496062-5523471 GCA_023159025.1 Thereuonema tuberculata
TTTTTCAGTGAATTTGTCAGCACGTTAACCCTTCCTTTTGCTTAAATATACAATTAACATTTTACCTTATTGTAATAATTTATTATTGAGGGGCCTGATAGTACGTGGTAAGCTACGGGCTGCAAGAGCCGGGTTCAATTCCGGCAGAGTTCGGGCATTTTTCCCTGGAAATTTGGGGTCCAGATGAGGTTCACTCACCCAAACCTCTGCAAAATGCGGACGGGTTTCTTTCCAGGAGAGCGTCGAAGTGACCACTAGAGCCCAGCTTCATCCGATGTTCGAGGATCATTGGGGCCTATATTTCTCCAGCACCCCAAAGAGACTTGCATGACCTGCAAAATGGGATCCATTCATTTTAATTTAAGAATTAATCATTATCATATCTTTTTCATAAGATTACGTTAAAAAATTAACTTAATCTAAGATATCTGATGACAATCTGTATTTTTACAGTATAAAAAGAAAACTAGTTTTTTTCTGGCCACTACTCCTCCGAAACCATAAGACACAGAGATACAGTGTCATAAAATTAGATATACTATTGAGGATGGCTCCTTTTTATATTCCATCTACTTGGGTCACCCGGAAGTCACGTGACTTTGTGGAAATTTATAGTGAAACAAAACTCACCCGAAAGAAATTTCCATCTCAAAATAATAAATGTGTGATATTTAAATTGAAATTAAAGTTCTGCATAACAAACATTAAAAATAATGCTTCTATGGGCCACCCTGTCAATGGGGGATTTAAATATATTAACGTGGCCCTCCAGGTTGGGGGTTTGGCGTAGGGCTAACAGTCCTACCCAGTAAAAACCTTGTAATTGTTAAGAAATCTCATATTGTTCCTGCCAGAAGAGGACGACCTCCTCTGAGATGGTTGGACTGTGAGCAACAGGATCTTAAACAGATTGGAGATTTTGGAGGACGGTTGCTGCGGATAGGGAAGCATGGAAAGGAATAATAAAGACGGTCTTGGCGGGCTTTTGTACCAAAGAAAAAGAAGAAGAACAATAGTGTGATACTAAATTGTTAACTAGATTGTTAAATAGACTGGAAAAATTTAACAGAATTGTAGCCAGATAAAGATCAATTGTTGATAGTGAATTACATTAGCAAAGGATCTTCAGTTAGAACATCAACAGAAAGCAAACGCCATGATGTGTTACCGAGTAAATGAAATGGTATTCAAGTGATTGATTCTACTAATATAATACCGGAGAAAGCAATAAATTACTAAGCTGAAGTATCAACAGTGATAATTGCAGCATCCAATTCTCAAGGCGACACAAAATAAGTTACTTTAAACATAATAATTTTTACTTTCAGATTAGGGATAGAGAAGTTTCAAAGATATTGTTTTCTGGAGAAGACGAAATTAATGTTTAAGAAGAAAGACATTGGGAGTTATTAGGAGTTAGAACTTTATTATTAGGAGTTAGAACCACTTATTCTAATTCAGACATGAACATGATAGCCTGCAATTGAATCTATAGAATCAGAGCGCATGTTTGTTTGTGTGCTTGTCTTGAAACAACGTCGCCATTTCTCAAGGGATTTTACCGAATTTGGCATGGAGGTTCCCATCCATCCCAGAATTATGCACGTACAACGAAAACCCGGATTCAGACTAAGGGGTGCAAACATTCACATCTCTGAAACCGCTTTAGTTGGAAACACGAAATTTAATATTAATGTTCTTTGTCAAAAACTAAAATAAACGTAATCGACGAATTTTCGATATTCGGATGTATCTCCGAAATAACATGAGCTGGAAACATGAAATTTGGCATGAGTATTCTTAATTCTAAGTTTCAATTTTTAGTTTACTTGATGTAATTTCTTTTTTGAAGAAATAAAACGTTTTTTTACGTTAGGTATGCAATGCTTCCGGAGCTAAGTGAGGTTAGCAGATATATAATATAATTTCTAAATACGTGCCATTTTTACCAATGGAAAGTTTCAAAGTGATCATACAATTACAATTTCTTCGTCATCCATTTGAGAACAACTCTTTTTTGTAACCCGCGCGAAGCACGAATATTTTTGCTAGTTATTTAATATAATTGAACTCAAGTGTATTTATTTATTTATTTATTTTTACTGAATATATAATATTTATTTTATCATCCAAATGTCGTTAATTCTTTGAGTAACAGCTCCGGAAATAATTAACAATTTCATTGAAGAGAAATAACTTTTAAGTTTATTATTATATATATGTTATTTTCAAACTTCAATTGATTATGGAGCTCAGACCGCTATTCCACTGCGCCAAAAAAAAATTATGTTATTCTGAGTAATTTAGCATTGCAACGAAGAGTAATGATTACAATAAGGAGTTCTTAGTACGTCAAAGAAGTAATATTATGACTTGAAGCGAATATTAATTCAGCTTCTTACAGCTGTGAATATTAATACAGCTGCGGTTTGTTTCTATAAATAAAATAGAAATTTAAGTATTCAATTTCAAGTAATAACGTTTATTATTGATAGAATACTTAGGAGAAGTGAATATGGCGAGCAACATGTTGCAGTTTAATGAAATGAACTACATTGAGCTGCATTGCAGCGAGAAGGATTACGGCAGTCTGCCATTACACCATTAAGCTAAGTTACATCTTTGGAAGAAAGTGCGCTGAAACTATTGAACAAGTCAGAGAGAGCTATCGAGAGAAAGAGAGGTTAAAGAAAATAATGATCCCTACACATTATGGAAAGAATTAGAAGATAAATTCAAGACAGCCTCAAAATAACAAGGCTGAAACGGAAGATCTACTATTCGCAATTTTGAAGATGTTCAAACAAGTTTCTAATTGAAACTTCTATTGACAGAATTACGTGAACTTTGGAGTGAAATAAATGATAAAGAGGTGTTGGATTATATTATCTGGTCCTCACTCCAGTTATGATTCATGCGCACAAAATATTATGCAATTGCAGAATAGTTTTCTCGAAATTAGTAATGGAACGTTTACTTCAAGAATACAATCGTAAGACCAACTGGAAACAAGTAATGAAAATAGAATAGAGAGATGCCATAACAGAAAAACAGAAATCACTTCATTGCCTTCGATTAATGACTGCATGTCCTGTTGCTTACGAGAGAGGTTAGTTCCTCAGGATTTGTTCAGATTTACATGCATGACTGAAACACTGTATTACTACAGTATATAACTGTATGTCATATAATAGCACTGGTTTAAATGACATAAGTCGACATTAATTATTCCTAAATTGTTACGTGTTGTGTTCATGTGTTGTGATTCAAATGTAATATTCGATAATTCCTAAGGAAATTAATTTTAAATTAATACAGAACATTTTTTTAATATTTTCAATCTTTATGGTTAGTAACACTAGTAATATTACGTGAGTCCAGTGGTTTAGAACTGGAGGATTCAATTTCTAGCGTTGATCGGTTATTTCTCTCCAGACAGACCCTAGAGTTCACTCAGCACTCTGTCAAAATGTTTCTTACTCAAGGGTTAAGCCGGGACCGACCATCCTATCTCAAGTGGTTCCGTTAGTCGATAATCGCTGGGAGCCTACATCTCTAGCCTGTTAGATACAGTTTAAGTAGTTATGGATCACTTGTGATTATTATTGCTATTACTATTGAATATGCTTGAAAAATTGTTTCGTAATTACGATCTATTCAGAGCAATTAATGGATATTGACATAATTACACTCATTGGCACTTTAGGTTAATAAGTAATAAAAATTTCAATAATGTTTACGTGAGAAGCATAATTGCAGGAGGTATAAAAAAATATGATTAAAAAGATAATTACTTTTCCCCTCGTAAGCCTTTGCAAGCTGAAGCTTTTGGCTGAGGAGCCTAATAAAGTAGAAACAACTGTCCCAGAGTCTCAGATTAGTCACAGGAAGTTTTGCTTTAAAATGAATTGAGTCTTTTTCTTTAGATTTATTGTAGGTTTTGTTTTTATTTTCGCTTGCGGTCAAATGTCTCTTGTGAACAGTATTTAGCTGCCAAGGATGTGATTTTCGTATTTTGATGTTGCTTTCATTTTCTTAGTTTTTGAGAGGTCATTTTAGTTTCTGTATTAACTTATTTTTGTAAAGAATAAGAAAACAAAGTGAATGAAACTGAAGCCTTGGATAAAAAATTAAGAAAAGGAAATAGAAAAATACAGTTTCAAAACATTCAATTGAGGATTTTCAACATTAAACATTGTTGAATTTGATTTTCTTTCTACGTTGCTGTATAAATTCTTTATTTGTAAATCTAATGTACAAATACTTTTCAAGACTAAACACTGCACTGCTTTGCAGCATTCCTCTATAAACTTCACCTTTAAAAAGATGGTAGTTAGTGTCACTGCATGTCATATTTTCTTCTGTATGAAAATGTATATGTACTGTGGTATTATTCTAACTTTGAAATATAAGAAAGATTCTAATCATGCGGGAAAATCGCCATTTGTATCTTTCCTTAATTCATAAAGTTTATCTTAAACATAAAAAATTATAAACAAAGTGTTTAGTAAACAATCAGTAATGTTTCTCTTCTCTTTTTTTCAAGGGCTATTCTTACACCCGAGGAACCAATCCCACTAGAAGGGTCTTGGAAGAAAACATTGCAGCTTTGGAAAATGGCAAATATGGTAACATTCAAGTCTTAATAACATAGTAGCTGAATTAGATAACATTGGATTACTATAAGTTAACAGTTAGGTTTTATTAGTCTGTCCTGAAATTTTGAAATTTGGTAAAATTAGAAAGTAAATTTAAAACTCATCAACTCGTAAGAAATTTATAATGATTTATGTAAGATTTCAGAGTTGTCTCTACTTTATTTTGCACAAAGAAGGAACATTTCCTTACATCTTCCATTTGAGTTAACTATTGAGTTTGATAGTTTTTGTAAATATTTATTTATTTATTTATTTATTTATTTATTTATTTATTTATTTTAGTGAAAAAATTAAATGTACACATAAATAAACAGAGGTTCTCGCACCCTGAGCTATCATGTCGGGAATCTGAGAGACTGTTTCAGTCTTATTAGGCTTCTTCAGCCAGATTTACCCTTGATGGTAGCTGAGAGTGGTTGACAAAAATAAGGTTACCATTTCAGCTTCCCGAAGTGGGCCCCAATAAAATCCGTTGGGCGCAAAATAATTGTATGTAGAAAGTTTCGTAAAAAAAAATAGAAGTGGAAATAAATAAACAAAGATACTCGCACCCAAGAGGTATCCTGTCTTTTGAGCCCAGTAGTTGTCAGGATAAAGAATTTGAGGCTTGTCGGTGTACAGTGAGTGATCATTGTTGTGCTGATTTGATTAGTGTCCATACCTCCAACGGCTCCTGAAGATATCAACGTGAATTGAAGCCATTTAGAAAATCAAAATGAAAATAGAAGCCAAAGGATACAGAAAATTGTCATCATTGAATTAGGAGCAACTGTAACCCCATTTACATTGCATCTCCCAAATGGTGTGCCATAGCAAAATATAAAAAAGAAAAATAACACCACACATACAAATTCAAGTTCATTGTCTTCTAATTGTGGTCTGTGTGCACAGAGTGATCGAAAAATCTCTTTGCGAAGAGACATGAACTGAGACTTTTCAAGAACATTCAAGAAGTTCAATAGTTATGTTAATAAAAGATCTATTTTCTTATTAGTTTTTGATTTTAAATTCTTAAGGGCATTAGTTGCTTTCAATTTTGTGGTGTCGAAATACTAATGATGACAAAATTTGATCATATTCCTCAACAATAAAATTTGGAGAATAAAATTCTAACTTTCTACAGATCTTTCGATATTTCGGGTTTGGTTTTTTTTTTTTGTTTTTTTTTTTTTAAGCCTGGAACCTTTTTTAGGCTGAACTTTGAAATCACTGGATTAACACAACTGCAACCGATTTAATTCATCCATTTGAGTGCAGATATGAAACTGAACGTAATTAAATGAATCCAGAGATTTTGAACTTCACTTCCTTCAAGATTCCTCGACATAACTGTATTAGAATAGGACGATCATCATATATTCTGTCTACAATAGTTTTGTTTTCTGAATACAACTGTTAACGATTTCTAATACAGTAATATCTTGAGATACGAATGCCCCAACAAAAGATTTTTTTGATATACGACGAAAATTTTCAAATAATTTACGCCTCGAAATACGAAGATATTTTTGAGATACGAATAGCTAGTACAGCTAGATGTTGTGGATCTGGTGCAGAAGCATGCAGAAGAACTCACGATGGAGGAGCTGAAGAAGTTACAAGAGATGACGCACTCAGAGGTGATGAAGGAACTCAGCAGTGAGGAGGGGGTTGAGAAAGAGGAGGTGCTATCTTCACGTGAAATTCGTGACATCCTTGCTAAGTGGCAAGAAGTGTCCGATTTTGTTGAAAAGAGACACCCGGAGAAATTGTCTACAGGGAGAGCCAGTGCATTGTTCAATGACACGTGCCTTGCGCATTTTAGAAACATTCTAAAAAAGAGACAGAAACAGATCTCTCTTGGTCATTTCCTTTGGAAAAGACCACGTCTTAGTGGCGATACACCCACTGCAACTGAGGCCAAAAGGGCCAGACGTGAGAGTGGCAGTGATAGTGATTTGTCTTAGTGTAAGAAAAAAATAGTACATTTAGTAAAAAAATATAGAACATTTATATCATGCATACAATAAACAATGTATTTATCTTATATTAAATCTATATTTGGTTGGTATTTAAAGCATGTTAATTATTTTTGGGGGGTTAATTCCTATCACTGGAACAAATTAATTCTATTCCCATTAATTTCTATGGGAAAAATTGATTTGATATACGATTTTTTTGATATATGACGATCGTCACGAAACGAATTAAATTCGTATGTCGAGGTACCACTGTACATTGACGTATACTTTCTTCCTATTAGGTCCTCCAACACTGATTAGCGACTTCTTTTTCTTTTCCAGGACTTTGTTTTTCTTCTGGATTAGCTGCAGTGGATTGTGTTATTCATTTATTGTCAGCAGGAGATCATCTCATCTATTCCAAGGAAATTTACATAGGTAATTAGTCTTACCATATTCGGTCATTTATTTATTATTACCCTATAGAACGTTGATTCACTGAACCTTATTTCTTATACTCCTGTATAACATGTTATTTATCAATGTAGCAATTGAGATGAGTTCTCAGCTGAGCTCCGAAGTTCAACTCATCTGCAAAATGATTTTCCTCATTGTAATATTTCATCTTAAAACTCCTATTTTTATACATTTTAACAGAACTTGACTTTTTTATTCGATATATTCAGTATAAAAATTATGGATATTTAATCTAAAATTGCAGGAATGTTTTTTCGTTACGATAACGAGGAAAAAAAAAATGCCTACGTTAAAGTATTAACAAACGCAATAAATGGCTGAGAAACAAACTCCCATTCCTCCTCCTCACAGCATTTTAAGATGAAAAGAGATTGAAGTCTCCTCTCCCCATTGGTGGATCCCAAGTTTCAGATTTGTTCAACATTTTAGGCCAATTCACATAGAAGAAGAACCTATTATTTATTTATTTATTTATTTATTTGTTTATTTATTTATTTATTTATTTATTTATTTATTTATTTATTTATTTATTTATTTATTTTCTCTCTACTTTCTTGTCGTCACTTGTCATCTGGATTTGCTGGAATCAGAATGTAGGTTTATATGCAAAACGAGGCTGCAGCTGTGGTTTATAGGCAAAACGATGACGTGAATTAATTGAAATCTGTGTCCTATTGTGTAGTTAAGTTGTGTCTGTATCATATTAAGATTCTTCGATGTGAATTGGCCTAAAATGCTGAATAAAGGCAATACAACAAAAACAAAACGCTACAGTTCAATAGATTGTGATCAAAGTGATGAAACAAACAAACATCAATTGAATAAAGGCACGTGTTAAAGATTAGCTATAATTATTTCATGATTAGAAAAAGTAGAATATAACGAAGAAAATAAAGAAATAAAAATCATTGTCACAGTGTATCAAAGATGGAGGAATTCCAGGTTTACACTTTTTAATTATCGATATTCCCTCGAAATTTTTAAATATAGTGTAGAACCAATTTCCTTTTATATTGTCTCTCCCAAAATTTGATGATTTTTTTTTTTTTTTTTTTTTTGGTAGGGCGGGGGGTTGTTGGAATATTTCCTAACTTATGTCTATCATCCTTTCCCCTACCCTCGAAATAAATAGCCTATATGTTATTCTAGCATGTAGGGAATAATGAGCAAGAATGCAACAAATTTCGTTTTAAAAAAATTAAATTCAATTAGTTTTGTCAAAAGATTTGCAGCAGATTATCAGTTAATTATCTGTTAATTATAATTTGCAGCAGATTATCAGACGGTATCAGTTAATACAGTAGTGGTACTCATTTCACAGAATAAAAAAACAAAATTAACTGAGGAGGGATTGGCTCCAAAACCTACTAACCCTCACTACACACGTAATTCTACACAATAAACCAATTCCACAAATATATTAGACTAACAAAACAATACTTGCAGACAACAGCCGCTAAACACAGGCAATGTACATTGCTACATTACAATACAGTACGAAAAGCTGAATGACATCGTATGACACAATGACTACTCATAAACCTCTGATATCACCAAGTAAACTTTGCCAAATATTTGACCTGAAGGAAGAAAAACAATTTACATTTAAGAATGCGGTATCGACATCTTTACAACTCATTGTTAAATTTGTAAAATTTGGTAATTTATCACGATGTGTTGCCTGAACTGCGACCCATGAATCTTTCAGGTGCACCTCATGAATGGAAACAATACAGAAATAATTATGCCTCCGATTTAAACATTAAATCCCTGATAAAGTATCTCTTGGTGACGGAAGAATCTGTTGATTTCTGATTGCTGAAATGTCATTTGTAAACGATATCATTTTATTACATCGAGATAAAACATATTTCGTCAATAGATGGCGCCAACAGTATTTGTATGCCAATTATCGTGTTTTGTGTTATTATAATTGAGAGAGAGATCCAGAATTTTAAACGGTTGTTGTAGTTAGGGCTCTGAAAAAGTCTTTTTTTTTTCAGGGAAAATAAGGATTTTAATTTTCTTACTTTAATTAATTTATTTTCTTAATATATAAAAATGAATGTTTTTTTGTTTGTTTGTCCCATACGCGTTCCTATACCATTCATCAGATTGTGTTGAAACTTTGGCGAGATGTTGTGCGCACGCCCGCGACGGTTTCTGAATTACAGTGCTCACGCCGAGAATTGAAACTCCCAGAATGCAACGCAGATTGTAGATTTTCCTTTCCTGGCCGTTCGCTAACATTCAAATAGAAGAGAAGCGACCTCTCCTATTTGAATGTTAGCGAACGGCCAGGAAAGGAAAATCTGTAATCTGCGTTGCATTCTCGGAGTTTCAATTCTCGGCGTGAGCACTGTAGTAGAACCATTTTACAATATATGTTGCGCGAGGCGCTTCAACAAATGAGTGTATTTCCGGTTTCAACGTTTGCAGTTTACGGTGCGACTTGCATTTGCAATGACCATCAACAAAGCACAAGGATGATCGCTATAAGTGTGTGGACTAAATTTGGAAAATACCTGCTTCACACATGAACATCTGTATGTGACCTGCTCACGCGTAGGAAAACCTTCCGATTTATTCGTGTATGCACCAGACGGAAAAACAAAAATATTGTGTATCCAAAAGCATTTCAATACATCCACAACTACATCCACAGATTAGATAGAAATTCAAGTTGTGAATCGGATTTTAAGAAGAAAATAGAAATTATGAAGAGGATTTTGAAGAAAAATGATTATGAGAATAGATTTATAAATAAAGCAATAAATGATTATGATAAATTTAAGATTAAAGAATTGGATACGAGCAAAAATAAAGAAATAATAATAATCCCTTATTTAAATAATAATAGTTGGGTTTTAAAGAAGATTTGTAAGAAATTTGAGATAAAGGTAGCATTTGAGTATAACCACAAATTGAAGAATATCTTGTGTCATAAGGTAAATGTGAATCAACATAATGCTAATATGGGATTAACTTATGAATTGGAATGTCAAAATTGTTAAAAAATTTACATTGGAGTAAGCAAAAGAACGACCCGGGAAAGGGCTCTGGAGCATGTATATTGCATTAAAAATAAATTGAGAGAAAAATCAGACGTAGCAGATCATTGTTGTAAAAAAAGACATTGGATTAAGGACGAAGTAAAAATTTAATGTTAGAAAAAGATGGTAAAACAAGGAAGTTATTGGAAAGTCTGATTATAAGAAACACAAGAAATATAAATTTTAACAGAAGTAAAGGATTAGAGGTAGAGAATGTTTTTGTATACTTAGCTAATGAAATGGTAAGGAATTGTGTGAACAAAAACAAAAAAGACGTAATAATTGAAGAGTTCAAACAATTATGATTAAAGTTAATTGAAATAATAAATATTTGTATCATTTAAGGGCGAAAAATGTTTGTTAACAACAACTATGTCTAAGATGTGTAATTGAATGACATCACCTGAAAATGTATTGTTAATCAACAAACTTGAAAAAGGAAGAAAGGAATTATCTTCCGAAAATTCATATTAAAAATATGTTTTAATACAGTAAGAGGCGTTGCAGAAGTATTTATTTTACAAATTTGTTAAGAAGCAGATGGGAATTAAAGAAGTATGGTACTAGTGTTTTTTTTTTTTTTTTTTGGATAATTTTTGATATTTCCATAATCTCTTTCCCATGTCATGGGAAATGTTCCTATTAAATACTGTTTGCAAACAGATCTCAAAAGGATTAGTTTAATTAGGGTTATTCAATATTATTATTCAAATTCTGAATTGCTCTTATAAAACATTATTTTTGTTAATATTTATTTGAAAACATAGTGTTTGTATAGAGTAATTAAACCTAAGTTAAATCTTATTAGGAAATTTTAATTAGATTATTTCTGCATACTAAAGTATGTATAACTATCATTCAATTCTCGAGAATATTCGAATTGTCGCTGTATAAAACGATAGAGGCAAGCAAGTTTTTAGGAACATGCACCTTTGCGTTAATTTTTCAATGTTTTATTATTATAAACTTCTACAAAAGAGGGCTAAAAATGGTACAGGATTGTTTATCCAAGGGGGAAACACGTGTTCTCTTGTGAGAACCCTCTAGAATGTCCCTCGTCTCTATTCGTGTTTCCTCTATGATATCTATGGTAATTGCACCTTTGGGATAAATGTTTTCAGCTGGGGAACCCTCTTCTCATCCTGTTTTCCTCTTCTCCCTCCCCCGTTCCTGCCCTCGGGGATGGTAATATCCTTTTTCACTTCGCTGTAAATTTCCATCGATACCAGGAACCGAGGGCAGTAGTTAAGTTTAGTCCGTCGTTAAGTAGTTAAAGAGTTTAATGAACACGAACTGTGGCATGAGAAGGCGAGGGAGGGGATAAACCAAGCATATTTCATTGATTCTAATAAGCTCATCTATGCATTTAAAGTTCTTTAATTATTACTATTATTCGTTACAGTCTACTTAACTTTAATTACATATCTGAAAATCTATATTACTAAAATCTTTTATTTCTCTGTCTGTCTGTCCGGCGCAATTTTCTGTGCGAATGGAAAATAGAAATAATTTTTTCAATGAAATTTCCGCGATGGGAATTGAACCTGCAACCTTCTGATCCGAAGTCGGATGTGTTATCCATTAGGCCATAGGAACTACAACTCTTTTCATATTGTTTTTTGACTTATAAATTGTTGTGTTGTTGTTGTGCCCCAATGTTAGTGCAACAATGGAAAACGGTTTTTCATTTTTTATTATCACGAGGAAGTCGACAAATGCAAAATGAGCATTATTGAACTTCAAAATGTTGCGTTAACTGCTTTCTTTGGAATCGAGTTTTGTTAGATTATCTTAAATTTTATTTTCTTCTTATTATTACTTTTAATAATTGAATTGTACCTTATTAATATATTTTTGTAAAAACAACTAAACTTATTGATTCACGTGTTTTGGAAATTTGTTTAAGCTTCTAACTATTTTGTTTTGTTATACTTATTCCAATTTTGTTATGCTTGAAAAAGAGATGGCTTGAAAAGAGTCTTCAAAACTTCAAAATGTTGCTTTAACCCCTTTCATTGGAATCGATTATTCTTGGATTATCTCATATAAACCATCGTTTTATCATCGATAATCAATTAGTATCGAAATGGACAACGAGAGAAAGGATGAGATCTTTTCAAAGAACTGTTAATAATGTCGTAATCTCGGCCATTCTTGACTACAGGTAAAATTTGTCTGAAGTCTCCGCCAAAGAGGAAAATTTGTCTAGATTCACAAGTCATCAGAATTTGGTTATCTTCACTCGAAAGAATAGTCACAATCAATTCGTCGCCAGGAGTATCGTATATACGCTATGATCTTCATTTAACATCTATATCAACCAACGTCCATCTAAATAAATCTCTTCTTCAAATATCTATAACGAACAATCTGTACACGGGAGATGGCCTAGTTATTACTAATATTTATACCAGTACACTACCGTAGTGTGTTGCAGATTTTCTCTAGTCTAATACAGTTGTTTTCAACCTTTTTTTGTTTCATGGCATACGTAGAGGTGGCCCCAGACGGTCAATCATTTTGATCAAACGGTTGCGTCAATCATTGGCGAACGCTTCAAATAACCCTTCAATCTTTGGCTCTAGATGGTCAATTGTTTGATCAAAAGATCGAGGCAATCGATTGACGTACGCTACAATCTTTTGATCAAAACTCATTCATAGTGGAAAGCGAGGGGCGTGTACTCCATGTCTGGTGCCAAGAGCCTGATTGAGGGAAAAATTGATCAAAACCCTCCTTGACGGTCAAGCGCTCTCTTCAATCATTTGCGTAAATCAAACTTTCTATCAATCACCGTCAATGAAATCATGCTTGACTCAATCGATTGACGAAACCGTTTGATCAAAATATTGACCGTCTGGGGCGACCTTAGATTAGATGATTAGATGAATTGAATTTTGTTAGAAGCTCAAAAATGTTAGTGTTCTCCATAACATAGATTTCTAATCTACATTTATGTATGTTCGGTTATAATGCAGGGCAGTATAGAAACTATTTACCTTGACAAACATTGTCTGCCGGAAACCCTAGTAGTGTTATGCGCATGCTCTAACGAGTTGTGCAAATCGCATTAAGAATTATTCACTGTAGAAAGAATTTGAATATATTTTAAGAGCAGGGGTGGACTGGGAACTTGTTTTCCATCGGGCTCTGAAACACCGGCTGTGTCATCTCTTTCAAGTGTCAAGTTTTTAAAGTGTACACCCCCATCCAGTAGATTGGTAACATCGGCTCACCGGGTTTTTCCCGGTAATCCGTATGGTCCCCGTCTACAAAAAATATTCTTAATTGTCACGTGTTGCATGCAAATAGTTATGATATTATAGAACTAATAATAAAAAAAAATGGAAACGCTCTATTTTGCACGTAATGTGTCTGATTTACGAAGGCCGCGTCAAACACGAAGTTCGTTCTTTGTTCCACTTCGAGCCGATTGCAGCGCCGTTGAATAGCGCCCTCTATAGTCAAAGAACGTATCTACATTTTATATAAGTTCTTGGCTCTACAGTGCAGTTCATGAAAGAAGAGCTTTTGATGACGTAATTTCCTTATAGATTGATGTTTCCAGGACGTAACAGCGCCATCTATTGCTAAAAACCGTAACTGAATCTTAAAAGCATTACGAAAACATTCTAGTTTTCGTATTTTCTACAGTTACGAATACATAATAATAATTAAAAGTGAAAGAATTATAAACGTTCCACACTATTCCCTTTGCTTGGCTATGCAAAATTTGTTTTTTCTTGGTCACGCTTATGCGATCACAAAACGACGCCATCTTGGACTGACTGCTCGGAGTTCAAGAACAGACATCATAACTGGTGACGTTTGTTCCAGACAAAATCGATCGCTATATAATGACCATATATGGCAAACCCTTCTTTTTTGAAAACTACTATACTATCGAAGGTTGCCGTCAGCGGATATCATTCACAGATGAAAAAGCTGTGTCTTGCTGTTTCTCCCATTGATAATCTGTACAGATGGTTTTCATATATACTTAATAGTTTTTATATCAATAACCAAGCATTAGTCAAAAAGTTAAAGTCTTTTAAATTTTATTTCATCATAAATAATAATAATGGTCTTTGATTTTTCAAACCCTCTTACACATTTGAAAGGGAATAATTAAAGGTGTAGAAATGTTAATTCATTATTATTCTTTTCTTTCTATTGATCTTCCGAAGAAACTTCCAATAAATAATGAACGCCCTTAACATTCCAATACAGAAAATAAATTTATAACGCTATGGTTTTGTATTTACGTATTTCCATTTTACTATTCATCTTATTATATTAAGTTACATTGATTCAGTTATAATTTATTCTGTAATCGTATTGTAAACGATGATTTTGCAATTCTTTCTTAAATCTGGAAATTATTATCTTTGTAACGATACTAATCTCGGATTGCTCAACGACGCCACCAGAATACAATAAAAACTATCGAGGAATTCGAATTCTACCATCACCCCTCTAACAAATAATGGACCGTTCTACTTGTAACGAAATAACTATTTTAATAATTTATTGTCAGGTGTTGAATAAATATGTGTGCATTTCTTCTTAGAAATTTTCCAACGGATTCCAAAGCCTGACAAAATATTTTTCAAACAGCGGGGGATAAATGATAGATGTAAAGGGATAATATTTCCCCCATTACCAAATCGTGTCTTGCATTTTTAAAGAATTACTTTCCTTTTAAATATAAAATACAATAAAATCATTAAAATCGTATTTAAAAAAGAATATACATGTTGAAAATATCTCCATATACAACAACGATTTCTGTCAACGTCTAATAATGTCTTTTCAATTTGTGCGTGCTTAAATTTCAATGTAAGTAATTGGATTTGCACAACTGAAATAATCACTATAATTTGAGACCAATGTTTATTATTGAATTATTTTACGAATTAATGAATTTTGAGCAAACGGAGAATTTGACGATAAGATTGTTTTTGTTTTCGGCTTAAATTATAAGTTACAAATAAGTAACTTCAGACGATAATTTTTTATATGTAAACTTTTCTTTTATATTATTTGCATAACTTTAAAAAGAGAATATGTAATATTCTAAGGAAAATAGACTTACTTCTTTCAGGAACATTTTCTTTACATTATTACGATTATTTTTTTTAAGTGAAAGAGCAACGTACTGAGGGTTATTGATTTATTATTTCGTTACTATTAAAATATAATAAAACAATGTCCATAAATTAATTTAGCTTTTTACTTTCGTTCTAGTGGAAGATTAAAAATATCAGTAGCCTGTGTTTAATTTTTTCGGAAGAATTAGTGGCTCTGAAAAAAATGAGGGAAAAAAAAAAACAAAACCTTTCATTAGATGGAGCACTAATGAAAAAGCGAATTTAGAAAACCGGATTTTCTTTATTATTTGCTGTAATATTATCAAACTGCTATTCGGCCAACCGTGAGAATTTTAGGATTATTTTTATTTGTTTAAAATTCGACTCGAACCAACAAAGTCCAAGACTAACGAGATAATCAAAAAGTATTTAGTTTTAGAAAGTGTCTGTAGGGAGGTTTGAGGGAAGTTAGACGGGGGAGTTTCAGGATAATATCATTGAAGAAAGGGTTTCCCCCCCCCCCGCCCCCGCACTTCTAACTTCTAATACTCCCCTAGGGCCGGGCCTCATTGTACTGTATATTAAGTTATAAGACTAGACGACAGAAGGGGGGGGAGACCAAATCGACCATCCAACAAGAAAAAAAAAAGCGGGAAAAGGATATATATTCGATTCCGTCAATTTTATTAGCAATCTAAATGTTATTTTTTGTTTTAATTGATTCTTTAATTGTTTACAATTATTTAACGCGCGTAAATTCATTAGGAATAGTTAAAATTTAGGCCAAACGCACAAATAGTTTAAAAAGCTTGGTCGATGACTTGCAGGCAAGTCGAAACGTTGTGTTTCTTTTCTTTTTGTATTTAAAAAAAAAACAAACATTTTAAACTATTTGTGCGTTTGGCCTAAATTGTAACTACTTTTTAATTGTTTATATATCGCAATTTCTAATAAATTCCTATAAACTGATGTCAGTGATGATTTTTACGAACGAAGTATTTCTTGTGTAAGTATTTAGCAATTAAAAACAAAATCAACTGGTAATGATCCGCAGAACCTCCTCTGTGATTCTGAACTGATGGGCTACTAATTCCATGCCCCGTCATTGGAGGAAATCAAATTTAAAATCTACATATAAAAATTCTGTAATTTTTTTTTATTTATGTTTTTCTTAAAAGAAGTAATTGCCTTCAAAATGGAGATGTCATTCTAGGCTTATGGAAACTAACGAATGAATTCGATTCCCAGATAAGAGTTGGATGTTTCCCGAAGAAAGCAAAGTGTCTGCACTTGGCCATTGTTTCAAACGAATCAATAGACTAAGACTTGCTTCGATCTGAGCATTAAAAACACGAAATACATCGATGGCCATTTGTTTCCCGAAATTCATCATCTTGCCAATACCAGTAGTGTCCGGTTTGGATCATTTCAATACAGTATTTCTTTAGAAACTTTCTCTCGCTCTCAGAATAACATCAATTGAGTCTCGGCGTGAGTAGAATTGAAGGTATAAAATAATCCGACCACTTTCTTCGTATAGTTGTTTGGAGAAACCTGTACAACACCATCCTCCCACTGAGGGGTCAGCGAATTCCCTGAAGGTCTTTTTATCAAAAATAAGGTTAACTGATGTTAAATATACGTTGATGCTTAGTGAAAATAAAAATAAAACAAGAACTCCAAAAAACTAGCTATTTGAATTTCAATTTAAAGACGCTAAATAAAAAAAAACAAATTTATAAAAAGACATAAATAAATTATTAATCTTTCTTTAACGTGCGGAATGAACTATCTAAGAACACAATTGACACGCACAATTTACGCAAAGGATTCGCACCCCGAGCTGTCTGGCTGATGAGCACATAACAAGTGCGAAACGGGCCGTCCCAGTCTCTTCACGATGACAGCTCGGGGTGCGAATCCTTTGCGTAAATTGTACGTGTCAATTGTGTTCTTAGACATAAATAAAATTTCAACTCCTTTAAATTGAAATAATCTTAATATATTTCAAGTAAATAAGGTTATTTAAAATTATATTAAATAATTAAGCAAAAGAGAAATAATTACTTATTATATTAAAATATTTATAATTATGCAATTATTATGAATTCTATAAGATTATTTAGCTAATACTTTTGCAGGTTCCATTAGGGTTTTTTTTTATATATATTTTTTTTAAAAAAAAAAAAACTATTTTTATCTATTTTATATGTATACACTGATTGCAAAAAAAATTAGCGCGCCCAGGACGAATGATCAGGGAACGACGAACCTCGGTATACGGCATCGTAGTTGTATCACTGACTGCAGTTGGGCTGTGATCGCCTGCTGATAACTGCCACCAGGAGCGTTACTATCGCTACGGCTGTGATGGTCATGTGAACGGCCGTCGTATGACTGTTGTGCTTTATAATCAGTTGTGGTTGTGGAGTGCAGTTATGTTGTGTCCTTAGCATGCCTCGGCGATGCATTCGATGCAGTTTTGAATAACGAATAGAGTCTGATAGAGATCGTATCAATAGACTACGGGAGATAGGCTAGTCGTTCCATCTAATTGGCTACCATCTTGACCGTTCTGATTGTACTGTGCGACGATATTGAGAGCAGTGGAGACGTGAGAGAACACATATGCACAGGACACGCACTGGGAGGCCCAGACAGGCTATCAGAAATTAGGATCGTGTCATCCGATCTGATTGAGGAATGCACGAACATCATTGTTTAATGAAGAAGTGCCCCATCCTGTTGCAACAGCACTTAAACAAAGTGCTGCTGTCCGATACAGATTGTGGGAAGTGCAATAGTACTTGTGTCCTCAGTAACTCCAAGTAGCGTCCACCATTCACTGTGTCATCGAAGAAGAACTGATGGAATTTCGATGAAATCAAGATGGAATTTCGCCTCATATGTTCACACAATTCGATCAAACAGGGTTTCGTCCTGTTGCGATTCATCTAGCATGATGTGCAGAACTCAGTCCTTCAGTCAGGATCATCCTCAAACTGTGCGTGAACCTTTCTAGACGGCATGCTTCAAATTCAGAAGAGTGGATAAGACATTAACTGATGCAATGCCTGTTTCACCAAACAATTGTCCTATCAATTTTTCACTAGACCCCTTCGGTGATGATATGTTGTTTCTTTTCGTTAGTGATTGTGGTATGAGACCCATTCGCAGCATCTTTTACTATAACAGAACCAGTGTCTTCAAATTTCTTCTTGATTGCATTGTTTCACGTTTCGGAAAAAAAAACCTTATTCCTCTTCAAATAAACGTTTTGCTGCGGAGATTTTGCCCTTTGACTCATAAATAAAGGCGCTAGTTAAAGGCGAGCGAGCTTTATTCACCCACTCTCGTGGGTTTGAGAAACATAAGAGCCTATATCTTGAGCGCATTGTTGAGCCAGCAGAAAGGGAAACACCTGTGACCTAATTACTTGGTGCTGCCCAGTAAAGTTCATAAGTAATGTAAGTACAAAGAGAATAATTTACTAAAAGAAATCCACAAACAAATATCATCATGTTTCTTTTGCTTCTTCTTCAGCTCTTTTTACAGTCTCTTTTTATATTTTCCTCCTTGGGGCGTATTAGCCTAATCACATGCATTGGAAGATATATTTTATACTGACTGCCAAATGTTTTGGAACAGTTACTGGGGGGGGGGGATTCCAAGCCTTCCTCAGAAACTGTTTTGGAATGGCGGAAGAGAAAGTGAAGAAGAGGCTGACAAACACAGTAAAGGAAATAAATATCCATGCCGGGATTCGAATCCAGATTCCTTCACATCAGCCTTGTGGGAGGCCGCAAGCTGTTTGTTATTATAGTAAGTTTTTGATAAGCACGGTTATTGGTCTTTCCATGTGATTGGGGTTGGCAATATTTATCAATTCGTGAACAGTTAACACAGAGTTTTCCGACGTTGCTCGGGTATTTCGGCAACTCTTGAATGCTGCTTGTCTAGCTCATTGTCCGTGTCTGTAACTTTGGTGGTATTTCTTTGATTCCGTAAAACAATGCAAGACAGGAGTTTTTCATGAGTTTCTTTTTTTTTTTATTCCTCTGGGTGAGTATTCCACCCTAATGAGATACCCCTATGGCTATAATATCACAATAAAAAAAGAGGGGAGTTAGAGCAAAAAATTTTAGAAAACAACCAGTACCGGTATAGAAGAAAATGTCCCCTCAAAAGTAAATTATGAATTTATTAAATTTCGTTTGACCAATTAATGAGTCATTCCCCCCCCCCCCCCCCCCACCCACTTTGTTCTCTCCAATTTTTTTTTTTATTATTTATTTGGTTATATAATTTTGAAGAAGTTTTTTTGCGATTTTAGAAGTATGGAAATTGCTGTCTCGTTCTCACGAATTAATTTTCCGTCAAGGACCTAATTGGAGAAAGTTTCAAATGTAAAACTTCGTACTTTTCCAGTCATCGAATATGCTGATCAGATTTCAAGAAATTCCATCCAACCAAAGTTGAAATATTATTAGGAGGAGACACACACAGACTAAAGAACCTTCTTATCATAAAAATAGGCTAAAAATAAGTAATCATTTAATTGAAAGTTAGCTGGTTTAAGCCATTCACATTTTAGTCTTTATTTTGGAATGAATGTTATTTCGTGTAATTAGGGAACGGTGAGGTGCTAACGGTACATTTCTAGGCGTTCCTCTTGGTGCGCTGATGTCGACCTTGGATGACGTCATTGCCTGCGACTGTCGAATACTGATTGCAGTGAGTGGCGTGAGAACAACATTCTTCCATAAATATCATTTCCGTGGTTAATTCAAGAGTATTAAAGGAAGAAGTGAAACGCTACAGTGTATCGCAAATATTTAAAAATCTATTTAAAGTGGTCCAGTTCTTTTCCAGTCGTAAACAAGTTAGAAATAAAACAAAAGACGAATCATGAATACCTCGATGCAAAAGACTGAATAGAAGTTAAAATTAGACAGGTTGATCTTGAACTGGATTCGTAAAAGTTTTTATTAATTTACCACCTCTTAAAGTAATGAGATAATTGTGAAAGTAGAATGTATGCAATGATCCTGTAATCACCATCTCATATAAAATCAAATAACAATTGATGCATGTTCTCAATAGAGCTGAAACTGATCATAAACTAATATGATATATATTTTACAAAACATTGAGAAGAATTTTAAGTAGCGATAAAATTAAGAAGTGCGAAGAACTTTCCTGAAAATGTTATTTCTTATTTTTTATTTTTATTTATTTATTTATTTATTTATTTATTTTAAGGTCCCTATAAATGTCAAAAACGAAAAGGTTACATTTTCACTCAAGTTCATATCAACTGAATAAAAACACGAATTTTTCATTTTGTGAAAAAAAGAAAGAATTAAAATCCATAATTTTTACTCAAATTGTCTAAATTGCATTAAATTTAATTAGATCAAACCACGCGGAGTGGATCAAGGATTTAATATTCATTGTTTTAGACAATGAGATATTAATAGAATAGAAATCCATGTTTAGATTCCAATCATGAGCGAATCTCAGGATTCACAGTGTAATAAAATCTGTAAAAATTGAGAAATTACATAAAATAAATCTTAAGTAAACTAAAGTAGTTAATTATTCGGCTTGGTAACCGAATGGTAAGGATGCTTGGCTGCGGGTTCGATTCCCAGCCTGGGCGGAGATTTTTCTGCGCTCGTTCTGCAAACGGTTCTAGGGTCTACCTAACCCTCTGTAGAATGAGTACCGGGGTTTCTTTCCCTGTATTACAGGCGGGCGAGCATTTGGCTGACAACCTGACTTTATCTCGGTCCCGGGTCACTGAAACGCTGGAACCTTACCTCCAGCGTCCTGATGGGCCGTAGTGGGCGCCTGTGGGATGTACCTAACCTAAAGTAATTTAGCAATAAAGTAATTAACTAAATGTCCCTTTCCTGTATGTATGGGGGCCCATGATTCCAATGATAAGAGATTTTCATCGTTTTCTAGCGCTAATTTTGTCGATAAGGACTTATTTGGAAACGATTTCAAATAAAAAAGTTCGAATATCAAGATCCAAGACCCATCGAGAGGTTCAGACGTTATTAGAGGGGTCACAGATACACACACACACACATACACTGACTTAGTCGTTTGATGAGTCACCTTTTTCAATTGGTTTCAAATGTAATTAAGAAAAGTTGTTTGTATGTTTGCTCCATCATCATACGAAATAATAAATATCTTTTTATTAGAAATTGTGAAACCAATTACCTATTTATAAATTAATTTTTTGTTTTTTGACGAATTTCATTAAACCATGTCAATCCGAAATTTCGTCAAAAAAATTCCACCTCATAATGGACAGAGAGACGGACATGACGAAGCTATTTAATACTTTTTGTGAGGCAACTATTTTATGACCCTGAGAATGTAGGAAAATCCCCACTGTGGCTGGCATTATTATCCCCCTCCATAAGTACCGGCTTCGTAGCAATGGTCACGACTTATGAATAGCTCTGTCTAAATATACACTTACCGTCCAATTCTTATTTCAAAAGTAATAATGTACCTACGTTATTGTGAATATTTTTCGTTTTTATAAATCACGACATTTTCTTTGAAAATCTCAGACATAAATTCAGTGAATGGTTCATCTTATATCTGTAAAACTAAGAGATGAAATATGGCATTTAAAATTGGATGTTATTTAATGAAACTAATTAATTGTTCTTGAAGACACAACACACAAAACCTCTATAGTTGATACGAAGCAGCGAACGCAAGCGTTAATAGATAGGACGATCGCAAGTAGCGCAATTTTGATGTCAAGCCACGAATGTACTGCACTAGTAATCAGAGCTACCAATGAGTTTTTCCACAAAACCCAAGACTTGGCTGTCAAAAAACCCAAGATTTTAGAAAATATTAATTTTAAAGCAATTACAAAAGTGGTTTCTTATCTTAATACCAATATTACTTCAACTACTCACATTGTGTTATTAATTCATTATCTTGTTTCTGTTTTTTCTTATTTTCTCTTGGTATCGTTCCTAAAAAGGACGAAACGGCCGTTCCTGATCCCTGTGATGTTAAACTCAAAGGCGTGACTATTTATTTACGTGCATTTATTGATTTCTTATTGATTTTCTGTACGTTCAATTTCTTTGGCAGGTATTTGTTGCTATTTTTTTTTCATCAAAGGCATCGTGAATTACCTACGAAAGTTTTGTTCGCTTCATTGACAATTTTTCTGTCTGAGAAAGCTTCTTTACAAATTGGTAAAAGATGGTCAATGTAGCACAGGGAATCTTATATTCCACAAAATATACAGCAAAGAAACTCACTCTTGGCCGTTTGTTCACTTTCCGTTGATTTTTATTTGATCAGAATTTCAGTAATATCGACACTAGTTTTAGCCACCTTAAAACATTTTCTATGTTTATTTATGTTTGATAAGCATGGATTTATTTTCGGTTTTTAAAATGACATTACTCAGTAACTGGAATCATTTTATCTTGTAACCACTCTTTAAATTCTGGTTTAATCTGCTTTGAAACACTGCAAATACCACTCCATCTTCAAAGGGGGAGTTTTTTGTTCATCATTCATATTGTTTCAGTCAAATATTACTCAAACTTAGAATTAAATATTACTATTCGATTACTTACTCGCGAACGCGGCCGATGTAATGATCAAAGATGATGCAATGATTTCACACCAATATTCCGACGCAGTTAGTGTTTGTAGTTCCCTTCGCGCGCATTGGTTAGTTCTATCATTTACTATCTTTTGGGGGAAAATCATTCATTATTGGCTCAAATGAGATGAAATGTATTTTCAATAAAGTCATATTAGGTGCTTCCTTAATAGCTTTGCTTGAGACACGAAAAACCCAAGATTTTGTACTATTTCGAAAATAAAACCCCAGAACCCAAGAGGAAAGGTAAAAACCCAAGATCTGGGGGAAAAACCCAAGCATTGGCAGCCCTGCTAGTAAGATGTTGCAATCCCCTAATGAAATAATAGACTGGACGTTAACGATAAGTCTAATATTTTTGATACTTCTGAATTTTCATGAATACTCGGGAAAGGGGAAATGAAAAAATTATCTCAAATAAGAAGAGGTCGCAGTATTTAGACAAGAATTGAAATTCCGTTACCATGGAAACCGTGGCGTCACTTCGTATGATTATGTCTGATGAATTTCAGTTAATATCAGATTACAGAGAGATTTAATGCTTAGATTAGCGACAGTTAGATTAAAAAAAGCACTTTGCCCTTCCTTATACTCTTCATGAAGGTCAAAAGAAATTTTTAGTCGTTCCTTGACCTATTTTCAATTATTTCGGATTTTAAAATCTTTTCTGACGTTGAAAATAGGCCTATCATGTAATTGTGATATTTACAGAACACTTTATTAAACTGCTACGATTTATTACAACAGACAGAAAATAGGAAATAGAGTAGGACGCAACCAATGACATGCAACCACACCTGAATTAAATGATAACTTAATCTCAAGTTTAAAAAAAGAACCTTGGAAATTTTAGAGGTCAGTTCTCACGCCATTACATCTGACGTTGCATTAAAAAAAAAAAATAGTCTCCTCTGAAAATCTATGACCAGTCAAGAATTTGGTACTGTAAATCAGCGCTTCGCAATCTTTTTTTGTGCAGGGTGCTCATACATATTTGGTAAAACTGCAAAGTATGTAGAATACACACTGAACGTTATTCTTATTATCTCAGATCACACCAAACTTTTTCTTTACTTAACTACATTTAAATAAAACCCTTTGAAAACAGTCTCAGTTTGTTTTGCACGTGAATAACACTCGACTTTAGACATTCAAAAATACACTGAAAAAAAAGGGGGGGGGGGAAGATGAGAGATTATGAGATTTTCTGGATTGTTATAAATTTCACTTGATTCCAGTTGAAGCTTACTATTCTTTAAAATGATGTGTTTTTATTAAACTACTTTCCAGTGAAATTTAGGCTTAGGAAATCAGCAGTCAGTCTGTTTGTATGCAACTTAAGTAAATAATGGGTATTAATTAATTGCTTCTGAAAATGAAAAATCTCTTTATATTGAACACAGGAAAGTGAGCTTCAAATTATTATAAGAAAATTCTTCGTTGTATGAGGACCCCAGAAGCCAAGGGGTCCAAGTGACATTTTTGAAAAATATCGAGTTATTGGCTGGAACGTGTAGTAAAAATATTGTTCTGTTGAGTGGACAAGTGATCTTGTCAAGAGTCAAAGACTCAAACTGAGAAATGACACATTGAAAAGCACTCTACTATTAAAACCCATCCAATAATAAAACTTTGACCTCGATTATCTCAGAACTATGTTTTTGTCACTTGGATCCCTTGGCTTCTGGGGTCCTCATATACTAATAAACAAATATATTTCTTCAAATTCCATCAATTTCAAATTCCTACAATCATATTTCGCGAAAGTTATCGTTCCTTTTTGTCAAGTTTCGCAAATTAAAATAACAATAATGTAACAATATTACTAATAATAAGGTCAACAATGTATATGCATTGAAGTTATTTCAATGACTTAAAACACCAAATAATAATTCATATCTTTTAATAAATAATTTTTTGATATCCATTCTTGAAATTTTTCGTCTTTATGTCGCATTAGATTTTGGAAGTGAGACAATATGCAGCTGTTCACTGCATAACCTTTATCTTTGTTAATGCACGAGTAGTTTTTAATAGTACAGGCTTCTATCATATATCTTGTGTTTTTATCTTTGATTTTGAATAAAATCTCCAAATTGGAACCGGTTATGGTTTTTATTAATACAATGTTCCGCCCAATCTGATGCTTTCGGCTTGTTATTCCTGAAAACAGCAGTATGTTCATGTAATAAAGCGCCTAAAAAATGGTAACATATTAAAAGGTTGAGACCCAGTATTTTATTAGGTGACGTCTGAAGATAGCTATTTCACACTCATTAGCGTACATCAGCTGAGAATAGTCACCAGTAAAACAACAAGGGGATTGTAATGATAATTGGCAGAAAATGTGGAACCTCCAAATGGGGTAATCATTTTTTAGGCGCTTTATTTAATTGCGCAAAAAAACTTGATAGAGGCCAGCGGAGAGTGGCACATGAATTTTCTGTATTTTATTTTTAATGTGTATTTTTTTTTTAAATTTTATTCTTGGAGGTTCCACATTTTCTGCCAATTATCATTACAATCACCTCCTTATTGAGACCTCGTTCTTTTACTGATGACTATTCTCAGCTGATGAACGCCAATGAGCGTGAAACAGCTATCCTCAGATGTCTTAATGTACAAAAACTATAATTTATAACAAAAAGAAAATATCAGTTTCTTAAAAAATACATAAATAAATGAAATAAAATAAATCGGCAAAAATTTAAATTTCTAAATCCACTTAAATTTTGTTATTAATATCAGAAGTTGACAAACGATAAAATATTGTTGCTCTACTATAATAATAAGTTTAATAATTTCCTGTGGAATAAAATTACTATGAGAATATCTAGTGTTTAATTTACTATTTTAATTTTTTTTATATAAAATAATAATAATAATAATAATAATAATAATTTATTTGCCTTACAAAAGTTTGATAATACATAATAGATATGAGTGTGACTTCGCTGTGCCTTAAGGGTAGTCCCGTCGAGAAGGCAGGCAGGGAGTCAATTACAGGCAAGAGAAAATAAAATAAAATAAAATAAAATAAAATACAAAAGCATTACTGGTTACATATAATGGAGAAAACCAAACAGAGCATAACACAAAAACATTGAAACTAATAAATATAATGGGGATAAAAGGAACAGTTAATTTGTAATAAAAATGTGAAAAAGAATTACACAATTGTGGAGTTTAGATCTGGTGATATATACAATCTTCGTAAAATAACTAAGATAATGAAATATATAATTAAAAAATATCATATAATTCGTGAACAGAAATTTCGGATAAGATGTTAAGCCTAGCTCAAATAGATAGAAAGTAAAGAGAATAGAAAGAGAAATAGCGAAATAAGGAAGAGGAGAGGAAAGGTTGGAAGATATCTGATGAAGGTAGACGTTTGCGACTTGACAACGGATAGATTAGGAATTAACTTATGGATTGGAGAGAAGAGAAGGTAAGAATGATAATTGTAAAATTGTGAAAGGCTATGTTAGTGCAGGCAGATGATGTTTTAGTTTTCTTTTGAACTGTTTTAAATTGGGACTTTCACGAATATTGGGGGGAAATTTTACTCCACAGAGAAGGAGCAGAGTAGCTAACAGCTCTTTTTTGATAATTTGCTGCGATTCTTGGAGTAAATAGAGTTGAGGAGGTTCTTGTATTGAAAAGATGTTACTGGGGCTTAGTAGGTAGCGTGATAGAGGATGAGATATTTTTATTAAGTAATTTATAGGTGAAGAGAGCTAACTGTAGGTTATAGAGGTCATGAAAGGAGATAACTTTATATTTGTGCCAAAGAGATTTAGTCGAGTATTGCATTGTAAGTCACATTTAAATTTCTGCTCGTTGTTCTTTTCCTTTAGTTAATTGTTTCATCGTTTTGGGAGATATATTTTATGAATATTGTAATATTTCCATTATGTAATACTAATCACTTTTTCTTATTCTTTCTCTGTTTTCTTTCAATAGGTACGAGCGTTTCTTTTACGAGGATTTTTACGAAACATGGAATTGAAGTCACGGAAGTGGATCCCAAAGATCCTGAGAATTTCAATGTTTCTATTAAAAGCAATACAAAGGTTAGTTAATTATCTTTTGAAAATAACTCTTCAGGTGCATCTCCTGCCTTATGTACATTTCTTTATAAAATAACTCAACTCTTAATAGTTGGATTTGAAGGAAGTTAGTATTTAATTGTTTTTCAAAATTTCATTGATAAACTCGAATTTTCAGTAAAATCTCCCCATTTTTTTCCTTTTCTCTTTTAATGAAAGTATAATTTTATTTAAGAATAAAAGAAGTTTAACGTGCCCGAATAATTCAAAATAGATATCAATCGCAAGGCACAAAGCTAAAGTTAGGATTCGCACTTTGAGTTGTCACCGGGAAGAGACTGGGACGGACCGTTTCGTCCTCATTAGGACTCCTCAGCCAGCCAAACTCCTCCGATGACAACTCAGAAAGTGCGCAAGGTGTTAGTATCCCGGCTCTCGCACCCGAGAATGGGATCTCCCACCGAAGAAATCCTAACCAA